>VXAC01008557.1:190256-372285 GCA_013399225.1 Rhipidura dahli
CTCCCGGGCCAGTTCGGGGCCGGGACGGCACGCGGGCACTGGGAGCACCCGCTGGGTGCCGGGACCCCACGTGGGTGCAGCATGGACCTGCGGGCCGACGGGGAGCCGCGCGCCCGCGGCGCGCCCGGCACCCACATGGCGCTCCCGGTGGTCGGTAAGGGCGCGAAGGGAGACCGGGCCCGGCGGCCCCGCCGAGGCCCACGCTCCAGGACCGCCNTCCGCTTCCGCCGCGCGGCCCCATGGGAAACGTAGTGCCGGGAGGCGCCGGGGGCACCGTGTGGGGGGACACGGCGAGGAGGGGTTTGTCACGCCATGGGGGTCTCTCACACCGCCCCGAGGGGAAAAGGGGGAGGAGGAAGGAGGGGAACACCCCATGGGGTCTCTCATGCCACCCCAATGGGAGACGGGAAGAATGCCGGGGCAGAACGGGGGTTCACCCCTTGAGGTTCTCTCACACCCCCTCGGCTGGGGGCGGGGGACAAAGAAGAGCGGGGGTCACTTCATGGGGGTCCCGCTTATCGCTCTGGCAGGGGATGGGCGAGAAGGGAAAGGGGGTCACCCTGTGGCGGCTCCCTGCACCGCCCTGGCCGGGGCTGGAGCGGAACGGAAAGCGGCGGGGCGGTCGCTGGAGGGGCCGGAGCCGGGCCCCTGACGGCCCCGGGGCGGGAGATGCGGGCGAGCAGAGAGCGGCGGGGCGGGGGAAAGAGGAGCCGCCCACCAGCGAGGGTGGCACAGCGGGGGCTGTTCCAGCAGCACCATATGTAATTCTATATATTTCAGAACAGTTTTCCGTAAGATTCATCCACAGTTCCCTCAGAGCTGATTTAGTGCTGAGTGGACTTTGAGCTGTTTGTAGGAGCCGACCTGGCATTTTTTGGGGCTTAAACAAGCAAAGGGCCAGAGGGAAGAAGCTGCTCCTGATGCAGAGCAGCTGTTGGAGAGGGGCCTGTGACAGAGGGGCTGCCCCACCACCACCCCTCACCCCTCGCTGATACTTTCCAGGAAAAATCTGGCTCCCATCACTTTGGCAGGGGTTTATTTTTGGAAGGTTTAATAATGTCCGTGGTGCGCCTGTCGCTCATTCAAAATACAGACCCTGTATTTGTGTTCATAGGCAGGATTAAATATAAAACTGGCCTGGCTCCAGCTGGCTCTTGCACCAAACGTCTTTGACACCAGCATCGTCCAAGGCTGTAAAGTCCAGGTGGCAGTTTTACAGCTCCTGTAAATGAATCGCAGACCTGGACGGCCCTTTCTGGGTCTGACCTCCCTCTGCTCAAGTGGTCACTGCAGCCTGGCATGAATGCGGCCACAGCACACACCACGATGGGGTGGCTGGATCACGACCGTGTCCCAGCACCACTGTGGCTGCTCTGAGGTGACCTGAGGCACAAGTCTCAGCTGGTGGCCTGGTTTGGGGCCCTGGTCCTTCTACCTGGAGAGAAAAAGCCAGATGGAAGCATCCCAGGGCAGAGAGCAGAGAAGGGTGTCTCCTGGAGAGGCTGTGGATGGAGCTGAGTGGACAGAGGCAGCCTGGGGATGCTGTTCATGGCCTCTGAAAGTGAGTTTGGATGGAGATTGAGCCCCCAGATTTCACAAAGGGCTCTCTCTGCTGCAGGGATCTGGATGAACAGCTCTGGACTTACTTTGACATGGTCTGGAATGGCTTTATACCTCCAGGAATTGCTCAGTTTGCTTTGTTTATTTAAAGAAAAAAATCCCAAATCTGAATACTGATCCAGCTCCTACCAGCAGCCTGGTGATTAGAGCAGCTGCTGCCCAAGGCTCAGGGTCTCTCCTGCAAAGAGCAGCAAAGCTCTCCAAACACCTTGAAACAAATGTCAGACAATTAATGGAGGCTTGTGTGGTGCAGGGAACTGTGAAAGCGCTGTTCGGAGAGGTCTGGGGGGAGGGTGGATGGGACATTTAGCACTGGGAGGGTGGCAGGTGGCCAGGTTAGCAAGTCATCAAGATGCCAGCAGAGCGACAAAGGAGGGGAGCATGTCCTGCTGACCTGCAGGGGTGGGACAGTGCGGGGAGACCCTCAGGTCAGGTACAGACAGGAGAGGGGAGCACATTCCTGCAGGGCGGGGTTGGAGGTGTTCAGCCAGCCCAGCTTTTCCAGAGCCCTCTGATCTCTGTGCCAAGGGACGATTCTTTACAGGGTGCCT
The DNA here is from genome assembly GCA_013399225.1 of Rhipidura dahli. Lineage (NCBI taxonomy): Eukaryota > Metazoa > Chordata > Aves > Passeriformes > Rhipiduridae > Rhipidura > Rhipidura dahli. The sequence continues at coordinate 192,428 of VXAC01008557.1, forward strand.
GGGGAAAGCAACTGCGTTATTTTCCTCCAGCATTTGGGTGCCAGGAATCCAACAAGCCCCTGCTCTGCTGCATTTTCAGGCCTCCCCTCTTCTCCCATGGCTCAGGGCACACATGCACTAGAAGGCATAAAGGGTTTGGCTTTGACCAGCTTCAATAAAGCATGGGAGGGAGGAAGATAGATGGGCACAGATGGGAGGAAACACTTTCAGGAGAGACTGCTTGAGAAAGGCAAATGGAGGATGTTAAAGCTCTGAGCACCTATGCACAAATGGCTTGGAAAATTGATTCAGTTTCCCCCCTGCCCCCACCAAGTGTCTCTTCACCAGTCTGGCATAGTTCAGGGTCACCTGAGTCCAGAGCTTCATGCCCTCAAACCACGAGGGTACACTCTGCAAACCACAGTGCAGGGCCTGGGAATAACACAACCCACTTGAATGAAGAAATCTGAAAAAAAATAATATGTGTGCTGTACCACAATTACAGGTAGAGAAGGTATTTGAGGTGGTTAGTAAACATGTCAAAAAATAAATACAGCTATTCAGTCAGCAAACAGCTGCATGATTATAACCAGGAAAACCTACCCCAGCTGAAAACCAGCTCAGACCCAACAACGTGTGCTTATTAAGGAGTGGTATTTTTTTTGCGTGCACATTTTTTGGAAGGAGGTTGAAAATATTTTGCCCACTCTTTATTTTAGGAAGGTGAAATGTCCCTGGTGGATTTCAAAAGCCAACCTCTCGGGTATGTGTTCTCCATGCCAAGACACTGAGTCACGAAGAGATCGGAGGAAGCTGTTGCAAGTCCAGACAGGGGATAAAACAGCTGTAATTGAGGAGCCAGCTCAGCTCCATCTGCTAATAACCACACCAGCCTTTGAGCTGAGGTCTTTGCTCTCTGCCACTTTCACAGGCTCCCTGGTTTTTGCTTGGGGTCAAACTTGTCCACACCTATTCCATTCTGAATGAGTGCTTGTGTCCCAGCCAAGCCTGGGGTCAGGCAGTGTGCCTGCAGGCTGGGGAGCACTGTCCTTCCTGCGTTTTTCCCAACGGGAGCTGACAGCCCCCAGGCACGTCTGCAGGACCCTTGGGCTTGCAGGGACATGCTGCTGCTCTCCAAGCTTCAGTTGAATGTATTTGTCCACCCTGGCATGTCGTGTGTTGTAGCAGCGTGGGACACATCTCCAGTCACGGTCTGGCCTCTTTGTTTGGTGCACATGGGGTCGATGATGCCTCTTGAGGGCTCTCAGAACGAAGGGACTCTGTGATCCACAGGGATCATGGGGCAGGGTGGTACACAGCATGTGTGGGGTCTAGATGGGGAAGGTCCCAGACTGCTTGCCCGAGGAAGTTTCTGCCTCTGGCTGCTGGTGTTTACACCACGATGGTGGAGCAGGGACAGGAGGAAAGGTGCTCTGGCTGCTCCTCAGCTGCGGCAGCTCCTCGCCTGACATGTTTCACGGCTGCTGATTCCATCCCGAGTGTGAGCTGCAGGCACGATGCTCCTTCTGCCTCAGCTCTAGAGCAGGGTGGGGATGGGTGACCAGGGACAGGACCCTTGGGACACCCAGCAAGTAATTCTGGTGTGTCTCATGGGTCAGAGCGTTGGCTGAAAGTGCCAGCCATGTTTCGAAGGATAATCTTCATGGCCCAGTTCAGAAGCCGAGCTGAATTTTCCTGCTATGAGTGCCCCATCAAAAGAGCTTCAAGCCCTCTGCCTCCTGGAAAGAGCCCTGGAAATACCACCTGGACTGAGCAGAGGAAGGAAGATGGAGGAGGTGGAGATGGGGCAGGACAAGGTGCAAGGGGTAGATGGAGATGAAAGGTGTTAAGGGGCAGTGAGGAGAGAAGGGGGGAGCAGGGGCAGAGAGAAGTAAAGGGGGAGCAGTGAAGGGATAGAGAAAGGGGTTCTCATTTCCAAGGGAAGATGAGTCAGGGAAGGGAGGTAGGAAGCAAAGGAAAAACTGAGAAGGAATGGAGAAACAGAGGAAATGACGAGATTAGCCTGGGGGGATTTGCTCAGTGGGGCCCCTGGCTGGGCAGCTCTGGGTGTGGAGGGGGTTGCCAGGTGCTGCTCGGCAGGGATTTGAGTCACAGCAGATTTCACCACGTCTGGGCAATGTCCTGGGCTGCAGCCGGGAAGCGCCGGGGGCAAAATTGTCCGTGGCTAGTGCCGCTGTTCTCTGCCCAGCCGGTGGGCTCAGGCTTTGCAAGGACAAGGAGCTGCTTTGGGAACAGTCTGACTCAGGAATCCCGTTTTATTCTCCCCCCCCTTTGTTTTGCTGTTCTCTCCCCCCTCCTCCTTTTTCTTTGTCTGCTAATGCACAGCAGATGGGAGGAAATGCCATTTTAAATGCCACAGCATCCTGATGAAATGCGATGGGTTATGGCAATCTCGGATGAATCATGGCATTGTTTTGTGTACACGCTGCTGCTCGGCCTCGCTTGGGCAGCTCTCTGCCTCCAGCCTTACAAGTACACTGAGGATTGTTCAGGCATCCCCACCAGCCTGGTGGCAGGTGCCCTTCTGGACCTGGGCGTCCAAGTCACATTCATTAATTTCACCAGTGCATTTTTGGAGGCCAAGCCAAGCCCGTGACACTTTACCAGTGGTGAAACCAGCATTTAGTTTTGAAACATCTGCTCCACATTGCCTTTGGGGACTTCAGGGGTTATAAATGATATTCGGTTCTCGTGTTATGTTCATAGGATTTTTGCATAAGGTAGAAGAACGAGATTGAGGGAGCCTGACCTGGTAAATCACAGCCCTCCCCAGCACCTCCAGCTTAGCCCTTGGCCCCTCTGGAAAGCTGTGTCCCCACACCTGCCTCCTCCTTTGCTCTACAGCCAGGATGGACCCACAGAGCCAAAGCTGAGGGCTATGATGTGGCCACTTGCTGTTGAGGCTTTGCTTGGGGTGATCAGATCATTTCCCCTAAGCTATGAGGCAGGCATCAAATAATATTGACTCACTCTCTAGCAGCTTGCTGCCAGATGAGAAGGAGCAGCTCAGAAGTGAAAAGAAAAATATTAAAAAAATATATATAAACACATATCCCAACAGCTCCATCACTGGAACTCAGAGCGACCCAGCCCTTTTAGTTTCAAACTAATTAATTGGAGGGAAAAAAGTCACCTCTAAGCCTGTGGAATATAAAGCAGTCTTTTAAATTTGGTAGCTGAAAGAACAGATTTGAGAACTCCAACGAGCAGAAGACGTGACATTAACATTTCGTTGCAATATGCTTAACAACCTCGATTGGAAGTGTCTCTCTGGCTGTGCCTCGCTGCCTGTGTGTCTGCTGGTGTGGCAGTAATTCAGTGCTGGCACCAAACATCAAGTAGCATTAAGCCATTTAATTTCTCATTTTTTGGGGGAGTAGATCCAATATACATCGATGCACTGAGCAGAAGGGCTGTTATTATTAATCAGCCCCCAGCCCAGCCCTGCTTTCCCGCAGGCTCTTGCTCTCCTTTGTAAGCCTATCCCTGTTAAAAGGCCTGGCAGCCTCGTGTGCAGCACGGCCAACACCAACAGCCTCAACAGCTCTGCTGTGTTGATCCAGGACTCAGCAGCTCTACCTGGCAGGAGAGGGAAGGGGCTGTGTTTGTCTTCATGAAGCCAGGGAGCTGGGGTATTATTTTTCTCCCATCGGGCATCCTTTGCTGCTCTAACTGCAGTCAAAAGGCGTGTGGCAGGAAAAGGTGGGGAAGGAGGCGGCAGGGGGAGGAAGGGGCTGCTCATGCTGGGGTCATGCTGTGGACCTGTGCTGTGGTTTGTGTCCTTCCAGCATCCTGAGCTTCCTCAGCTCCATTCTGACCCTTATCTTTCAGCAGTGAGCAGCCCCTCTGCTGTGGCTGTATCCTATTACTTCTCCTCAGGATGGTTGGCTCTTGCTTGTGCTCCCACCAGCCCAGCAGCGCTTGTCTCCCCAGCCTGACGGTCTCTGCCCAACAGTCCCTGGCCGTAATCACCACCTGTGGTTTGCTCTGAATTCCCCCCTGTGCAGAGTCTGGGAGGCTGGGAAGGAGAAGAAAGCTTGCTGGGAAGGCTCAGCATGATGGGTCACCCAGGGGAGAATCACTGGGAGGAACATCACTGTGCAGCAGCATGTCCCGCCACCCTCCCTGTGGCACCACCCTGGTGTGGGCACAGCCATGTGCCAGCAGTGGGGATGCAACAATCTGAAAACATGGTAAAAAAGAGAGAAAAAAAAGTAAGAATTTAGGCCTCTCTTTCTGAGGGTTTCTGCTTTGTTCATTAGCGTCCCTTCCTAGTCCCCTTGTGCCTCAGTGTGGCTGCTGGGCACGAGAGAGCGCCATTAATGGGCTCTTGATGTGTGTTTATTTCGTTTAGCACATCCTGAGTGCCGTGGTGAGAGCTTCAGAGACGTTCATTACGCTGATTGCTTTCCCTGCTTATGAAGATGGAAAAAGTGGTTAAGGGAGTGGAGTGGACAGATGCCAGATGCATTAGTGCTCTGGGCAGTCACGGAGGGCCCCTTCCTTAGGAGTTTTGCCTCAGGAGGAGGAGAGCTGAGAAGAACACGGCTTCCCTGGGACCTGCACTCATTGACCAAGTGGCTGTGCATTGAGGGGAGACCCCACAAGGGACATGACACCCTGCAGGGGTCTACCCTGCTCTGGCAGGGCTCCGTCTGAAGGCAGGGGAGACTTGTGTGAGCACATCCAGCATGAGCCTTGCCTTGTGTGACAGCATTGCCAGCCCTTCCTGATGCTTGTGGCGTGAGCAGCCAGAGGTGGGCAGGGCAATGGGCCTGCTCACAGCATCCTCATCCTCTGAAAGTGCGAGTGCTGAGCCAGCCTGACTGGCTGCAGCCAAACCTCCTGACCTGCCCCAGGACAGGCAGCCCCAGAAGGGTTGGTGGGTCACCCAGCACAACCTCTGCTCTCTGTCAGCACAAGCTCTGCCTCTTCTCTGCCAGACAAGGAGGTGGGCAGGATGGAAAGCTTGTGCTCCTGACACCCAAACCTGTCTGCTTGTGAGCTTCCAGGTGAACTGTGAAGCACTTTGCCTCCGCTCAAGTGGGACACAACCCCTTGCTGGCTCCAAGGACATTCTTCAGATTGATATAACTTTGATGTACCGGAAAAAACTCAGCTTTAAGGCAGGAGCAACATGTACTCGTGTGCTTGTGAAGAAGTAACTTGTGGGGGAATCAGAATTGGACCTGCACTGATGAGGACAGCTGAGATGGGCTTCTGTAGCAACATTAGTTCCTGTTCTCCCAGCTTTGCTGAGGGGGTAGCATGGCCAGAGATGCCCGTTTATCTGTATATGATAACAATACACAGCAATTGCAAACAGATTTTTGCCTTATCTTGCTCGAGGGTTGTTGCAGTGCAGGGATTTATTTTGGCTTTTCTGCCAAAAAAATGTATGCAGAGATTCCACCAAAGCACACATATATATGTTTCTCTTGGAAACAGAAGAAAACCATTATCCGAAAAAGCCCTGCACTGTTATTAATCTCTGGGGTTTTATCCAAGTTTCATTAGGAATCTGGACATACTTGAAATGGCTTTCAGATAAAGCTGAATGAATCTCTCTCTGTCTCAGAGGCTGGTGCGGCTTAATTTCCTAGCTGAGATTTGGGTGGGTTGGGAATTGGGTAGGAGATTTTCAGCCACCTAAACCGGGAAGGAGGGAGTGCCTTAAAGCAACCCAATCTGAATGACTCGCAGGCACTTGCCATGGCTTGCCAGGAGCATGGGCTGAGCAGGGATGTCTTGGTGGGGGGAAGTTCTTCCTTGAACTTGAAATTGCCTTGGAGACTCCTGACTCATGGGGAAGGAGAGCTGGGAGAGCCAGTCCTCCGGGGGTGAATAGCCTCCCCTAATCCCTGGGAGCAAAAGGCCAAAGCAGGGATGCTGGAGTAAGGAGGATGCTGAAGGCACTCCCCTGCCTTCCCGGGACCAGGGGTCCTGGATGTGGCCACCTCAAAGCCACAGCAAGCCTGCCAGCCCGTGTAAGCCACAAGAGGGTGACAAAGTGCCATCCTGTGCTGTGGTGGCCCTGGACAAACCCAAAGGTGTCCCGGGCTGGCAGGGACAGCAATCCCCTTTGGAGGGCAACCAGATGCTCTTGGAAAGTCCTTGATGAAGTCCTGGATGGGAAAGAGTGCTGGCTGGAAATGAGATGCTGGTACTGGACTTTTTATTTCACCTAGCTTTAGTCAGCATCAGCAAACTATTTTTGTTGCCAAAAGAGCGGGGAGACTCCCCAAAATTGCTCTAGCAGGCAGGGAGAGAAACCTTGCCCTTGCTCCCTGTTGGTGGTCTAATGTGAAAGCCATGTTTTAGAGTAATTTTGGAAAAACAGAGAGCAGCTCCATGTCTGCCTTTTGTGCTCATGGAGAGCTCGTGGCCAGCCAAACCTGCACCTCCCAGTGCTCCAAACATGCTGGGGCTTGGAGACATGGCTTGGTGGAGGAACCACCCGAACTCAGACAAGGTTGGGATGGAGGCAGCTTGGTGGCACTGGAAAGGATGCTCTAGGAGCATCTGTGCCACGAGAGAGTGGTGCTGAGAAGGAAAGATGCTCCTGTTCCTTCTGCCTGGGATGTCCCCAAGGTGCCAGTGTGTGGTCACCCTGCACATGTCACACCTCACAGGCTTCAGCCTCCTCTATGTCTATGGCCATGTACTGCTGGTTGTCTTTTGGCCCTATGGGGACTCAGTTGCAGATCCCAGTCCTTGCAGCTCTCCCTGGGGAGAAGCAGCGGTCCCTTCTGCCTCTTCTCTCTCCGTCTGAGACTGTAGCATTGCCCATGGTGTGGCGTGGTGTGGATGGGGACCGTGGAGCTTCCCGCAGGACCATCTTTGCAATTCTGCTTCTAGAAGAACAACCCGTGCTTCTGAGCAGCTGCCCAAGGCCCTGTCCAAGAAAGAAGATTGAAGTACTCTGGGAGGTTTCCAAGCCGGAGTTTCATCCTCCTTCTCTCTGAGGAGGCCGGGGCAGCGGGTGTGGGCTCAACGGCATCTCCGGCCTGGAGTGCCAGCCAGCTCCCTTGTAACTTCATCTGGGCTGGGATGGGAAGAGCCCGCAGTGCAGCAGACAGGAGGGTGGCTCTGATCTTATCTGCTGCTGAGAGCGGCTGGTGGGGACTGGCCCTGCCTCCCGGGAAGGTCAGGCTGCCTGGCTGGAGAGCTGGGCAACATTTTCCCACGGAGCATGGATTTGCTTTACACCTAACGCTGTTGCAGGAGTTCACGTATGGATATTGGGATGTATATCTGCAAATCCCCTTGCTCTTTTCTGTTGTTTATGCTGTTAGTGGTAAAAGGACAAGGGGACAAAGGGGTGATTGCCCCCTAAGTGCTTCAGGAGGTGTCCTCGTGGAAAGGACATGGGGTGATGTGAAGGAGGGTGTGTGCCTGGGTAACACAGGCTTTTTCTTGCAGTTGCAACTTCTTCGCTGAATTTACACTCCACGGAGATTCTTCTCTGTTCTCTTTAAATACTAGAAGTAATTAGAAGCTGCTTATGAGTAATTGCTTGGACTAAACAGTCTGGTTTCATTTAAGTGGTTGGTATGAAATGCCTGATGGTTCGGTAGGGAAAAAAGTAAGAAAGACTCCTTCTCTTTTAGGCTCCCAGGAGCTGCTATGGGGCTAAATCCCATCTTTCCTCACCCATCTAGGACTGTGAAGCCCTCCCAGAGGGAGGTGGGAGAAAACATTTTCTCCCTTGAGAAGAGAGGGGAAGGTGTAAGAGGGACTGGTTATGCTAAAACTAACGGGGCGGGGTTTTTCAGTGAGGAACAGCTGATCCCACGCTTACCTCCAGAGCAACATACAGGAACATTTTCTGCCACTCCCCAAGGCAGAACCGTGAAAGCCTAAAGCCAATGTTAACGACCGGCTTGCAACACGCTGGATTTTACAGACCTCAGTGAAAATTGTGACAATAAATCTGCCTCAGGCTCCAGTCGTTAAGTTGTCCTCAATACCACAAAAATCCCTGCAGATTTGGTGTTTACTTTGGCCCTGCAAACGCCGCGCTCTGTTACAGTGTTAATGGCAAGAGAGATTTTCGGGGCCTTGGACGCGGCGGCGCTGGTTTGGATGAGCGGATGGAGGGAACGGGCTCCGTTTGGTGTGTTCAGCACATTTTATCAGCTTATCCGATCCGTAGGCAGATGAAACAGTGCAAGTCAGGCGGGGTGAGAAGAGATTTCTCAACAGGGTAAGCAGGCATTTGGAGGCAGGAGGAGTGTGGGAACTGCAAGGGAGAGGAAGGTTTGGGACCTGGGGCTGGGGAAGGTTCTGTTCCCTTCTCCTGGCAGAGAGCTTGGCCTGAGGGGCAGGACCATGGCTATGGCATCCCCTTGCACAAGCTTTGTATTTACCCCACTCCTTGTGCTGGAGGCACATCCTGATGCATCCCAGAGACCATCCTGGAGATGTGATGCTGAGGAGCTGGACCAGGGCTGACCTGCGCAGCCGTTCCCATGTTTATCCGTGCATCCCTGGGCTCTGGTCACCTAGCAACTGTGCATCACATTGCACGGCAGCCTTAAATAAATGGTGTTCAGCAGGACCCTGAACCCTGCCGGGCCCCACATCCGCATCCCCACTGCTGCAGCCTCGGCTCTGGCATCTCTGCAGTTACCACAACACAGCCTCTCATGTGCTGCCAGGGCAGCTACATAATCCATGCTCATGCTTTCCCCTTCCCAAATCCCTTCCATCATCCTGGATTTAAGCCAGTCCTGTGGCACCTGGGTACGCTGGGAGCTGTGTTCAGCGTATTTGAGAATCAACTTCTCCCAGGGTGGGATCCCAACCCTGCCTCGACTTGGATCCTGGGACTGAGCTACATCCCGTTTTCATTTTGCTTGGTGTTTAGGGGAGCTGAATATGGGTTATACCTTTCCATTTATAGTTTTAGCAAAGCATGATTGGATTTTGTTCCAATCATTTTTTTATCTTGACTAAAATGTTGGTTTTGAAGACCTATTATTAGCAATTTTTTTGTATAGCTTCTGGATTACTGCAGATAATCATGAATCACCCTCTGCAGTATTGATATAGGTACTTTAAGCCTCCCAACAACCTCCCTGTAAGTTATGCCTGCGATTACGAGCCGAGAACCCTCGATGGTAATGGGTGGGATTGGAATATGGGGATGGTGCTCCAGACCCAGTGTCTGCAAAGCACATTTCTCCACCATCCTTGTATGTGCCAGGAGTCCTGGTGCACATGCTGTGGCTCAGCTCCAGCTCCCAGTCCCAGCCTGGGACTTTCCTTCCAGCCTCTTCTCTACATTTGTCCTGCTTGGTGCCATGTTGTCTTACATGGTCTCCCAGTGCTGGATTTGATGCTTTCTGTTTGGGAAACTGCATCTCTTTGCTTGATCTGGTGGTTTTACTGGTGCCTGGTGGGCAGCTGCCTGCACTGGAGTGAACACAGCTCATCCTGACCCATGGCTCCAGCAGGAGGCTGCTCCAGGCCCCTCTGCTTTGGAATGAAGTTATTTGCACCCATCACAGAGTCTTAGAATCATTAAGTTTGGAAAAGTCCTCTGAGATCATTACATCCAACCATTAACCCAAAACTGACAGTTTCACTCCTAAGCTGTTGTCTCTAAGCACCAAATCTACATGTTGTTTCAACACTTCCAGGGATGGTGATTCCAGTACTTCCCTGGGCAGCCTGTTTCAATGCTTGACTACTCTTTCAGTGAAGAAATTTTTCTCAGCATCCGATCTAAGCCTCCTCTGGCACAGTCTCACCCTGCAGAGTTTGTCTGCAAATGCCATGTGCTGCCTCTGAGGAATCACTCCTGGAGTTTTCTGTTTGAGTGAAATACTCCAGTGTTCTCCTCAGTAAATTCAGCTGAGAGAAACTGTTTTTTATTCTCATTATTCTGCTCTGTTTCCCATTCAGGAGGGAAGAATCCAAGCTCCAAAATTTAATCCTGGATTTCTCTGCTGACAGAGCTCACTGCACAGCCAGGAAAGGAAGCTCTGCTCGGCTTTGGGCACAACTGATACAGCAGCATGGTTGTCCTGGACCTCTTCTCTGCTAGTTTAAGGTCCAGAGATCAGACAGGTGTCCAGGTTTAATCCAGAACCTTCTGGTTTGACTCCTCTTGGGAAGCAATAGCAGCAACAAGGCTGGTGTGTTACAAGCCCAGGGTGAAGGGGAATGTGGGTGCTCAAGCTTCATTCCCTCCTATCTTGCTTTCCACCCTGCTAAAATGTCTGTGGGCAGCCTGGGCCTTCGAAGAAACTTCAAAGGAGGCAGCACACCCTCTTCTGTTAGCACTGAAGACTGATGAATAACAGAGTGGACCCACCCACTTGTACTTTAATCTGCAATGTTCTATGGAAATTAAACCTTTCTCTTAAAAGAAGGCAATTTGTGCTCTTGGCATCCTGGGCGAGAAAGAGCTCTCATCTCCTGCTGGATTATTGATACCTTTTGTATTAAGTAATGCAGTGTCTAATTGGGCTCTTTGCCTGTTCTCAACCACTTCCCAGACAGCCATCAACAGCACAGAGACCTTTTGAAAGGGTGGGAGCGGGAGCTTCCAGCGCCTGTGCCCAGGGCTTGCTGCTGCCTGCGGGGATGGATGGGGTGGGCAGAAAAGAGCTGCGGGGTCTGACCGGACATGCTCCCTACCCTCTTCCTGCTCCATCAGGGCGGTTGTGACCAGCCTTGATGTAAAACCCTTTGAAATGCCCCTCCAGAGCTTTCCGCCTTCCTCTCCTGCCAGGATGGAAAACAGCCCTTGGTGCTGGGGAGCAGCAGCAACATCTCTGCCATGGTCCCCCAGGGTACTGAGAAAACACGTCCTGGATAAACAGGCGTTCATTTGCCCGAAGGGGGCACAGGTGCGAGCCCGGCTGGCACGGGCAGGTGTGTTTTCCTTACGCTGAAGTGGGGTTATAAACAAGCAGGGCGCTGAGGCCATCCTGTCCTGCTCTGCTGCGAGCTCAGCAGTGAGAAAGGGCTCCTTGTCTGGGGCAGGCACCTGAGCCAAGCCGGGGAGTGCTGGGCTTCATCCTCCTCGTTCTCCATGCCTTGGCTTGGGGCAGGAGCAGGGCTCTGGGTGGGCACCCTGCCCACTGGCCGTCGCATCTCCTGCCAGCCTAAACCCACCGGCTGCCTTTGAGGAGGCTGCACCTGAAGGGGGAGATGGAATTTGAGGGCAGGCAGGAGCCAGGAGGCTGCCCAGCCCTGGGGAGAGGGTGGCCAGTCCCTTGCTGTGCTGTGGCTTGGGAGGACAGCCAGGACCCTGGTGGGGTATTAGGAGGACATGGAGGGGCTGGGGCTGCTCCCATGGACCCAGGACTTTGCTGGGACCCTGGATACCTGATGGCCATGGCTGCTTCAGGAGGGAAGCCTGTTCAGGGGCTCCACCAGAGGTGCCAGGCTGCAGCCAGGAGTAACTTTGGTCCATTTGCCAGGCGGGTGCTGGGAAGAATATCTCTTTCTTTCCCAGCCTGGGTGAGGCTGAAAGTGATGCCAGCATCTTGCATACTTGGAGGATTGAGGAGTTTCTGTGTCTCCCATGATAAATCGTGTCAGGAATGAAGGTGGGGGAGTCCAAAATCAATAAGCTGGGGAAGCCAGTGTCAGGGTCACATGGCAGTGCTGCCAGAAACCAGCTATGCTAAATGCTTAAATCCTTCCTTCCGCTGCCTTGGGACCTTCTCCTCTGCTTCAAAGAGAGCCCTCGGAGGCCAGGGAACTGCTGACTCCTTTTTTATACATTTTTTTTTTTAGCAAGGCTCAGTTAAGCTGGAAGGTGAGTGTGTCAGGGGCAAAGAACATCCCAGGGGCCTGAGCCATGAGAGCCTGACAGGACCAGGCTATGCCCATGTGCTCTCTATTTTCCCATCAAACACCGCCACAGCTGGGCAGTTCCTCATCTCCAGCCTGTCCTGCCTGCAAAGCCAGACTTGAGTTGCTTCCCCTGTCACCCTCTCCAAAACCTGTGGGGATCCACATCTCAATGCATCCCTGGTTCACAGTGAAGGGGATTCTCCATCCTGACTGCCAAGCCAGTGCGTGAGCCCTGGGGCTCTGCCATGAAGCTCCAGTGGGGAGCACCTCACTTCAGTGGGGTGCTGGATTTTGTGCTTGAGAACAGGGAGCAGGACAAGGAGGGAGAGCACCCAGGCGACGTGGAAAGCTTGCCATAAGGCATGGGAAGAAGGGAGCGGTGCCAAACCCATGGGCTCCTCTCCAGCTCTTCAAAGCAAGTCGTTAGAGAGACGAGAGGAAAAGGCGGCAAGCTGCAGTTTCCCAGAAGGTGGAGAAAGGCAAGGGAAAGAATATTATGTGAAGGAAGGGAAGCTGATGGACTGAAGCCTCCTGAATGAAAGAGAAGGAAGAAAACAAACACGAGCAGGAAGGCGTAGAAGTCATTTCACAGGAGAATTTGCAGAATCATTGAGATGTATCATCACAGTGACCAAAACCAGAAGAATAATTCCTTACACTAAGAGGAACTTTTCTTATTCAGGGCTTTTATTTCCTATTTTGCTGGTACTGCAGGACCAGGAGAAGAGGAAGGGAAGCAGCAGTGTTTTGATGGGGAGCAAACCCTGGCCAAGCCCAACATGTGCTGTTAGAGGCTATGGTTTACATTAGAAAAGACTCTAATACTGTGCTGCAGCTTCCAAGTGCATTTTGATGGTGATGATTATTTTCAACTGCACAAATGGCATGAAATACAGGCAGGGTATGGAAAAAAAGATCATTTGGCTTCAAGAAGAAATCCAGATCCCCTGTCAGAGGGACAGCTGAGGCTCTCCTCTCTGCCCTATAACGTGCTAACCTGGTGGCTTTGGCATCCTGTGCCACGGCTGCTGCTGCACCGCTCCTCATCCTTTCAGCAATGATCAGGGTTGCATAACCAGGAACTGATGCAGATTTGCTGTTTTCTCCTCCTCTGGCTCCAGTTTCCAGAGAATGAATTATGGTGTGTTCAAAAACCTCCAAGTTCCCCCAACCCAAACCCTATCCCTGTAATCTGGTCGAGGTCTCACCGCTGCGGTTGCCACTAGAAAATTGGTTTCTATCCACAGGGTCCATGTGGCCAGAGGCAGAGAGGTGCTGGGCTCTGTGTGGGAAAAATGAGGTCCTAGAGTGGGAAAGTAGAATATGGTGGGGATATAGTAGGGATGAGGCAGGTCCTGGCACTGCCTGGCAGAAATGCTGCTTGCCTACAATGCACCAGGGAGGGAAGATGGTCCTTGGGGATATCCCTGCAGGGTAAGACACTGGGGAGCAAAGAGTGCTCATGACAGGGAGAAGTCCTGGACAGGATCATGCACCAGGCTGAGGATGTGATGTCCAGGACCACCTGAAGGCTCCCAAAATCAATGGAGAGGCATTCACCTCCAGCCCCATCCTACCCTGGGCTTGGGACTGGCGATGTCTCCAGCCTCTTCCCTTCACCACAAATTATCTGGTCAACCCCTTTTCTCAGCCTTTCCCCCCCGCTTTCTAGACAAAATAACCTTTCCCCATTTCTGGGACTGCTCTCTTCTTCTCCAGACTTGCCTAGGCTCTTTCATCATGCCAATAAAAGAGTAAATGCATCACACGTTGGCCGGGGAGAGCGGAAACCCTTAAACATCTAAGAGGCGAGAGCGACAAGAGGTGTTTTTTCGAGGCTCCCTGATGCCCTGTTAGGTCAAATGTCTTGCTCTGAAGCAGGAGAGAGGGGACTTATTAAAAACCTTTCATTTTTCTGATTTTTAAGGTCCTGTTTCAGCAGGCCGGAGGCCGAGGCATGAGTGGGGCTGTGGAGGGGGAAGGGCAGCGAGCTGACAGCGTGCAAACAGATTGTGCAATATTTGCCTTGCACAGAGCTCCCATTGTAAAGCCTGGGAGTTCTGCTTCCAATAAATCCCCTGCCATAATGCCCCATTGATGGCAAGAGAAAGGCAGTATTGAGGGCTGAAAGAGCTGTGGCCCCGGGAAGGGTTAAAAACTAAAGAAAAGAGGGGGAAAAAAGTAAAAAAAAAAAAAAGAAAGATTTGAGGCTTAGTTTTAAACTTTGCTGTGTGGCCCCCATGGCAGATCGCAGGCTCAAAGAAATATGTGGAGCCTGTTTGCATAACCCCATTTGCAGCGAGCACTTTTGGAGCCAAAATGCAAGTGCGGCCGGAGCTGGGGGGCGGTGGGGAGAAAAAAGCAGGAAGGGCTGTGTTTATTTTCATTCTTGCCCCAGGCCGCATAAAATTAATAATTAAAAAAAAAAAAAAGGTAATCATTAAATATTTGGTCAGAGAACCAGCTGTGTAAATGTGAGGAGCTGTGCCAGCTGCAGGGACATGGAGGGACTTGGTCCAGGCACTGGTCAGGGTTTGATGCCTCGCAGGTCATGTTCCTGAGCTTAAAAGTACCAAAAAGGAGCATTTTGGGCTTTGGCTGGTGACTTCATCCTGGCTGCTGAGTGATTCCTCAGCATGGGGAGCATGGCTCCATCTGGGAAGGGTCTGCAGGCACCTGTAAGGGCTGGGCTGGGGTGTGGATGGGTGATGCTCTGCCCACAGAGCTGCTGCCAGCCCCACATCCAGCACCCAGCTCACCTGATGGGCCTCCCCATCACCCTGAACTGATTATGCCACTGCAGATCAGGCTGGGAGGGAGATTGAGTGTCTTTTGTCACAGCAGCTGATGTGACGGGGAGGAGCAGGGCTGTCCTTGGCAGGGCAGATGCAGGACCAAAGCAGGCAGGGTCTGCTGGCTGGCTCAGCATTCACAGCCGGGCCAGCTGCCAGGGGAAATCTCCCCATTGTGCAACAAGCTGGAGCTCTCCAAGGAAGCTCCTGGCTCTTGAGACATCTTTGAGTGAGGCTGGACGAGTGACTGCCTTGAATTAAGAGCGGTTGAAGGGGTGCCTGCAGGCCCTGAGTACTTTTTCCATCCCTAGACCTTGTGATGCATTAATCACTCTCAGAGCAGCTGTGCAGATGGCTTAAATCGTCTTGACCCCAAAACTCCAGACTTGTCATTTCTTCCTCCTCCTCCTCCTCCTCCTCCTCCCTGCTAGCTGCTCCCTCCTCCTGCCTCCTGTAATGATACCAGTGGGGCTGGTTTGAGGGTCCCATTGCACCCCATTTCCTGGGATCTGGAGTGTTTTCTCTGTACCCCTTGCTGCTTTTTACCCTTTTATCATTTCTTGGAGGAGAACCCAGCCAGCTGTCCCTGAACCTTCTGAGCAGGGTCACTGCCAACAAATTCACTATTTATTCACCCTTTGACTGTTGGAAAAGCTCCCTCAGCTGAGTTAACCCTGCTGCTTCCTCCCCAGACCCGGGGCCAGCTTGGACCCATCACTGATTTAACTGAGCCAGCTGCCCTGGCACAGAAGGTCCCCTCCCTGTGCCAACATGTGCCCACGTCCCTGCTGCCACCTCCTTCCCTCCTTTCAACCCTCTGAGCATTGGCCATTGGCAGCAGCATGAACTCAGCATGACTCTCCCAGCCTGTGCCTCCTCATCCGAAGGGTGTGAGCTGGATGTGACCCACCACATGGCTGTGGAGCAGCAAATCCACACACCCAGGAGGTGCTTGGCTCTGCTCTTGCTCCTCAGAGGTGGGCTCCAGCCCCACTCCTGTGGCCACACATCCCTTCTGCTGCCCCGTCCTGCACCTCCCTCCTGCTCATCCTCTGGCCCCAAGGAAGACATATTTTATCAGTGATCTGTGTTGCCTTGAACACACTTTCTCTGCCATGTCTCAGGCCTGACATCTTCAATTTCCTCTCTCATCTGTAATACTCACCCAAGTGGGCCATTATTTATTATTTGGAAAGATTACAACCCTTGATGATAACTCTGTCTCTGGTTTGGGGTGTACATGGAACCATGTGTGCAGGAGAACGCAGGACCCAGGAGACAGGGATCCCCCACCTCTATTTCCCTTCAGTCAGGTCCAGGTTTTTCCAAGAAGAAGGTATTGTTCAAAACTAAAGATGTTGGCGAAGACAAGAGAGGCAAGTGGTGGGAAGGAGTGAGGGAAAGGGAGAAGAGAAGCGGGCGGAAGAAATGAGAGATGAACCCCTGGGGATTAATCAAACCTCACTGAAGGGCTCAGCCCAGCCCTTCCGAGCTCTGTCGAGTGAGCAGGGGTTCCTGCCAGCAGGGAAAAACACAGAACACAGCTATCCATCCCTGCCTCCTGCTCCAGTCCCCTGCACCCCTCCCTGTGCTCCTGCAAGTCCCTGGCTGAAACTGGCTCTGTCTCGGTCCCTGTCCTTGTCCCCATCCTCTCTGCCTGTGTCTAAAGCCAGGAGGGAGAAGCCCATTCTCCCTTTGCTATTCCTGGGAGTCATCCCTGTCCCTGGGAGTGAAGAGCCTCTTGTTCTCTCCTCCCCACTCCTCCATGGTGTCTGGGGTCCTAGGGAGCAGGCTGGCATGGGGCAGGGGTGACACTTCGGGCACAGGGGACTGGAGGGTCAGTGGAAGGACAGGGAAGCCCAGGGAGGGGACCCAGAGGAGGGGATCTGGGAAGGGGACATGTAGGGGTTCTGGAGCCATCTGTCTCACCTGCTCTTCTGAGCCAGCTCTGAAGAGAGCCCTCCCAAACCCCAGCGAGCCCCCACCACAGTCCTGCAGTTGTAAAGGCAGGTGGGGTGGCTGGGCTGGGGGCTGTGGGGGTGCCTGGTGTGCTGGGACCCCTTGGGTCCCCACTGGGACTGCAAACAGCCAGAGGACTCAGCTCTCGGCTCTGACAGGGCTGCGTGAATGTGAGTGGGTTTGTGCTACCAAAACTCCCCTTCCTGGGCCATGTCCTGCCCTGGGAAACTGGAGGGGACAAGAGGCATACCAAACATGAGGGCTTCTTGATGCCTGATCAATGCTGGCCCTGCACAAGGAATTGCACAGGGCCTTTGCTCATCTCTGCCAAAAACCCCCCTGAAGCATCAGGGCACTGGCACATTGTCCCAGCACCCCAAGCTCAGATCAGTACCCCTGCACTGGCAGAAGTCTCTGGTTCCCACCAAACCTTGCCCCTGTCTGGCTGTGACAATGGCCCTTCGCTGCCTCAGTTTCCCCACTTGGAAAACGGGTGCGGCAGCACCCACCCCACTCCGTAGTGCTCTGCAAGCCCCCATGTGGTTTTATTAACACTGGGGATGTTCAAACAAGTTTTTTCAGCTTCCCCTTGCCTGGGATTTATTTGGATGGTGATCCAGTCAGTGTGGGCAGCCGGCCCCAGCAATCCTTCCCAGAGACCCAGCCCTCCTGGGCTGGATGCTGCGGGGGCTTCAGCTGAGCATCCCACCAAGGGTCCCGATCCATGTGTCTCACGCCTCGGTGCGAGCAGGGAGGGAAGCACCGGTGGCTCAGGGAATGCCACGCTTAGGACCCTGCACGCTCTGGGGCTTCCCAGCTTTTTGCTGGAGCTGCTGAGCTGGGAGGGGCCGAGCCGGCAGCTCCCCATAAACCTGGCGGCTTAGACCACGTCCTGGGCAGATGTTGAGACTCTGCCTTGGAGCGGAGGTTGGGAAAAGGAGAGGGCGGCCCTTGCCCGGAGAGTGAGGAGGAGAGCTCGGCACCCCTGGGCTTGAACTTTAGCACCCTCTTCCGCAGGAGTTTAAAGACGAGGATCGCCGTATCCCCAGCGAGCCGCCTGGATAGCCGGGCAGGCGCAGGGCTGAAGCAGAGGAGAAGCCAGCAACTTTCTCTGACAAGGATTTTATGGAGCTCTTCATAAAGAAATAACACCAGGGAGAAAACCCCAGGAAGCCGGGAAGTGTTTCCAACGCTCGGGACGCTGGTGAGCGGCTCCGGGCCGCCGCCAGTCCCTGCGAGGAGCCCGTCCTGCCGTGCAGATGTGTGTGATTGGAGCAGCGCGAGGGTTATTTTCCTTTGACTGAAGGCAACCCAGCCCCGCCGGATTAAGCTCTTTGTGTGCACGCGAGTGTGCCTTGATGGAAGCTGCTCCCGCAAAACCAGCTGCGGGGGTGGCGGGGAGCATCCCCTAGGTCAGGGGGCCCTCCTGGAGGAGGGGGAGACCTCCTGTTTTCGTGGCTCTGAGGCGATGCTGGGACGGTAACTCCCCTGGCAGGCAGCACAGGGCTTCGGGATGGCCGTCTATGCCCTCACGGGGTTCTCGCTCGTCAGCCTGCTCAGCTTTGGCTATTTATCTTGGGACTGGATGAAGCCCAGTTTGGTGGCCGATGTGGCCACGGACCCCATGGAGAAATCACTGCCTCCCACCTTCACCAGGCCACCCCACATCATCTTCATTCTGACTGATGACCAGGGCTACCACGACATTGGCTACCACGGCTCAGATATCCAGACACCAACGCTGGACAGGCTGGCAGCGGAGGGGGTGAAGCTGGAGAACTACTACATCCAGCCCATCTGCACCCCGTCCCGGAGCCAGCTGATAACCGGCAGGTAAGCCACAGCCTGTCCCCCTTTAGTCCCTTCTGTAGGTCTGAGGGGCTTAACCCCAGCTTGCTGCTAGACCAATGCCCTGGTGTATTGGCAGGGGATAGAGATCCTCCAGCAGCTTTGGACTTCCCTAGAAAGCTTCTTGGGTGAACAGTTGATTTCCACACAGGATAAATAGTGGCACATGGCAAGAGCAAAAATGTGGATGGTGCTGGGTAATGGGTGTCACTTTGGGAGAGGGTGGTCTCTAGTCAGGAGATGTTCTAGTGCTGGGCAAGGAGCTGTGTCCCCAGGCAGTCCCTGACACACTGTCCCTCGGAGATTTGCTGTGGGGCCCTTGGCCCATGCTTTCCCTGCATGTGTGTTCAGTGCTGCACTGGCCAGCGCAGGCTGGATGTTCCTCCATCGCCCTCTCCCACAGCAGCACAGCCAGATGTCCCCTCATCCTGGGTTGTACTGCGTTCTAGGAGAGGTGGGGCTTTCTCTGGAGCATTGCTGTGTGGTCAGCACTCCTTGCAGGAGGCAGAACCCACCAGCCCATCTCCTGCTGAGGAGTGGGCCCTAAGGAGGTGCCTATGGATGTGGTCATCTACTGCCTGTGGTGGTGGAGTCCACCAGGGTCCAGGCAAAGGCCTCCCTTCTCTCCTGATAGTTCCTGAGGGCTCCCAGAAATCTTTGTGGTGTGCAAAGCCAGGGAGAACAGGGATGGTGGGGACATTCAGGTGGGGCATGGTGAACCCACTTGCTTGTGCTGTCCAGCCCTGACACAGCCCAGGCTGGCGGCAGTGGGGACAGCTGCTGGTGGCATTTTTGTGAGTTGTCTGCTGAGCCCCTCTCTGTGTTCTTTGCATCTGCTTTTGGTACTTACAGATGGATGAGGAGCTCCCTGTCCCTGACTGGAGCTTGCTTCATTGGGTTGGGTTGAGTGACATGGAGAACTGCATGTGTTTTGGGTCTCTAACACATAAAATGCCATCACGTCCTCACCCAGTGCTGCTCCTCATCACTACTGTTTCCCTCTTTCTTGCTGGCAGGTACCAGATCCATACAGGACTGCAGCACTCCATCATCCGTCCTCGGCAGCCCAACTGCCTGCCCCTCGACCAGGTCACCCTGCCACAGAAGCTGCAGGAAGCTGGCTACTCCACACACATGGTGGGCAAGTGGCACCTTGGCTTCTACAAGAAGGAGTGCCTGCCCACTCGCCGGGGCTTTGACACCTTCCTGGGCTCCCTGACAGGCAACGTGGATTATTACACCTACGACAACTGCGACGGGCCGGGCGTCTGCGGCTACGACCTGCACGAAGGGGAGGACGTGGCTTGGGACCAGAGTGGGAAGTATTCCACCGTCCTCTACGCTCAGCGCGTCAGCAAGATCCTGGCATCCCACAGCCCCAAGGAGCCCATCTTCATCTACGTGGCCTTCCAAGCGGTCCACACGCCCCTGCAGTCCCCCAAGGAGTACATCTACCGCTACCGCTCCATGGGCAACGTCGCCCGCCGCAAGTACGCGGCCATGGTGACCTGCATGGACGAGGCGGTGAAGAACATCACCTGGGCCCTCAAGAAGTATGGTTATTATGACAACAGCGTGATCGTGTTCTCCACAGACAACGGCGGGCAAACCTTCTCCGGGGGAAGTAACTGGCCACTGCGGGGCCGCAAAGGGACATACTGGGAAGGGGGAGTGCGTGGCATCGGTTTTGTCCACAGTCCCCTGATCAAGCGCAAGCGTCGGACAAGCTGGGCACTGGTTCACATCACAGACTGGTACCCGACTCTGGTCAGCCTGGCCAGGGGCAACCTGAGCAATGTCCAAGGCTTGGATGGCTACAACGTCTGGCCTGCTATCAGTGAGGGCAAGGAGTCTCCACGCACTGAAATCCTGCACAACATTGACCCGTTGTACAACCATGCCAAGTACGGCTCCTTGCAGGATGGCTTTGGCATCTGGAACACGGCTGTGCAGGCTTCCATCCGGGTTGGGGAGTGGAAGCTCCTCACTGGTGACCCAGGGTACAGTGATTGGATCCCCCCACAGACCCTGACCAACTTCCCAGGGAGCTGGTGGAACCTGGAGCGTCTCACTGATGGCCTGAGGAAATCTGTGTGGCTCTTCAACATCACCGCTGACCCCTACGAGCGCTATGACCTCTCCGAGCAGCGCCCGGACGTGGTCAGGACCCTCCTGATGAGGTTGGTGCACTACAACCGGACGGCCATCCCAGTGCGGTACCCTGCGGAGAACCCCCGGGCTCACCCAGACTTCAACGGCGGCGCCTGGGGACCTTGGGCCACTGAGGATGATGGGGAGGAGTGGGAAGGCGGCCGGGAGCCCTTGAAAAGCAGGAACAAGAAGAAGAAGAAGTGCAAGATCTGCAAGCTGCGCTCCTTCTTCCGCAAGCTGAACACCAGGCTCATGTCCAACCGCATCTGACGGGAAACTCCCCCAGCATCCACCCATCCTGGCCAGGGTGGAGCTCTGGACTGCAGTGCCATGGCATGGGAGCGAGGGAGAAGGACAGGCGGGGAAGTGGCCAGTGCTCTCTTGCTCTCCCTTGCTCCAGGGTTCACTCCAAAACACTTCTCCTCCCTGGCTCGAGTGGTGGCCACAGGGAGTTGCTCCCAGTGGGTGAGGAAGGGTGATGTGGTCTCTGCAGCAGTGCTCAGTGGTGGTGCGTGACTGTGCTGAGCTGGGCTGGCCCTGCACAGCCGCTTCCAAAGAGAGAGACCCTTTCCTCCAGGATTCTGCAACCAATCATAAGCTTTAAGTGTTGGCCATCGCAAGGACAGGAGGAAGCATGAATCTGCCTTCATGTTAACCCTCACCATTTCCCTCTATTTACTCCTGGCTCTCAGCCTGCTGCCAAGCAGCTGCAACCTTTGCTCTTGCTCTGGGAACTCGAGGGCCTCCCCCAAACCCAAGACTACATGGCTTCTTTGTGGAGGGATGGATTCCTGACCATGTCAGACCTGAGATCAGTGTGGCTGGACTAAGTCATACTGTTACAGGGACCTCATGTGGAGCTACAGCTTCCCCTCTCCACTGGCTTGGGGGGCCGGGAGCAGCCCTGGTGAGGAGCTGTGGCCCATGGAGGCATGGTTGGATGCTCTCAGAGGACAGGTGATTCTCTTTGGCCCCACATTTGGGAGGCAGGTTTGCCCCAGCCTCTGGGGACTCCACATGGGTCAGCCACCCCTTTCACCCAAAATTTGCCTGGACAGCCCCTTCATGTGCATGGATAAGCACCCCTGATCCTCCCTATGAACCCTACACATCCAGCCAGCCAATCATCCCCGGCTGCCCCTTCTCAGTGCTGGAGCTTTCCCTGTCCCCACATCCCACTGCCGAATCCAGGGCAGAGGGAAGATCTCAAGAAGGTCTCTGCAGAAGCTGATGTGCTGTTCTGTAGCTGCAGGACTTTGAAGCCACGGTGGAGGATGGGGATGATGGGGACGTCTCCCACCTGCCAGCACTGCGCCGCATCCCCTCGTCACGGACGGGCACCGCTCTTCCAGCAGCGCACACGTGGGGAGGAAAACACCTCCCCATCATCCGCTGCTGTGGGGAGCCAGCCAGCCCACCCCATCGCCGGGGGCCAGGGAAGCCAGCAAAGCTCCGGGCCCCCACGCCTTCGGCGGGGTGCGAGCGCGCGTACATGCGCTCACAGGAGAGCTGGCGAGGATGAAAGGGGGTAAATAGCTTTAAAATCGTTTGGGATGCATGGTGCATTTCCATTTACACAATGTGTTTTACATTTCTCCCCACAGGTTTCTCTTGGTGCAGCGTGTGTAGGCGAAGGCCCTGCTGTGAATTTTGAAAATAGTTATTTTTGTCTCTGGAAAATGAGACCCGTTAGGACTTGTCAGCTCTTGGATGAGCAGTGTGGGCTTTCTTTTTTTTTTTTTCTTTCCCCCCCTCTTTCTCCCTTGCAAAATAACATTCATTTAAAATCTGTCATTGAAAGATGTGACAATTGGCAGCGTGCACGCTGAATACCTTTCAGTGCGCTTTCAAGCCCTGTGTGTGAGAGAGGGATGAGGATGGGAAGAAAATGCAATGACATGTTTGTATTTTTTTTTTCTTACTCTTAGCTGGATTATTTGGGGGAATTGGGATTTTCTATAGAAACAAAGGAAAAAAAAAACAGCTGACAGCAAGGCAGAAGAGAGGAGGCCTCTTCTTGTAGAGCTGGAAGGAGTTTGAAAAGCCGGAGCGTGGCGGTGTGTGCGCCAGTCCCTGCTGCTCCACGCACGCCCATCACCGTGCCATCCCATCCTGCTGGCTCCCTGCATCCCTGCAGGCACATCCCAAGGATTCAGAGGGGGGCCTCAGCTCCTCCATCAGCCCCATCTCCATCCCTGCTCCCTTAGCGTGTTGCTCCAAGAGGACTGGTCCCCATGGCATCACCTGGGTGGAGGTGAGCCCCAAGAGGATGCTCCACATCCTCAAACTACCTCAGTCAGCCAGCCTGGTCCCTGGGGATGTGCACCACCAGCAGGGCTGCGGCACCGGCTGCCATTTGGCAAAGCCAACCAGTTGCTGAAAATAAAGCAACACTTTGCTGAAGAAGAGGAGGCTGCTGCAGGCAGAGCCAAAGCCAGGGGAGGGCAGGGGGTGATGCTGCAGGGGCTAGGGAACAAATACTGGCTAAGGGACGGTTGGTGCTGAAGGGAATGGGAGAGCAGGGCTGGACGTGGGGTGGTGACAAGGCTTGGGAAACGGCTTTCATTTCCATATTTATATAAATGCATCCAAGTTTAGTCCTTCTTTTATTTTTTTTTCTTCAAAAATGGAAATTTCCATGAAAACATACTCGTTTTTTTCTCCCATTCCCTTTTGCTAATATCCCCGTGGAAAGGTACGTCTGGTCTCACTTCCCTTCCCAGGTTTATATCTGCTGGGCTGATGCTGGGTTCGCAGTCAGCCTGGCCACAGTGGTGGATCTGTTGTCATCTGTATTTTAATTTAAAAAAAAGTTGGATTCTGAATCTTTGCAAGAAGAAACAGCTGAAGGAAAATCTTAGTCCCTGAAAATAAAGAGGAGAAGTAGGCAGGAGCATCTCTGGGTGCTTGGAGAGAGCAAAGCCTCCAGCCCGAGGACAGCAGCTGTCCTTCACCACTGATTCCAGCTGTGCTGTGTCTGACCATTGGGCTGGGAAAGGAGATGCAGCTGCTGCCACGTGTTCTCCTAATCACAGCAATGTTCATTAATGGCCTGTGCTGGGAAAAACGCAGCTATGTGCCAAAATCCCTTGTTTTCAGAGAGCTGAAGTCCCCTGGGATTGTGTGCGTGCTCTGGCTGCCAAGGGGTTAACGCAGCTGGAGAGATGCTAAGGCGGTGGAGTTCCCTGCACCCGGGAGATGTGTTTTCACAGACAGGCTGAGGCTCCCCTCCTTCCCAACCTCCCTTCAAAGCGCCTGGCAAGCCCCAGGCAGCCCCAAACCCTAGCAGGAGATGGGGGTAGGATGGGGGCCCGGGAGGGATGGGGCAGGGGGATNTGGGCTGGGAATGAATGGAGTTGGGATGGGATAGAGATGGGGAGGAGGATAAGAGGAGGGTGGGGCTGGGCTGGGCTGGAGAGGGATGGGGATGGAATAGGGACGGGATGTGTCAGGCAGGACTGGGGGTACGTCAGAGCCTCTCCAGCCCCACGGGCAACTCCCATCCAAGAGAGGGAAGAAGCCCAGCACCGGGACAGGGAATGGGCATCCCAGCAAACTGCCACAGGGGGAGAGTGGCAGAGCACCCCGAGCACCACATGCTGAGCAGAAGGTGTTCTGCATCAGGGGCAGTTGTGTCCCCTCTCATGCCAGGGATATGAGGACGTGTGATTTTGCATGATCCCCCCACCCAGATCCAGTGCACCATGGTTCCAGGGAGCCACATGGCACCTGCTGGGTGTCCCCAAGTGTCATGGACATGTCCACAGGAGGGTCTTTGCCTACGAACCCCACTGTCAGGGAGAGGGTGGCACTGAGGACACCCTGTCTCAGCCAAAAGAGGCTTCCTGTGGTTGCAGGAGCAAGTGCTGGGCCCGTAGGGACAGGGCACGTTTGCAAACACAGCCCAAAATGTAAATCAGCTCTCCTCACCACGGTATTTATAATCTTCTCTAAAAATAACCCCAAATTCAGCTTCCCAGAGGACAGCAACTGAGCATCCCCCAGACCCCAGCTTGCATGTGAAACTGTCCCAGTAATTTTGGCATCTCTGCAATATGTAATTGGCAGCCCGGGTGGTTTGGTGTGCGAGGCACGGCTGCAAGCCCCATCCCCTGGGAGCAGGGGCACCTGCTGCAGCCCCCCCAGGACACGTGGATCCTTCCTGAGCTGCCCCTCCCGTGTGTTTGGGGTTCGGCATCAGACCTCGGGTGCCCACCCGGGGGCAGCCCCGTGCCCGGGATGCAGAAACTAAAGCTCTGCAGGCAGAGCTGGAGCAGGGTGTGGAGAGCAGGATGCATTTTTGGAGAGGCAGCCCAGTGATGGAGAGGAGCACTGGGGATGAAGGTCTCCATCAGGTGGCCAGACCCGAGCACGGCAGCAGGAGAGCAGCATGGCTCCCAAAGCAAATCTTAGGATGGCTGGGAACAGACACAGCCTAAGAGTATCCTGAGGCCTCTGGGAGAGGACTGGGACTATTCCCTTCTACAGGGGAGCCCCCAGCCCAGAGATGGGAGGTTCCACCCAGAGCTCCTGCTCCCCTTGGACTGTCCCCAGCACCCAGGAGTGGGACCACGCAGCAGTTCCTGCTTGGGAAAACATTATCAGCAAAGCAGAGCATGTTCAGCACGCAGAAGTCTGACACCCCTTTACCCTCAGAAGGAAAAATGTTGAGAAAAAGGGAAAAAATAAACTGAATAGAGAGAAGAACAGAGAGGGAGAAACTTTTCCTGGAGAGCCGTGTCTCTGCCAGGCAGGAGAGCCCTGGGCAGGGAGGCAGGGTGCTCCTGGGGGGCTTTGACATCACCCCCTGCCTGGCTGAGGGGCTTGGGGTGTCAGGGGTGCAGCGGGGGGAAGGAAGGGACAGATGCCTCCTCCTGGCTCCGGGAGCATGCAGAGTCACGCGTGTGGGGCTGAGCACGTGTGGCAGTGTGGGGGTGGGCACGGGGAGGGGGGCAGGTCACATTGCAGAGCTCACGGGGACACGAACATCAGCGCAGGTGGGAGGGAGGTGGGAGTAAGGCAGGGGCACAGAGCTGCCCACGGGCATCCAGGGGGTCTCGGGAGCGGGGGGCTCTTCCTCTTGCCTCTAGGCTTCCAAGGGGCTGCTGGGGGCTGGCAGCAAAGTGCTGGGGGAGGAGAGCACTCCCAGAAACATGCGGATGTACCGGCCCCCACGGCAGCCCCCTGCCTCCTGGCACAGCCCTGGAGTGGGGAATGGAACCCCCTCTTTTGTGGGAGAGACATGGGGAGGAGTTGTGCAGGGGCAAGGAGGCATTTTGGGGACCACCCCGCCCCTGGGGCACAGATGGCACATGTGCATTGCCTGCACCCCGAGTGAGGGTGCCTGGTGTACTCTGCCCATGCCAGGGCATGGCCAGGGTGTGTCTGGAGGTCATCAACTCCTTGGGGAGTGTGGCCCCATCCCTGTCCCCATCCATGGCTGGGAATTGGTCCCTGCTCTGCCACCAGGGTCCCCTGGATGGGACCAGACAGGAGCTGGAGGCTGGATGCAGGGAGGCAAGGTGGGGATGCAGGTGGGTAACGGTGAAATTAATGGAAAAGCCATTAGACCTTTCTCCTCCTCCCCCTCCTCTTCCTCACTCCACCACTCGCTGTCCTCCTCCACTTCCACCTCCTTTCTTCTCTCCCTCTCTGCTCCTCCTCTCTCCCCTCTCAAAGATTTCTCCCTATTTTTGTCTGGTTAGAACCTTTTCTTTTCCTTTTAACCCTTCCATGGCAGCCTGAAAGAGAACTCAATCCATCTCAGCTGCCAAAGACAATGCCCTCCCAGCTGGCACAGGGAGTCCCTTCTCCTGTTGTGATGAGGATCCTGCTGCTGCAAAATCATCCAGAAATGGGACAAAAGCTTAGTAGAAAGCTCTTCTGGGGGAAGTCAGCAGGTGGAAAGTGCAAGGGGTGGTGTAGACGGAGGGGGTGGTGCTGCATCCCCAGTGTGTGCTGGTGGGTACTCAGAGGGAAACCCCTTCCCTGAGGTTTTGGACCTCACAATTCCACTTTTACTGCGTTTTTTGTGCTTTCTTATGTTCAGCACAGCAGAGAGGCGACTCAGCAACAAAAAGTCCAAGGAATGGGGGCCAAACCTTCCTCCTATTCCCACTCTGAAACTTGCCCCTTCCTGCCCCAGCTTGGGCACCACAAGGACCACCCCAGGACACAGCCCTTGTGCTCCCCTCTAGCTGTGCTTCAGGCCAGGCTGCTCACCCCTCTCTGGGGGGACCCTCAGGAGCTGCTCCACGGGAACCCCAGGGCCTTTGGGGGACACAGGGGGCAAAGGGGGGAGTGGGGAGCAGCCAGCCCTCCCCTGCAGTGCAATTGGGGCCAGCTCCCCCGGGGACCCTGGCTGAAGGCAGGACAGTGTGGGGACCTGGGGACCTGCCATGGTTTCTCCAGCTTCTCCTGACACACTTCTGCTCCATCTGCTCCCTCCCGCCGCAGCGTGTCCCCATCCCACAGCCCCCAGGGCCTCCAGGAATGCTGCTGCAGGTACCAGCAGGGCCTGTATTTTTTTTGGAGGGGGGAATAAGCAGTTGCTGGGGTGACAGCATCCTCCTGCAACATGGAAACCACGGTTTCCATGGAAACCTTTTTTGCCCCAATTATTTTACCACTGCCACAGCCTTTAATTTGCCTTTATTAGTTGTATTTTAGATATCCCCCCCTCCGCAGCAGGTGGGTGACCCTCGGGCAGCCCCCAGGCCGGGTCCCCAGCAGGGCCCTGGTCCCCACGGAGGGCGGCGGGTTTGGGAAGCAGTTGCCCCGGCAACAGAAACAGGGCGTTTCTGGCAGCGGTGGTCACCATGGGGACGGGGATGCTGACGAAGGCTTGTGAAGCTGAGAAGACAAATTGCCCTCATCATTATCTCTGGGCTTGTCAATCAAACATATTCCCTTATTTACCTCAGCGAGGAGAGAGCCCCGGGAGCACACGGAGAGGGAGGGAGTGAGAGGAGAGCTGCTTGCCCCAAACTCCGCACCAGGAGGGAGCATTTCCAGCCCCTCGGGATGGCCACCATCACCTGCAATCGCTTCACTGAGGAGTACCAGCTCTTTGAGGAACTGGGCAAGTAAGTTGGAGACGGGGCTGGGATGCTCAGAGTGGGGCTGTGCCCTGGCTGGGAGAGAGACTCAGCGGTGCCGGGAACTGCTGGAGATGGGGGAAAGGAGATGGGCATGGAGAGAATGCAGTGGGAATCAGAGAGGGCACACGGGTGAGGGTGGGGGCTGCCAGCCCCACACTTGTTTCTCTGTCCCCACCTGAGTTCAGGGGCTGCTGATGGGTGTTTGGCTGGGGGCTTGGGACACCCCAGCAGTCTGGAGTTTCCTGGGAAGGGCTCGGCTGCCCCTCTTATGAAAAAGCTGCTCCCAAAAAAGAAGGCTGCTGGCTCCCTAGGGAAGTTCTCCAGCCGGGAGGAGGGACAGGAAAGCTGAGGAGGAAAGCCAAAGCAGTGGGCACCCCTCTCATTTCTTTAGGGAATTTATCTGTGTGGATTCACTGGGGCTTGACTGGACCTGCAGGAGAGCCAGTCTGCCTGGCAGCCCCCGGAGAATCCTGGTGGGTTTTGGAAAGATCCGGGATATTCCCCAGCCCTGTCCCAGTGCGGGTGAGCCACAGCCCTGCCTGACCCAGCTTTCCTGCGGGGGAGGGCTCGGCTCCTCTGCTCCAGGTGTCATCGTGTGTGCCTGGAGCGGTGTGTGTGTGTGTGTGTGTGTGTGTGCAAACAGAGCTGCAAACAGCGCACAGCGAGGGGATCCTGGGGAACGCTGAGCACTCCCGGGTGGAGCAGGGGATGCCAGGTTCCCCGTGTGGAGGGATGCTCCGCGTCCCGCCCAGCGTGTGGCTGTGAAACGGGCGCAGGAGTGAGCAGGCGTGTGCCTCTGTTTTGGTTTCTGTGCCTTTTTTTGGAGCTGGTGTGTAAATCTGGGGCGTGTGGCCGCCATCCATTCGGAGTGGCTGGCAGCGTGGTGGTGGGCTCACGGTGCCCGAGCTCCAGACGGGAAGCTTTGTCAATCCGTAGGCACAGGGAGGCTCCAACCCCGCAGCCCTGCACTGCCCGGGCGCAGAGCAGCCGGTGCCCAAGCGTGTGCCCACATGCACGTGGGTGTGTGGAATGGGGGTGAGGGAGAAGGGAGAGGACAGAGATGGGGAAATGGAGAGGCTGAGACAGCAGGACTTTGTGCTGGGCTGAATGCTGCTCACGTTCCCCAGCCAAACCGTGGCACCAGGGTGCTGCCAGAAAGTGCAGCTCCGTGGAGGCAAATGGACCCACTCGTCCTGGGACACTCACATCCATCCCTGTGGCATCAGGGTGGCAGAGAGGAGCTGGTGGACAGCAGGGGAGTGGGTTGGGGAGTGGGTCCCTGTGGCGCGGACAGCCCCAGCTGGCACTGCAGGCAGGGGGATGGGCACCCGCCAGGGAGATGGTGGCAAGGTGGGATGTGGGACCCACTTTTTCCAGACTTTTCTCGGCTTTTCAGGGCTCTAGGGCTTTGTGATGGCGGCAGGGGGTGGGCAGGTGAGGCAGTGACTACTGGGTGCCTGTGGTGAGGCTGTGGGGCTCTGGCTGGGCAGAGGTGGCTGTGGGGATGTGGAGGGGAGTTGGCAGGTCAGGAGTGATGGGGGAGGACCGGGAGGGCTCCTGAAGGTATCTGGGCTGCGACGCTTTGCTGGGTGGGTGCTGACCGGAGGGCTGAGCACCCAGGTTCAGGGGTTGCCTGCACTGCCCGGCATTGTGGTGTAAAACCACTTGGACAGATGCATTTTAACAGGAATAAAGGAGCAAAGCTGGTGCAGCGGCTCACCAGCCCCTGAGAGCATCGCACCCGACCACCCCAGTTCTGGGGTGACGCAGGAGTAGCATCCCCAGTTCGGTGCATCCCTCAGCTTTTCCATCCACTCAGGAGGGCAGGTACAACTGCAGCACCGAGGTGTTCCCGAGTTAGGGGCTTCACCGGCTTTGCCAAAGTGCTGTGGGGCTGGTTGGGGATTTTCCACTGGGATGGATTCCAGCACATCCTGGCACATTCAAAACTCAGCGGTTTCCCATGGGGAAATTTCCGCTTCATGGGCTTAGAGAGGGAAATCAGGACGAAGTGCCGCACCTCTGCTCTGCTGCGGCAGCTGCTCGTGCTGGGAAGTGTCGTTCCTCCTCTGGAGAGACGCTCCCGGTGCCAGTCGGGGTGGGGGTGTCCTGGCAGGGGTGGGCAGAACGGCTGTCCCCGCAACAGACCCTGGTAAAGAGCAGCGTCCTGCAAGGATTCGGAGCAGAAAGCGTTCCATCTTGAGTTTGCTGTCCCCAAGGGACTGGGGCGGGCTGTCGTGGGGGACACTGTGTGTCCCAGCCTGGCTGGCAGGACGGCAGGTCTGGGTGCCAGGCTGCTGTACCCACCCTGTTTCTCTGCCGTTTCCTCGGCTGTCACCCATCCTGACACCCGGGCAGGTGGGGTGTTTGAGATGCCACGTACCGAATTGTGGCACCACGGTGGGGCTTTGGGGGCAGGCAGAGATGGGGAGGCAGATCTGCAGAGTCTGCCCAGCGAGGCACAAGCCCTTGGCACATCCCTGCACCTCCCAAGCATGGCAGGACATCTGTCCCGAGCGGGGGACACGGAGCCGGGGAAAACCCACTCCTGCAGCAGCCCCCGCAAAGCTGAGCAAGTGAAGGGCTGCTCCGATCCCCCACGCCTGCAGGAGGGAATCAGGCGGAGGGCGGGGGGCAGCAGGGGGGGACAGGGAGAGGATCCTGCCCACGGCCCCCCGGAGTAGGACAAACATGAAGTGCAGCTCCATCGGCGCCTCCAAATCCGCCCCCGCAGCAGGTTCAGGGAGAGGCTGGAGACAATTACCGTGCCGAGCCGTAGGATCAGCCCCTCCGCTCCCGGAGCTGCAGGAGAGGGGGCTTATTAAAAAGGAAAAAAAATATGGAGGAACAAAAAATCCCCAGCCCACACTCTTCTCTCTAGAAAGGAGATAAAATGCCTCGGAGGAGGAGGAGGTGTTGAAGAGAGGGAGGGCGGCAGCAGCACAGCCGGGCGCTGGCAGGGAAGGTGTGAAAAAGGGAGAAGCGGAGCTCATTGCTTGAGCTGGTGGGGGAGACCGTGGGGACAAGGCATGGGGTCATGCCTGGCCTGGGGACCGAGGGACGGAGGCTGCAGGGCTGGGGCTCAGCAGTGCCGGGGCTCGGGGCTGCAGGGACAGGGCTGGTGCTGGGCTGTGAGTCCAACATCATCCTGCGCTGGCAGTCAGCCGGGGGACAAGGACACGGTCTGTACCCATGGCCCTGCAGGTGCCATGCCTGTCCCCTGCTCACACTGGGACATGCTGTCTCATCCCAGCCAGGCAGAGATGGGGGTCCTCAGCTGTCACCAGGGTTGGGGTGATCCCCATCCAAAGACCCAGCACCCTGGGAGCGAAGGGACAGGCTGCTGCCCACAGCCAGGGAACAGGAGATGATTCCTCCGTTCCAGAGGGGTTTCTTGCAGCACAGTGGGGCTGAGCTCCCTGCCTTGCACCCCCAGCACTGCCTGCAGTGCCTCCTGAGCCCCTGGTGTGGACGGGGATGATGCCTTTGCTGGGAAGATGCTGTATTTAGATGGAGCAAAGGGGGGCTTTTTTTTCTCCTAGGCTGGAAAAATCCTTCATGGGGCTGAATAGCAAGGAAGCAGCCTGGCACAGGGAGCAGAGCCTGGCTGGGGGTCAAACACCCATTGTGGAGGATTCCTGGCCGGTGCAGACCCACTGAAGGACTTGACTGGAATAAGGATGGGAGTATAGCAAGCGTGCTATACCCCTGGGTATCCTGCACCTGCATCCAGTGTTCCATATTCCACCCACCCTCTGGGCACACAGGGTTTTGCTTATGCTTTACAGACCACAAATAGACATTTGGTTTCTGTTAGGAAGGTCTGCAGTAGCCAAATGCTAGGAATGCAGCTGGGGGAGTGAAACAGCTGCTTCCCCTGGCTCCCCCTTTTTTGCTGTTCAGTTCTAAT
The DNA here is from genome assembly GCA_013399225.1 of Rhipidura dahli. Lineage (NCBI taxonomy): Eukaryota > Metazoa > Chordata > Aves > Passeriformes > Rhipiduridae > Rhipidura > Rhipidura dahli. The sequence goes on from VXAC01008557.1 coordinate 224,002, forward strand.
AAATAGATGAGCAAGTGGCTGTGGACACTGGGACCAGGAGTGAGCATCAGTCTCCAGCCTCCAGTGGACCTGGGACACCTACACCCCTCCAGCCTCGTGCTGGGTTCTGCAGTGAAACCCCGAGCTGGGGCAGAGGGACATCCCTGCTTGCTGCTCTGTGCTGCAGACTGTCCTGCCACTGTAGAAACATGACACATATCTTTAGGAAAAAAAAATAGAGAAGATGAGTCCCTGGCATCCACTGGAACCCACAAACTCCACACAGTGTGGGGTTCCCAGCCAGATGAAGAGAGTAACACCACAGGACTGCCGCCAGCTCTGGTCTCCCTACCTCTATGGCAAGCTGGATATGAAGCATTCCGCCCACCCTTCCCAGTTAATTCCTCCCCAGGATTCAGGGATATTAACAGCTCAGCTCTTTCAGCAGCCAGGATTAAATGGCAGGACAGGGAAGCTGGGAAGCACCAGGATGTTTTCCCCCAACTCCTGCCTGGCACGTGCCATGAGCGATGCTCTTCACGGCAGCACCGGGTGCGTGGGCTGCCAGCTCTGCTGGGGCTCCATCCCCACCCCTCCACACCCGCTGCTCGCCTGCTCTCCTAAAAATCACATTCAAACCCAAATCGCCCGTCTCCACCCGCCCCCGCCGCTAAAATCAATTATCCTCTGCTCTCGCCAGCCCGAGGCCTTTTATTCCTCGGCAGGGAGCTGGAGTGGGGTGAAGGGGAGTGGGGGGAAGGTGGGGCAGGAGGTGGGATTGCTTTTGATAGTTGTTATTTTAGCGATTGGAGAGGTTTGGCAGGAAATGGAACCTGGCACAAAGGTTGTGCTCAGCAGGGCTGGAGCGTGCATGTGCGTGTGTGATTGCAGTGCTGCAGCTCCCAGCGCTGCGCCCGCACTGGCAGTGCCACGAGCTGGCAGGACCTGGGGTACGGGGTACAGGGGCAGGTGGGAGCCTTTGGAGCGTCCCAAACACTCGTGCTTGCTTGCCTGCCAGACCCCAGGAGAGCTCTGCATGTTGGCTCATGCGTGTGCAAGGTGCAGCAGCATCCATCCCTATCCAGCCTGTCTCCATCCTCGCAGCATCCCCTGGGCTGTCCCTGCCTGGGTGACACTTTTGCAGTGGGGAGGAATCCAGCACCGGTCACAGCTGCCAAGTCCTGCTGTGATTGGAAGGTCTGGAAGAGGCAGAGCCACACAGGACTGAAGTGGCCGAGAGCTGTGTGGCAGCTGCAGCCATCACGGTTTCCCTCAGGAACTAGTGCCCCAGATAAATCACTGTCCCTTCCCTCCTGGCAACAGCTAGGGCAGAGTCAGGAGGAAGAGGAGGAGGAGTGCACAATGCCTGGGGTGTCCCAGAGGAGTGTGGAGGGGAGAAATCCACCTTCATCCCTAGGTCTGCATGGGCCTCCTCCCACCATTCCTCATTCAAGGACAGTGGTGCAGAGAAGCCGTCTGAGATCCCTCCAAGTCCCTGCCACAGTCAGCACCTATCCCCATCTCCATCCCCATCCCCATCCTTGTCTCCATGCCTGTGGCTGCCCCTCACCCCACAGCCACCTGAGGGCTGAGCTGTGCCTGTGCCCACACCAAGCCCTTCACCTCTGGCTTCTTCTGTTCCCAGGGGCGCTTTCTCCATTGTCCGGAGATGCGTGAAGGTGTTGGCAGGACAAGAGTATGCGGCCAAGATCATCAATACCAAGAAGCTCTCTGCTCGAGGTGAGCACTGCGGGTGTTTTGGGGGAGGCAAGAGGTGAGCAGGGCTCATGGAGTGTAGGGAATTTATCCCCTCTGCATGGTGCTGGGATGATGCCTTTGATGTGCAATGAGGTGGGGGGTGTTTGATGTGCGATGGGGACCCCCTCATCCCACCTTGTCCCCACTGCAGTACACACTGAGCTCCTTGATGAAGGAGGTGTCTTGGTGGCTGCTCACCACATCCCATCTGATCACAGGGATGCATCCGCAGCCTGGCTGTGCTGAGCCTCAGGGGCACTCCTAGACCCCAATCTACCTGAGGAGCCAGAGGACCCCATTTCTGTCCCCGAGACCCCCACCACCCTGCACACCACATTGCAGCAAAATGATGGTTACAGCCTTGCAGCAAGTCAGACCATGCCAGCATCAGGCACAGGGTAGCAGAGTTATTTTGGGAGCATCACCTTCTGAGAGGGCCCCTGCTGACCCCCCATCCCTGCTCTGGGGTCTGTAAGTTTTCTTACTCATATACCTACATCAGTGAAATAGGAACATCCCTTCAGGTGGGGGTTTGACTTCATTTGTGCCTGGAGATGGGCCCTCACCCCTCGATGGTGAATCGCTCTGGTGGAGCACATTGGCTGTTTGCTGCTGGAAGAGGCGCTGGCGGGTCTGTCCTGGTGGGTCAATCCCGGCTGCTCCTCGGGGTGAGGCTGAGCTGAGCCAGCACAGAAATCACCACCCAGCCCTTGCCCCAAGCCAGGGACCCCTGTGTCCCCAGGCACTTGGCAGAGGAGCTGTGATGAGGAGGATTGAAAGGATGAGGCAGCAGATGCCGTGTTCCCGCTCCAGCTCCTCCCTGGCTGTCGGGAGTGCAGGATGGGTGCTGGGAGGAAGCACCCTGCCAGGAGGGTTTAATTAACCTCCCTCGGTGTCTCTCCCAGTTCCACCGCTGACCTCCCAAGGCAAAACTGAAATGCAGAAAAGAGTGACAAGCTCCTTTCTGACCTGGAATTAAACCAGTATGCTGCAGTCGCCCTCCCACAGTGCTGCCAAAGTGGCACAGCACCGCCACTGAGCCCCTGGGGTCTCCCAGCACTGACCCCTGCCCCTCTTCAGGGATGCAGACCATTCTCTTCCTCCAAAGCCCAGCTCTGGGCAGGGTGTGCGGTGCTGGGCTCAGCCCTTGGCTCCTGCTCGTGTACCCCAGCTGGCAAACGCCTCCCTGTTTGCAGGGCTGCCTGGAGCAGCAGATTGAGCCGCCCTCCCTTTGCTCCCTCCTGCCTCCGCTCGCCTCCTCTGGCAGTTTGCCCCTCTCCACCGTCTCCTGGGGTTTGTGCTGTCCCCGCAGTGCCCAGCAGTCCCCTGGAGAGGCTCCACTGGGCCTATTTTCCCTGCTCTGCCATCTGGAATCACCAGTGACTTTGGCTAATGGTCTGGAACCCCCCACTTCTGCAGTGCTGGCAGGGAGGATGGCACTTCCCCAGACACAAAGGGCCCGAATGAGAGAAGTGGGGGGAAGGTGAGAGAAGCTGCGACACATTCCCAGTCGTGGTCTATTTCTCCAGACATCCTCCTGGCTGCCAACACAGGCCATCAGGAAAGAAGGTGGAGGTTTTGGAGGAAAAATGGGATTTGGATGTGTGCAGGAGCTGGGTTTGTGGGGTAGGACAGGCTGTAACTCACCTCCCCAGAGAAGTGCTTGCCCCACTGGTCACGCTGTACCTCCGTCCCATCCCTGTCATCCATCCCACAATGCACTTTAGTTGTGAGAACAGCCTGAACTCCAACCTCTCCTTGCCACCCTGTCCCACCCTGAGGTTGTCACCCATCAGGGGGAACACTGTGGAGAGCTGAATGAGGCCACCAAGGTTATCTCAGCCTTCAGCTCACAGACTCCAGCTCAGGCTGTAAAACTCACCCCAAGCCCTGGGGTGCCTCTCAGGATACTGTGCCCTGGGGAAGGCTGCAGTCCTGCGGAGAAGGGGCTGTGCTGCTTTCACGTCTCAGCGGTTGGAGACACGCAGGTTTGGTTTGATGCAGAGCGAGACTCTGGGGTGTGAACCTGCAAGGTAGCAGTGATAGCACTGAGAGACAGCAGCCCTAATTATATCCTCACTTGTCCTGGCTGCTGAGCTCCTGCACGAAATGCCTGCAGTCAGGGTGGCTGGGTCAGGTGTGAGCAAGGAGAGAAGTGCAGAGGAAGAAACAAAATGATTTGCAGATTCATTTTGAGCTGTCCCAGGGAGGAGGATTTTTTGGCTCAGCTCAGCTTGCTTTGCCCAGAGCTCTGTTGTGTCACATCCCCAAGGCTGCTGAAAGCTGGGGAGTGGGACCTGTGCTTTCTGTTTGGACACAGGCACCCGTTCCAAGACAGGGTTCTGCAGTGTAGGAGAGCAAAGCCCTGGTGTGGAATGGCTGATGTTGCTGAGGGGGAGTGAAGCCCATAGCCTCGTTTCATCCTGACACCTCTTGCTGGTCGACTCTACCTTCAATTGCTCAAATTGTACCATGTGGGGCCAGAAATGTCCTGGCTGATTGCCTCTGCCTGGATGAATAGGAGAAAAGGGAACAGTGCTGCCGGCAGGGATAACCCAGACAAATCCAGGCTATTTGGGAGGTGATCAGAGATTGTTCAGCAAAGAGAAGGGAGAGGGGAGGGCAAAGGATCGTTCCAAACCCAAGATTGCCCATGGCATCAGTGCTTGGGGGCTTAGCCAGCGATTGCATCCATGCTGGGATACTGCCCATCAGGCCCTGATGCTGAATTTATTCCAAAATACATAACTCTTAAGAAAAAAAAAAAAGCTGCTCTGTCCCCCCAGGTTTCCTGTGACAACAGCTCCCCTGAGAGCCCAGCAGAAGCTGAGAGCAGTTGACTCCCTTCCTCAGATCCTAATTTAGAGCCATTGCCTCTTTCAGATCATCAAAAGCTGGAACGAGAAGCTCGGATCTGCCGTCTCCTGAAGCACCCCAATATTGGTAAGTGCACCCTGCACCCTTCATGCCTGGCTCTGCTGCCTGCCTGCCCTCCCGTGTCCAAAGCAGGGTGTCCATAATCCAGCCCTGTCTGCAGCAGCATGGATTGTCTGTCCCAGAGGTTGAGAAGGGCTCGGTGTCATCCTGCCCAGTTGATCTGCAGAACCATCCCTCCTCTTCCTCGTGGGAAGCACCATCTTCAAACGGGGTCATGGGCAGAAAGGCCCCCACTGGGGATACCAGGGGACTGAAGTAGGTCCGGACTAACCCACTTGGCCGTAGCTCCCTGAGGGAGAAGCGGAGTCCCAGGAGGCTGCAAGAGGCTATTTTTACTGCTCTCCTCTGGCTCGGGTGCCGTATTCCTCTGCATGCTCCAAAGAGCGGCTGCAGCTTGGAGCAGCGGCAGCAGCAGCAGCGCGGGGCGTGTAGGAGGAGCGATGGCGGGGGGAAGCGAAGACTTTCCCACCGACCGTCCATCTGAAAGTAGCCTCCTTCGGAAAAGCTGTTTCAGGAAAACTCCCGAGCCCCTGCAAAAGACAAAAATAGGCCAGAAGGAGAGAGAGAGAGAGAGAGAGAGAGGGAGGGAGGGAGGGGAGGGGAAAAAACTGCAGTAAAAAAACCACCCCAAATTCCATCCTGGAAGTGATGCCAATGCAGGCTCTTGGTCCCTGTGGATGGTCTGGATGAACCCCCTCGTCCCCCCCTGCACCCCAGGATGTATCAGCCCCAGTGGGATCCTGCAGCTTTTGGGAAAGCATTTGGTGGTTTCTGCAGCCGTCTCAACCCACAGTCGGGAGCTGGGAGGGTTCTCCTGCGGCTGAGCTCCTTCCTGGCCCCCTCACTGCTCCGGTGACCTGGATCCATCCTTCCCCAGGAGCTGCTGCAGCAGATCCAGGGAGCTAGATCCAGGGCCACTGGGATGAGCCATGTGGCTCCTGTCCCATAAATATTTCAGTTCCAAAAAAGACTCTCAGCTTCCATCTGTCTCGGGCACACGGCTGCGTGGCAGGTCTCCCCTGCCTTACTGGGGTGCTGGACCCTGCAGGATTACCCAGCCTCTGCTCCAGCAGGACCAGGAGCTGCCATGCCGGGGTCCCTCTGGGACGTCCAGCCTCCCCTTTGCACCCCCCATGCAAACACGCACGGGGACCACCGAGACCTGAAGGAAACGCATTGCAAAGTGTCTGAATAGGAAGAAATACTAAACCCAGAGGAACTCATCTCGTGAGACCTGCAGGACGGTAGCTGCAAGTAGCCCCAGGTTTCCAGGTTTCCAGCTTGGCCACAGCTCTTTCCCACCGCTGTGTCTTCCACCCTTCCCTCTCCATCACCTGCCCATGGGGCTGGCGAGGTCTCCGACGAACAAAACACCTCACCTGTCCCTGTCCTTGTCCCCCATCCCTATGCTACCCCTCGCTGTTCGTCTGCGACCTGGCAGGTTCAAAGCTGCAAAGGCTAGAAGGGGTTAACAGCATGAGATGCTAACAAGCCAAATCTGCTGCTATTTATACCCAGGAGCCTCTTCTCCACCCCCCACCCCACACCCTCTTTCCTTTCACCCCCCTCCACTGCTCCTGCTGCCTGGAAACTTGGGCTCGCAGCTTCCCTTCCGTGCAGCAAAGACAGCTCCTTACCCACACAGGAGCTGGAGCGAGCAGTGCCACTGCAGAGCAGCCCGGCGTGGGGAAGAGGAGGCGCTGCTGCTGGATGAGGCAAAACAGCCCTGTCCAGCCCTTCCCAGGGAGAAGCAGCCCAGCTGCCAAGGGGCTTTGCTGCCCTTTTACTTGTTCCCTGCAGCTGGATGGGGTCCTTCCACCCCCCATGGGAATGCTGTGCTGCAGCTTCTGGAAGAACCAGCCTGTGATCTGCACCGTGCCTGCTGGAGACTCTCGCATGGACAGCCATGCACGGGCAGTCAAGGACAGGTCCCTAGGACCCCACAGCACATCCACAGCACTGTACCCCGTACATCAGGGAGAGCTGTTTCCTTTCAGGGAAGTTGCTTTATTGGGAAAACTTTGGCTGCACCCAAAGTTTGAACTCCAGGTACTTGACCTCCGACTCTCATTCCTGAAGCTGTGTCCTGCTCCTGCCTTGGCTCTCAGCTTGGAGCTGGAGTGGTTTGGCCGGCACGGCTCTCTCTGACTATGGTCAGTAACAGATACTTGTAGGATCAGGCTATATTTAGAGCAGCTGCTCCCTCTGACACCTTCTTGGCTCCTGGCAGCCACAGGCTTTGGGACTTCCCCAAGCAGGGAACATATCCAGACGATTTGCTGATGGTTATGCTGGTCCTATCCACACCAAACTCACCTAATCCCCTGAGAATACTTTGGATTCTACAGAATCCCAGACGTGATACCCCCAAATCCCTCCCGGGTGAGATAAAACTGGAGGAAATATTTTTCTTCCTGCAGAGGAAGGCAGAAAAGCTGGGGTTGTATGTTGGAGAAAAACAGAGCAGACACAGATGTTGGAGCACAGGGGATGTCTGTGGAGGCCAGCTGTGGGGGAGGATAACTGGGGATAAGATGAGCAAGTTGTGTCAGTAGTCAAGACCACAAGAGAGGCAGCAGGAAAGATGCTGCCCAGCTCATCAGACCTCGTTTGCCCTGTGCCCTGGCCAGGTGAGGTGACACTGCTGGCAATGTGCTCTTGGCAGCCGCTTGATTTGCCCACAGAGCTTGGAGAGAGGAGAAGGACCAGCAAAGTGGTGTTTGCCAGCCTGGCAGATAAGAGCAACACGGTGCAGTGTCTGCGCTCAGTGCTGGGGCTGTTATCTCCCCTGGCTCACACTGAGTCTGGAGGATGTTTCCATATAGGGCTCAGCTGATTTAGATGCAGTAAAAGGGGCTAGGAATAAAACTTCCCACAAAACCTCTCACCTGAATGTTTATTTTTTCCTCCCCGGTTCCCAACATTCTCTATATGTTGAAAGTTGTATCAGGCTGAAAGCAGGTGAGCGAGAGGAAGCATTAAATATTCATAGCCTCAAGGGAATCAAACAAAATGCGACGTGGGGGACAGAGGGTGCTGGACAAGTCTCTGTTTATCCACCCCACCTGTTACTGTGCCTGTCCCCTTGCTGCTCACCTGCCTGTAAGTGTGAGCAGGGATCTGAGCCTGAATAACCAGCGTGCAGCTGCAGGGTGACAGGTTTGTGGCTGGCTGTACCTGGCAAGGGGTGTGCTCAAGGGGAGAGGGTGCCAGGAGATGGGGAAATTCATCTTGTGGAGATTTCTAAGGAGAAAAGGAAGGTCATGAGCAGAAAATAAAAAAAGCCCCTTGAGTGCCAGAGTTGTCAGCTCAGCTCCCTGCTGAGCTCTCCCTCTGCTCGGGCACCTCTCCTGATGGGACTGGGGACACCCGTGCCTGCAGCCTGCCCAGTGCCCAAGATAGCCCAGCAGCTGCCTGGAACCTTGGCCAGACACAGCCCCAGGGCAGTCCCCGATTTGGATGTGACCTTTGAGCCTCACACAACTGCCCAGGCTGAGGCCATGGCTGGGGTCCCCTGGTGAGCAGGAACCCCCACCCAGCTGGTGGCAATAACAAGAGGAATTGCCCTGCTGTGCCCTTTCCCAGCTCCTCCTTGTGCCCAAAGGGGAGCAGAGGCATTCCCAGGGAGCAGGGTGGGAGCCAGGTATACCCCATAACCCTTCTGTTTCTGCTGCAGTGAGGCTCCACGACAGCATCTCTGAAGAGGGCCACCACTACCTGATATTTGACCTGTGAGTAAAGGTTCACTGCATCCCCTGACCCACGGGCAGCTCCCTGCTTCCCCCGGGGTGACATGACCTCCACCTCACCTGAGCCCTTCCCGCAGGCTGGGCTTGAACCAAACTTGGGTCCCCCAAGCCGGGCAGAGGGCAGGTCCCTGTGCTGCACCCCCGATTCTCCCCCCATGCATGGTGCAGTGACATTTTTGGGGGGCTTGCCAGGGCTGAATGTGCTGTCAATCAATCCAACCCCCTGTCTCTCACAGGGTCACCGGCGGGGAGCTGTTTGAGGACATTGTGGCCAGGGAATACTACAGTGAAGCGGATGCCAGGTGAGCCGGGCTGTGGAGGGGACAGCAGGAATCCCCTTCTCCCCCCTGCTGCTCCCTCCTAGGGTCCTACACAACTGGCTTTCTGCAGCACCAGCTCATTCTGTGCTGGGAGGTGTTCTACAGCTGCTCTGCAACACATACTCATAGACCAGAACTGTGGTGCAAAAAAAAAAAGAACTAAACCCACCCAAAATGCTCTTTCTAAGTCACTCAACTCCTGTGCCAAGAAGCGCCTGTGCTGCCATAGGACTGGTTTGCACTTGGAATCAGATGGCTCTCAGCCAGTGCCCACAGCATCCTCATTCCCCAGGATGCTGAGACAGCCAACATCTGACCTCACTGTAACTGAACAGGCTGTTGGGGGCTCCCTGGTCTGGGGGCATCAGGATTCCTTGGTCTGGGGGCACCAGGGCCCCCCAGGCTGTCAGGGAGGAAACCCAACACCAGGCTGGTGCCCAGCCAGGGCCGTGATAGCACGGACACCCTGCGGATGTCAGTCCTTCCCCTTGGAGCTGCATTCCAGCCATCTGCAAGCGTTTCTCTGGCATTTACCACTTGAAAGGACTGAGGAGGAGCAGTCAAGACAGGCTGTGCTGGAGCTCTGCTCCCTCCCACACTCCCACTGGCACTTTCCAGGTACCCTGCTGCAGAGCCATTTCAGCCACCCCTTTGGTCGCTGCAGCTCGACCAGGGGACAGTATTAGTCTTATTCTTTTGAGGGGACTTGATCTGGCATCTCCAATCTCCAGATATCACTGTGCCTCTTGGCTTTGCCTCCAGGCTAAGCATCGTCTGTATATATGTCCAAGGGGGTGGTAAACTCCACACTACCTCTCTGCATGGAAATATCCTCTATTTCTAGGCAGAAAACAATCTCATTTAATGGGCTGCCTGCACTGAATCCACTTACAGCCCATCCACTTATTAGTGTCACACAAATAAAATAAAATACATGTAAATAAAGACCTTCTGCCTTGCACACAAGCTATTTCGGAGCAGAAGCGATCAGCGCCTCTGTCTTTTTCCCTTCCTGTCTCACGCACACAGCAGAGCTGGAATGTAATGAACTAGATATAAAGCAAGCAGACACAGCAGAGCCACATGCATTAGAGGAGAGCAGGGAAATGGGGCTGGAGCAAAGGTTGTACAGAGCACATCTGCTCTGCCTGGGTTTGGAGACCAAATCTTTGCTGGCATTGTTCCACTGTTGGTCTGCAGCTCCCCACCTCCAGTGGTGCACCTGTGGGGTCCCCACGGGCTTAGCTTTGTTCCCTAAGCTCCTGCTCACCATTACTGGGTGTCCAGTAGCTCTGCTGGGTTCTTACTGGGTTAGAACTGCTCTCCACATGTGTGTGAGTTTCGGTGGAGGGGGATGCTGAGCAGTGCTGCAGGGCTGCTGGTGGGAAGCATGATGGGAAGAGGGGTGAAATGCGTTAGAATAGAAGTGTCTGACAAAACTCTGCCTTGCCGGCCACTTGTGTGAGCTTTCTCCTCTCTCCCACAGCCACTGCATCCAGCAGATCTTGGAGGCCGTCCTGCACTGCCACCAGATGGGGGTGGTTCACCGGGATCTGAAGGTAGGAGCTGCAGGGAAAGTGCCTGTGGGAGGATAGGGAACCCCATCTGTGATGCAAAACACTCTGGAACAATGCTCAGAGTCCTCCAGGGCTGCTGAAACGGCAGGGAGGAACACGTGTGGGGCTGCGGGAAACCCACAGAGCCAAGACCAGCTCCGGAGCGAAATGACACAAGGGAGATGGGGTAGGGAGGTCTTTGCAGACCATGGTCCTCTAAGGACCCAGGGACACGAGGACAAAGAGCAGGACAAAGCAGTTAGGGAGCACAGCGAGAGCTTCCTCTGTGCTGTGCTGGGAAGCTCCCCCTGCCAGTAGCAGAGCCCCTGGGGGGGTTTCACTCCTCTCCAACCCCATGTCCTTTTGCAGCCCGAGAACCTGCTGTTGGCATCCAAGCTGAAGGGTGCTGCCGTCAAACTGGCTGACTTTGGCCTCGCCATCGAGGTGGAGGGGGACCAGCAAGCATGGTTTGGTGAGTAGGACTGGCCTGCGGTGGGGTATCCTGCAGCCCTCCTCGGCATGTCAGTTCAGGGGGGCTGCAGGACCCCCCGTGCAGGGCCCACGGTCATGGGAGAGTCCCAGCAGCAGCCCAGGAGGCAGAGCGGATGAACGGGTTGATGTGGAGCAAACAGCTCCACAGGGACTCTGTGAGTCACCGAGGTGTCCTGGTGAGATGGACAAGCCGGCAATAGGGACAGACCAGTGGGAGGAAAGCCTCTTCCACGCGCTGGAAGTGCACAGCAGAGCACTCCAGCCTCAGGCACCCTCTGGGGTTTGGCAGTGGCAGAAGGACACAGTTTGCTCTGGCCTCGGGAGTCACACACGTTTCTGGGAGGAGGGCGTCTGTCCCACCGGGTCGGGATGTGCCAGCGCTCTCGGCTCTCGCTGTGCCTGGCCGGGGGCCGGTCCCTGCTGCTGAGCTGTGCGGGGCCGGGGGCTGCCTGACGGCGGGCGTGACGGGCTGTCTGTCCCAGGTTTCGCCGGCACCCCGGGATACCTCTCCCCCGAGGTGCTCCGGAAGGACCCCTATGGCAAAGCCGTGGACCTGTGGGCTTGCGGTAAGTCAGACCGGTGTGGGAATGCCGGCAGCGAGCTGGGCTGGGCTGGGCTGGGCTGGGTGAGGCAGCATCTTCATCCAGCATGTCCCACGTTGCTGCAGTTGCCAGCCATATCTCAGGGAGGTCAGGGTGGAGGATTTACCCAAGAGGTGGCACATTACCCTGGGCTGTATCCAGAGCAACACGCTCTCTCCCAATCCAGTGGCACCCTTCTCTGAAGGATCAGACCCCTTGCTATGTACCCAAAGCTCCCAGTCAGGGGAGGTGCTGCCTCTTTTCCCTGCGGTGCTGCTGGAGTCAAGGCAATGCCTTCGTGTAGCTGCAGCCATAGCTGAGCCTTCTTCCACCCACGATGGGGAGGATGCACCACCCACCCCTGCCAGGGCACCCACTTTGGGCTCTGGATGGTGGCTGCCAGAGCCTTGAACCTCCCCAGGTGCTGGGCACATTAACACAGGGCTGGACCCACCAAGCCTTTTACTCTTTAAACAGTGAGCAAATCTTCATATTTCCCTAATTTCTGTTTCTCTGCCTGAGTTTGACCACTCCCCAGGCGGTGTGGGCTGAATGAATTCTCTCCCACTGATCCTGTCTCCTCTCCTGGGCAGGTGTCATCCTCTACATCCTGCTGGTTGGGTACCCACCCTTTTGGGATGAAGACCAACACCGACTCTACCAGCAGATCAAGGCTGGGGCTTATGATGTGAGTGTGTGGGTTTGTGTTGCTGCCCCGTTTCACAGTCTCCTCTCTCTCCTGCTCTCCCTGCCTTGCAGCCTGCTGCTCTAAAAGAGCAACCAAGAAAAATTCAGACAGATGGGAACAAGTGTTTTCCTCTGCCCTGGTCAAAGACTGTTAGCCACCTTGCCATGCCCAGGTGCACATTGGTATGTTTCATGTTCCCACTTTGTGGGAGAGACAGGTCTTGTCCTGAGCCTTCCAACTTTCTTCTTCCACTCCTGCTCTTCGGTTTTCTACCTGGCAGCTCTCTCTAGTTGCTACCATTTCTCCAACGTGTCCAAAGTTGCAGGAGAAGCAACCCAAGCAAGCACAAAGGGGCTCTCTGCCATGTCTCACCCTGGTCCCTTTGCTTTGGCAGTTCCCCTCCCCTGAGTGGGACACGGTCACTCCTGAAGCGAAAGATCTCATCAACAAGATGTTGACCATAAACCCATCCAAGCGCATCACAGCAGCAGAGGCTCTGAAGCACCCCTGGATATCGGTGAGTTGGGCCCGAAGGTAGAGAGATGTGGGGATTCATAATGGGAGAACATCTCACTGGGGATCACATGTTATCAAACATGCTGCCAGCTCTCTTCTCCATCCTGGGAGGATGGTTTCCTGGCACGGTTCCTCCCAATGCTCTCACAGCAGAATTTTCCCTGAGGTTTCACAGCAGAGAAAAGCTTGTGAATGCAAACAGCATGTTCCTTGGGGACCTGGTGATGGGAGGGACACATATGCTCCCAGCCCTGGTGGGGACAGGCTGGTTTCTCGGTGTCACGCTGTACAGGGGGGTCTTTCTTCAGAGGCAATGGGAGTAGACTCATGTTCATCCATCCATCCACCCCAGCAGCAATCCCTCCACCCCACCCTGCACTGCATTCTGCTGTTTCAGCTGCTGGTTCTCACTCAGAATCAGATCCTAAAAGCAGGAGGAGACTGTGGGCTTAACCACACATGTGCAAACCCTGAGCACATTGCTAAACATGGGTGGTCAGTCAAGGGGTTAACTCAGGGGGCAGACAGTTCTCCATGCACCCCCACCACCAGAGCAGATCCTGCTGACTCCAAATCTTCCATCTCCCACTGCCCATTAAACTTTTATCTGCTGCTGCTGCTGCTGCTGCAGGCAGCTCTGGTCCGTGCCTCGGCCACGGGAGATCACACACGTGTGTGTGCATGTGAGAGTGGGGCTGGGGGACCCCTTTCCCCCCAGCACTGCTCTGAGCCAGCTCTCTCTCCCGCCAGCACCGTGCCACTGTGGCGTCATGCATGCACAGGCAGGAGACAGTGGACTGTCTGAAGAAGTTCAATGCCCGGAGGAAGCTGAAGGTAACTCTGTCCAAGCTGGCTGCTGAATGCAGTCAGGTCATTGATGGGCTAGTTCCCTGTGTGGGAAATAACAGGGTGGTGTCTATGGGCAGTGGTGTGAGGGTGGTAGGCATCTGGGGCAGAAGGGGAGAGACTGAGTGGGGTGACAGCTTCATTTGGCTGGGGTTCCCAACTGCTCGCAGAAAGCCATGGTGAAGGAAAGCACCGAGTCACACTGGACACTGGGATGAGGACTTTTCCACTGGAGTCAGTGTCAAGATAGCTTCTTTTTGGGGCTGTACATGGGCCTGAGAGGCGCAGTGAGACCCTTTGCCTGATAGCCAAGACATTTTGCAGCCAAGAAATAAAGTGATCCACAGACAGACACAAGAGCTCACCCACCCCAGCAGCCCCACAGCCTTTCCCTTCATGGATGCTGCTGTGTGCCACAGCCCAGACCCCTCTGAAATCGTCATCTCCAGCCTGAGCTCCCTGAGGCACCCATCTCCTGCGTGCTGCTCAGCCTCAGCCAGCAGCACGGCGCTGGGAATGGGCTCTGGAAATCACAATGCCTCCTGCAGGGCGGGATGAGGCTGGTCTGTGCCACAGCCGGAGCCATCAGCGCTCCAGGCCTGAATGCAGCGTGGCACAGAGCAGTACAGCTGCAGGCTACTAACAAGATTATCAAGCAAAGAAACTGGCTATAAACTATTATTACTTTTCAGCTAGACAAGTAATCAAATTAGTTCAGGCATGCACTTCAAGATAGTAATCCATTACTGTAAGCAATTAGTCCAAAGTAATCTCATTATACACTGAGCAACTAGTTAGTAGACTCAGCTGGAGAAGGGGAAGGATTTTTACGAATGTTGTTTTGTGGTGGTGATCTTTGCGTGGCTCCCATGAGCAATCCCTGCCCTGCTGCTCTGAGCTGGCACAGCTTTAATCACAATTAAATCCTGTTCCACTCCCAGTGGGTCCCCTTGTTGCCAGCTGCTGGCCCCAGTCAGTGGGGTTTTGCTTCATGTAGGACAGGGTAGTATGAGACTGAAAAGTGTCCCACAGATATTTAATATCCCTTTAATCTCGGAGGGAAGGCAGTTTTGGAGAATGCAACCCAATACCCTGGTGCTGGGGATGTGGGGTCAGGTACTGAGAGCTGCTTTTGATGGCAGGAGGAGAATATCAGTCCGTGGGCCAGTTTCCTTCCTTCCAGTGGCTGGGGGACAGGTGCTGAGCAGGGCTTTCCTCCCCCAGAGATGGGGGGAGCAGCAGGGTGCAAGGGGCCGGGGTCCAGCACACCCTTTCCTTCTGCCTTCCTTGTCTTTCAGGGAGCCATCCTCACCACCATGCTGGCCACCAGGAACTTCTCCGGTAGGTGCTGTCTCGGGAACTCCTCTTCTTACAGGATACCCAGGGCAGATCTGTAGGGTTTCTGGAGAGCTGGCTTTGCCTCATGTGTCACAGGGAGGCTGAAGTTGCAGCCTTGTGCCTCTGGGGATGTGTGGCTTTGGGTGCTCCTCCAGGAGAGGTCATCTGGCGCCTCCAGGCTGGCTGCTGGCTTGGTATGCAAGAGAAAAGGTGTCTAGTTGAGGCTCAGTGATCCACAGTGCCTTAGGGTTTTGGGGTTTGTATGCACCAAACCATCTGGCTTGTGCTGGGACGGGGATGGGGATGTGGGTGCTGGGGACAGCCAGAGCTCAAGCAGCTGGTTTTGTGTCCTCCTGGGGACGTTTGTGGCTCAGGGAGAGCATCCTCTGCATCCGGAGTAGGGAAAGGCCCCCCCTGGGTGCCACTGCAGGCAGATGGCAGGAGGATCTCTCAGGTCTCTCCCCAGGCAGGTGGATACCAATCCTGCAGGATTCCCCACTCTCTTCCTGCCTCCCTACATCCTGCGGGCTGCTGCGGTGACGGGACTGAGCATGGCAGCCCAGCCTGTGCACTGGAGAGGTCTCAGTGCCTCCAGAAGCCCTCTGCTCTCCCTGAGAGCTGTTCCCTCTGGGGACGCCTCGCTGCAGATGGGATTTCCCAGGCGATTCCCCAGGCATGGAACCAAATGGAGCCATGTGACTGCAGAGCTGATCCACTCGCTGTCACCTCCAGCCCTCCGCAGTGCTGGGGATGGCCCTGCGGCGGTGCTACAGGGCTGGGCACACCAGCCAAGCCCTGCACGCTGCTGAGCTGGCTGGTGGCAGCTGTTTGGGGTTAGTTGGGTGTTTCAGGGTACTTTTCTGAGGCTCCCCGAGTGTCAGTTGTAGCAGGTGGGCAGGGGTGCCAGGGCAGAGGGCCGTGGCCAGGGCTGGTATCTGCATTTGTCGTGGGGGGATCGTGCTGACACATTTAGCGCTTGTGGCGGACGCTGGAGGAGCCCAGCAGCTGGGGGGATCCGATGTCAGGCCGGGAGAGGCGGACAGGAAGCATCAAAAGGCAGGAAGTTCAAAAGCATCTCTCCTAGTGCTGCCCAACCCACGCACGGCCCGAAGGCTCACCAGTCTCCCGTGCCCGGGAGCACATCGGGGCTGGTGGGCGACAGGCACTGGGCTCCACCGATCCCCCCTGCGCTGGGGGTCCAGGGGGAGGGGGCTNCGCCTGCTTTTCATCCTTGTCAAAATGCGGGCTTGCAGCTGTCGGGCCGGCGGGCCGGCAGCACATGATCCCGGCAGCATGGGGCTAAAATTAGAGGGCGGCAGGCGGGCAGCCCATTCCTCCACACTGCACCACGCCGGGTCAACAGCACCGCCCGGCCAGAGCCCGCCTCTGCCGGGCAGCCCTGCCGGCCCCCTCCAGCCACCCCAGGGACTTGGCGTGACGTTAGGACACGGGTCATGCCCCTGGCCAAGAGCCACTGGGGTAGGACAGGACAGTGCTGGCAAGGTCGCCCCTGAGCTCCCACGGGTTGCACCGGGGGTTGCCGGAGAGAAGACGAACCCCACCAGCCGCTCCCGGGAGTCCTGCCGCCCTGGCACCCGGCACCATGCTGCTGATCCTCGCCCTCCTGGTCTTGGTGCCCTGCTTGGCTCTGCTAATCTCCTTCCTCCTCTCTCCAGGAGGCAAAAGTGGTGGCAACAAGAAGAATGACGGCGTGAAGGTAAGCCCACCCCCGGTGCCCTCTGCTGCCTGACGCTCTGCTGCTGGGGCGGTGCTGGGGGTCTCTGTGCCGTGCCGGCCGTGAGCCTTTCCATGCCCTGCTGGCGGTGGGGGTCTCCGTGCTGTGCCCGTGGTGTCCACGCCACGCTGGCAGTCCCCGCGACACCCTGCACTTTAAAGGGCAGCTGTTGGCTCGGCTGTCCCGGTGTGTCCCCGTGCCACCGGCTGGGCTCCTGCCAGGACAGGCAGTGCACAGGAGGCTTTGCAGCGCAGCGGGCGAGGGGAGTGGGCTGGTGCTGGAGGGTGCCCGGCGGGAGCTCGCTGCTGTTTCATTGCTGGCAAAATGCGCTTGTCCCTCGCTGCCCCCAGGGAGGGGGAGACGCAGAAGCTGGACCAGGACTGGGGACAGGAGAAGGCAGCTTTGCAGCCCAGAACCACGGCTCCAACAGCAGCTATCTAGCAGGATGGGTGGCCTCATCTGCTCCCTCAGCATGGGGGTCCTGCTGCAGCTGGTGAGACTGGCCCCAATTCCGGTCCCATCCTGTTCCAAGGGCTGGTGTGCTGCTGGGTGACACATGGGTGCTTTTAACCCCCTTGGCAGTGTTGCTTGTCCCCTGTGCCCAGTGCAGACAGCAAAGAAATATGGTGATGCTTCGGCAGAATGAATAGCTTGGTGGATCTCGTTTCTTGGGCTGCCGAGCCTGCAGGTTCATCAGCCCCTCCGTGGTGGGGCCACAGCTCTTTTCCAGGACAGGGCGGCTCTGGGAGGCAGCAAAATTCTGCTGCTTCTGGTGACATGGAGATGTGGTGGATAGTGGTGTTTATTGAGCTCTGTCAAACTCCTCCTGCAGGAAGGCATGGTCCATGTGAGGGTCTTTCTCTCCTTGCCTGTTCCCTTCATGAATACAATGGATCACTCAGCAAGGGAGAGCTGGCGTGGTGACATCCTCCATCGTGGTGACATCCTCCATCGTCAGGCAGAGCTCTGGGAGCCTGACTGCAGTGTGGCTGCTCTCCTTCCTCCATAGGGACCCTTTGTTGGGAGAACCTACAGAACCTTCCACTGCCCTTCTGCAGGGACCCAACTTTTGGGCTGTGACGGGTGCAGGGTTTTGGGAGAGCAGAGCCCTCAGCCAGCTTCTTCCTTCCTGAGTATGAATGGTTGGTGAAGCCAGAGGTCTAGGGATGGCATATCTTCCTCCCAGGCCCAGCAGCTGGGACAAGAGAAGCCTGCAAGGACTGAGACCATGCACAACCCTCCAAACCTGAGCTCAGCTCCACAAGAGGCCACTCTGGCCATGCAGTGTTATTGTGCAGCATGAAGCTGATGGCCTGGATGGCTCTGAGAGGACATTACTTTGGGCTGTCAGAATTTCCTGAGACTCCCAGGACAGAATTAATAGGTCTGGTGCTGGCAGATCCCATGGTACTCACAACACCCCAAGTGCCAGCCATTGCTGGCACTCTGAGGTTCCAGCTGACTTGGTACAAGTTGCTGGAGCACAGGTGGGAGCAAACAGGAGATGCATTTTTAAGCTTTTAAAGGAGAGATTGCTGGGTGAAGAGGCTTCATCAGGCACAGTCCTGAATCTAATTTTCCAGCAGAAAGGGACAGCTTTGAATTTCTGTGTTGTGCCAGCCCAACTTGCTAATGATGCTCCCTGTTGGACTTCAAAGGAGCTTTGAGGGCAGACATTATCCTGGGAAAAGAGGCACTTCCGATGGTAGCAAAATAGCTTATTTGGGTGAATGACCTTCTGGCTCATCACTGAAACTCAGTGAGCAGAGTCTGGTTTCAGAGTGGGATCAGAGAGGCTGGTTTGCATCCCCAGCCCTCAGCCCTTGCTGGCGAGAAGGGAGCAGATCATGAGGCTTCATTCTGAGTCCAGTCTACCCACCAGCACTCATCTGAAGAGTGTGGACAAGCTCTGAGAATGAATTTGCTTTTTTTATTGCCCCCTTTCCAACAAGTAAAGGGGAGATGCTTGGCTAGATGGCCAGGAAGGTGCAGGAGAAGAAAAGGTAGAGACAAGCTCACTCCCAACAGCTTCCTTGCATTGTCCACCTTCAGCATAACCATGCCCACCTCTCATTCCCATGCTCAGCCTGTGGGAACCCGCAGCATAACTCATTCAGGGCGGCACAGGGGGTCTGGGTGTTGTGGGTGAAGGTCTAATGGCCCACTGAGCAACCAGCAAATATCAGGACACTGCTGAGCAGTGGTAACTTCTTTAACTGGCTGGAAAAGCAAGGTAGGAACCTGGAAGCCTGCCTTGAGTGATTGGGACAGTGGGAAGGGAATGGTCCTGCCTGCTCAGAGTGGGGCCCCATGGTGTGGGTCACTGTCCGAAGAGTTGTGTCCCCACTTGGAGTAACGTGCTGGACTAGCCATGCCCGTGAGAGCAGGCAGGTCCCAGGCAGCCCCTCCTGCCTTTCCTGCCCAAAGCTGTGCTGGTGGGCAGCAGGCAGCTGGAGCTGCCCTCTGGCCTGTCTGCACAGCCCTCCAACACCAGCATGGTGCCAGCCCAGGCTCAGAGGGCTTGAAACTCATCGTCCTGAGGAGGTTCCTCACCTACTAAGAGCATTCCTGGGATCAGAAATCCCCCTTGAGCCCTGGGAGCTCCTCTGGTCCCAGCAGCTATGACACTTTCACTGCCCTGTGTAGTGTCACATCTTGTCCCATTGTAAACTGATGGAATCACCGCCCCGTGTCGCATCCTGTCCCGTCCTGAACTGATGAGCTCACTGCCCCGTGTCGCATCCTGTTCCTGTATGTCCAGACTCGACGCGGTCACTGCTTCGTGTTGCATTCTGTTGCGTCTGAAACTTCTGCAGTTTGCTGCCCTGTCTCATGTCCTTGGGTAGCAGAAGCTGTCAGTCCTTCCTGCAACAGCCCAGCTCCAGTGGCTCCCTTTCTCCATGAGGTTCCTGACAAAATACCGCAGCTCACTCTGCCCTTTAGGACTTGTGTTTTTTGGTGAAGGAAGGGCAAGAGTTGACAGATGGCCCAGTGCCTAAAGGGGCTACAAGAGTGCTGGAGAGGGACTTTGGACAAGGGCATGGAGTGATAGAACAAGGGGGAATGGCTTCACACAGGAAGAGGGCAGGTTTAGATTGAATATAAGGAAGAAATTATTTATTGTGAGAGTGTTGAGGCACTAGAACAGATTGCTCAGAGAAGCTGTGGGTGCCCCATTGCTGGAAGTGTTCAAGGCTGGGTTGGATGGGGCTCTGAGCAACCTGGTCTAGGAACTGTATGATCCTTCAGGTCCCTTCAAATCCAAACCATTCTGTGATTCCATGATTCTACAACCTAGCGAGGGAGGGGAGAGCCTCACTAGAATAGGGGGAAACTCACTGAGGATGCTGATGGGAGCCAATTAGGATGTGAAAGCAACAATGAGGGGGAATGGATATCATCAGTTTTTATGCTGTAACACACCCATGCACCCTATTGGGTCGCTCCATGGACTTTTCCAAGAGATTTGCACAGTGTGTGCTGCTTTTCCCTCTGCAGGGCAGGCACAGCTGGTGCCTCGTTAAATATGCTGGTACAGCACTTTGTTATTTGGCACTGCAGATTCTGATTTCTGCACACTGGTATTCCCTGACGCACACTGGGATTCATTCCCTGGGAGCCAGAGGTGCAGAAAGGGTGTTAGGTCAGCATGTGTCCCCCTGTCTCCTGGCTAAATTAAAGATGGAGATGGGGAGCAGAGCACAGTAGGGAAGGAGAGTCCAGAAATAGTTTGGGATTGCAAGCAGAAGAGTGGATATGGGGTCATCCAACCCAAAAACCTAAAAAAACCTAAATCCTAGGGGTAGTGGTCAAGGATGGAGATAAATGTGCAGGTCTTGTCTTTGGAGTCCTGATTTAAAGCACTGGAGCCATGCTCAGGACTGCTTCCCACACTGTGGGCCTGCCCTGAGGCCTTCAGGCCTCGCAGGCCTTGAACCAGCCGGCTTAGGACTGGTCTGGTCCTAAGCTGAAGCTGAAGAAGTGTCTCCACAGCAGTCAGTGCCATCAGCAGATGCACCCAGAGCAGATCCAGAGCAGTCAGCACAGCATTCGTGCTGGGCACAGGGCTGTGGTGAAGCTGCCTTGGCTTTTCAGCCTCCCTGCCCGTTGCTGTGAGCCTGCCGGGCTGGTCACCGGCCTCCAGAGCGGCCACTGACCCCTAGGGCATTCCCTTTTGGACTAGCCAGGTCTTATTGGGATGAGCAGCCCCAGAGATTGTGGCAGGTCAGGAGAGAAAGGTGCTGCCAGGAAGGCGGGGAGGGAGCTGACAAGTCACCACCAACACTGCAGCCAGCAGCACATCCCCGCAGGAGCAACGAGTCCCTCTGCGCCTTTCGTTTGCCCTTCCATGAGGACCGAGAAGGGCGGCTCAGGAGCTGCTGCCTTTCATGTGCTGCTCTCAGCCTTTCTCACTATGTGTCTCTCCCTGTTCCATCTCTTCTCCTTGTTTTTCCAGAAAAGAAAGTCCAGTTCCAGCGTTCAGTTAATGGTGAGTGTCCTTCGTCTTCCTAAATGCCAATATTGCTGGGCCTCTCCACATGTTCCAGCTTCCCCCGCTTTTGGAAGTTACCTCGGGGTAGGGAAGAAGGGACAGAGGGGTTGGAGGGAACATCCTCAAAGCCGTATCACCCACAAACCCCATTAACAGGGTTGGTGCAGGCACTTGCTGGCCACCAGCTGGTGGGAAGCCGGCCCTGGTTCTTGCTGATGGGTTCTCATGCCGTTTCTCCCAGTTCTCCTGACTCAGGTCTGCAGGCTGCATCGGTCCAAGGAGCCTTGGAGAAACACCTTCCATGCCTCTGCGGGGACTGTATGGTCATGGGACACCTTGCCAACCTACATCGGGGTCTTCTGGGTAATACACAAGCAAGGCTCTGCTGGGAAGAGCTAGCAGAGCCATTGCTCTAGCTCCGCTAGCAGAGTTGCCTTGATGAGGCTCCCGGAGAGAGACGGGGGGTCAGGACCCCTCTCCCCCCAAATCTGTGTAGTGCTCAGCTGTTTCTCGAAAGAGCTGTGTCTCAGCCTTCAGTGGTCCATGTGGGTCTTGGAAGCACTGTTTTATTGTACATTTCTCTCCCTACTCTGCGGTCAGTGTGGTCTCTCACTCCTGCACAGTCCCCTCTTTCTCATCCCAGCTCCTCCTCGCTGTTAATTTGTACATCTCTCTCTTTATTGTACAGTCAACATGGTGTCTTCCACCCCTGCACAGCCCCTCTCCCTGCCCCTCCGGCAACGCTCCTAGGAACCCACCACATGGCCCCTGGACCTGCCCCCATCTCTGTCCCCACAGGTGTCGGTAGGAAAGGCAGCGCCGTTCCTACGAGACCCTCCACAGCCCACCTCTTGTGCCCTTGGCGACAAGGAGTGGAGGTCAGGGAGGGCTCTGCCAGTGCTGCCCTAGAGCTGTGGTTTGAGGACAGGTTGGACCTGCTGGCGTTTTCCTTGGTTTCTGTCTGTTGGCACAGTTGAGCGCTGTGGGGTCGGACTCGGGGGGCTGTCGAACACACGAGCTCCGTCTGTCTCGGGGGGAAGACCCTACTCACCACCCCATCTCTCCTTTCTGTTCTTTGCTCAGGAATCTTCGGAGAGCACCAACACCACCATTGAGGACGAAGACACCAAAGGTACCAGTGGGGGCACATGGGAAGGTGGGCAGGTTGTTTAGGGGGGGTACCCGTGGGTCTGGCCACCCCTCACGAGGTATTTGCTACAGCAAAACCCAGCACCACTGAGCTGCCTCCAGGCCCTTCAGAATTTGCTTTAACTCCTTAGGTGGTTTCATTGCTGGGTTGCTGACACAAGCAGCTGGAGCACTGCTGGTGAGGAGCGGGGTGCTCCCGTGAACAGGGATGTTCCCTGAAGCAAGTGTGGAAATGGCAGAAATCTGCAGGGACAGCAGCCCGGCTGCTCTTTTAAAATAAACATCCCTTTGGAAAAAGCCTCCAGGGGAAATCCCTGTCTGCCGCCCGCCTGCCTGCCAGAGGCAGCTTTCTAAGAATAACCCAGGGAATAATTTACCGGTGTTAATTTGTAAAGTCTCTCGATGAAGCGATCTCGGCACAAAGCAAGATGGACTTTGGCCTGACATGAGAACTAATGGGACAACTCGTCCTCCTGGGGAGGCGCTCCCTGAGCCTGGATGTGGAGGCAGGCGGTGCTCGGGAAGTGATGGGAATCCCTCGCCTTTCTGAATAGCTCCTAGGAACACTCCCTCTCCTTTCATTAGTCACAATGCAAAGGAAAAAAAAAAAAAAAGCCAAGCACGATGCCGATTTGCATTTGAAGCAGAGCGTTCTTAATAAGCCCAGGGTTACCTCTGACAGCTCCTCCTGCATCCCTGGGAGCCAAAGCTGCTCTTGCAGCCCATCCCTTCCCAGATGAACCGGCAGTGCCTGGAGTCCCTGGCAGCAGCTGCACAGTTCAGTGCCCTTTGCAGGGTCCCTTCTTATATCTCCTGGTGGGGCTGCACATGTCACTTATTTGTTCTCCCTGCTGAGACCCTCTCCTCCCATTTCAGAGGGAGATGAGAGCATCCTTGGTCCAGCTTGCCCTAGCTGGCCTCTGCTGTGAGTTCATGGGATAGAGGGTTCCAGTTTAGCAAGGCTTTTCAGCCAAGACCAGCCTCTCCCAACTTCTGGCCTGAGGGTAGCTTCCCACTTGGTGATTAACCTTTTGGCTCTTTAGGAAATTACGGGGATTTTCAGTTTTGCCCTGACTTAGAAAATCTGGACATGAAGAGCCCTTCCCTACATCTCTCTCCCAAGTTGCTCTCCTGCTTTTTCCCTGTGCAGTTTCCAAAGTCACCTCACATCCTGTGGTCTGTTTCTGATGAGATAAAGTTCTCTCACCGATATGGTAACACCAGCAACTACTTCTGGTTTGTTTCATGCTTTTATTTCCCTTTTCTCTTTGAACCAACAGTACGGAAGCAAGAAATCATTAAAGTCACAGAGCAGCTGATTGAAGCAATAAGCAATGGCGACTTCGAGTCCTACACGTGAGTGTGCCCGGTGCAGGTTTGGGCTGGGTGGGGACTCAGCCTCCCACACCGGGGTCTGGGACTCTTACAGTGCTGCCCAGGAGGTTTTACTGCTGCTTGGGGCAGGGTGACCAGGTTGATGTGGTGGGGGAGAGTGGAGACCATCCAAGAGAAGAAGGGGACATCAGTTTCCAAGCCTGATGCTGCTCCCATGCTCAGCTGACCACAGCTCTCTGGTCTTGCTGTGACAGATGAGCCAAATTTTTGGTTTGCAGAAAGAGGAATCATTGTAAACGTGATTTATGGTGAAAGAAGTGTTTGCATCCATGGAATCCATTATATCCAGATTGCCACAGGCTGTTCTGAAGTGTAGATGATTTCTGCTTGATGAGCTGATGCTGTTCAGAGTACACCTCTTCTGTGTCCAAGGCTGATTTAATTAGTGATGTCTGAGTGAGCGCAGGTCTTCCTCCCTGCCTCAGACGATTGCAGCAGGGATGTTTTGATACAGAGCAGATAATGAGTTTTTTCCCTCATGTCTTCCTTTCTTGTAAAGAAGATGGCAGTGTTTGAGGAGGTTTAATTGCATAGCATGACTGATGGAGAAGGCACCCTGCTTTGGTGGGATCCTGGCTCCAGCCAGTGGACAGGAGGTGAGGTGGGTTGGGCAGAATGCAGGGATGAGGTCAGATTTTTGCAAGAATTACTCACTGGTGCAGACACTCCTCAGCCTCAGGCTGAGGGAGCCATCCCGAGCAGGAAGCATTTGGGTTCTTCAGGCTCTCATGCCAGAAGTGCTGAGATAACTTCTCCCTTTTCTCTCTCCTTCACGGCTCCACAGGAAGATGTGTGACCCTGGAATGACTGCTTTTGAGCCTGAGGCTCTGGGCAACCTTGTGGAAGGCCTGGATTTCCACCGATTCTACTTTGAAAACTGTAAGCAGCTCATTAGCTTTCTGAGGGACCCTTCCCACTTCCCACGTGCCTGTCTTGATTTTCATCAGTTTGCTGGAGGGAACAGGGTTAGGGTGGCTGTAGGAGCATCTCTGGCTGACCTGGAAGATCCTAGCAGGAGGCGTTAGGTCAGCTGGGGCCGGGTGTCTGTAGAGGAGTTGCTGGGTTAGCTGTTTTCTAGGTGGACCGATGCTGAACCCACGTGTGCAGCATTTACTCAGCCCCATCAAGCAGAGAACATAACACAATTGCTGCCACCCCAGGCAAGAGCCACCCAAACTCCTTCCCCTGCCTAAATCCCCTTGTGCTTGTCCCTTCTCCAGTGTGGTCCCGGAACAGCAAGCCCGTGCACACGACGATCCTGAACCCCCACATCCACCTGATGGGAGACGAGTCCGCCTGCATTGCCTACATCCGCATCACGCAGTACGTGGACTCTGGAGGGATCCCCCGCACTGCCCAGTCCGAGGAGACCCGCATCTGGCACCGCCGGGATGGCAAATGGCAGATTGTTCACTTCCACAGATCCGGCGCGCCCTCGGTCCTACCGCAGTAAGCCCTGTGAGCATCTGGGGACAGGGCACAGGGGACAGGGAGGGCTGGCTGTGGGCTCGCTGCAGCGCTCAGGCTCACAGCACGTGGGATCCTGTCCCAAGGATCCGTGATGGGGAGGAGGCGGCTGTTCGCTGTGAGGTGGCAATGGGGGGAGAGGGATGCTCTGCCAAAGGGATGGTCAAAGCAAATTCCGGCTCTTCCCGGTTGGTATTTTGCAGCTGAAGCGTGGCCCTGCCCGGGTTGGGTTTGTCACTGACTGACTACCAAGGGGAGACCCCCTCCGACATGTTCACCTATGGGACTTTGGCTGTTGGCTCTGCTGCTTGGTTCCCGCTGGAATAACCCCTCGCTTCTCACTGCACACACACGACAGCCCCGCCAGTGCAGCGCAAGCATCCCATCAAACCCCCCACCCTGCCGGGGTCATGGCGCTGGGCCCCCTTCCTCTGCATGAACCAGAAAAAGAGAAACCATGAACTTAACCCCAAACATCTGGCTGGTGTACAGGCCCCCCTCATCAGCTGCATAGCGTCGGTGGGCCCCCCCAATACCCAGCACATCTCCTGAACTGGGCTCAGACTCATCATCCACCTCCATCCCCACCTCTGCTGGAAGCCCTCCGAGGAAGAGGAGGGCAGTTGTGAGCCGCTCTCTGCTGCATCCTCCCTGCGTGCTGGTGGATTTTGCTTTGCTGCTCTCAAGGTCCCCATCTGCTGCCATGGCTTCCACCTGCTCCCAACCTGAGTTCCTGCTTCCCAGCAGCCTCGGCCGGGGAACTGCAATTCAATCCATTTGCAAAGTCCATTTTTCATGCGTACCTGTGCAAGGAGGGCCGTGTTTGGATGGGTGAGTAAAGACTATCTGTAATTTTTCCCTTCCCAGCGCAGGCTGGCTCCTTCCCAGGAGAGCAAGTAGGTTTGCAGCCTGGCTCCAGGCAGCTGCTGTGCCAAGAAGGATGCTCTCCCTCCTTCCTCCCTTCTCCCTTTGGAGCAGAGACTGGCAATGCTGGGAGAAGAGAGGAGGAGAAAGACAACTGCTTCCCAGTACCACATCAGCACAGACGGGAGCTGGGGCTCTCCCATCCATGTCCGGGTGGTAGTGTCACCCTTGCATCCTCCTCCTCACCCACCACCCAGCCTGGATCTTTTACCCCAGCACCCACCCCTGCCTCTCACACACAGCACTGGCGTTCCCCTGCTCCCGACTCCCAGGATGGCATGGGGGCAGCCAAGCTGGCTGCTGGCTCGGGGCACAAACCTCCGTGTGACTCCTTCCAGCGACAACAAGGAATGCAAGCTTTAGTGACAAACTGCAGAATCTGATTGTGCTTTGACAAAAACAAACAAGCCTTTCGCTGTCTTCTCCTTTGAGCGCATGCCTTTTTATAGGGAAAAAAACCCCAACCTACCGTGTATTTCGTAACTTGATTTTGAGTATTTGCTGAAATGGATCTTTATGTAATAACTAGAAACATTCAACTGTTTAAGTGGGGAGGGAGGGGGGATTTTCGGGGGTGGCTGTTTTTCATTGCGTTTACATTTGAAGTGGGGTTGTTCTGCCAGGGGTCCCACGGCTGCCAGCCCCCTCCTCACACCGTGGTGGCTTGTCCCATTCTGTCCCACATTGCATTGGGTGGCAAAGGCACCCATCTCCAGGGGCACCCACATTGCCATGGCGCCTTCCTGCACCCCATGGATCTTCCTGCAGGGCAAACCACAGCGGTGGCTCTGGGAGTGCCACCAGCTTGTGGCTTTCAGGACAGAAGACATGGCCGGGAAGAGGAAAGTTGTCTCACCTCTTTGCCATCAGGTAGAGGTCTGAGGGTGGGTGTTTTTCCGGCAATTTTTCTGTTTCACATTCTCTTTTTTTCCAACTGGAGCTTCTTTGCTCACTGACGTGAGGCTTCTGCAGCACTGCTGCCCTGGGGTACTTTCTAGCTCCACTCTCTTCGTCTGCATGGTGTTTAACTTTCTAGACGGTGCGTGTGTTGAAAAACAAAGATATGAACATAAACTGCTTGTTTTGGACCTAAAAAAAAAAAGAAAAAGAAAAAAAAGGAAAAAAAAAGAGGAAATGTTTCCTCCATGTAAATTCTGAGCGTGTATTTTGCCTTTTCTGTGGTTTTGAATGCTTTGCTCTCTGTTGAGGCAGGGACGGCCATCATGCCAAATGCAGCTGTATCCTTGCAGACTGCAAAAATATTTTCCCACTGGATGGAGGGGAAGAAATCTAAACTGCTGGGGCATGGACAGGTTCTGAGAAGTGTTTTGGTGTGTTACTCTGTGCCAGCAGTGCGACAGCTGCTGGTCTGTATGTAGGAGATGCCTTTTTGGGGGCAAATGACAGAGCTGATCCATGGGTGCCTGTGGGGGTCCCCATGCCCTTGGTGGACCTGTGCACCATAGGCTTGCAAGAGTTCCCCAAAGCAGGGAGATCCATGCAGGGAAAGGATTAACTTTTAAGGTAGAGTTTGGGTGTTTTTACAGATCTGTTTTTCTTCCTGTAGTCATGTAGTGCTGAAGTTTT
The DNA here is from genome assembly GCA_013399225.1 of Rhipidura dahli. Taxonomy (NCBI): domain Eukaryota; kingdom Metazoa; phylum Chordata; class Aves; order Passeriformes; family Rhipiduridae; genus Rhipidura; species Rhipidura dahli. The sequence continues at coordinate 251,511 of VXAC01008557.1, forward strand.
TTTAATTTTTAAAGGAAGGACTCAGCTCTTTCACAGTTCTCTCTCTCCCTCTCCAGAGCTGGCTCCGCAGCCAGCTGCAGTCAGTGTCATCCACCTTCTGATGTCCAAGCCCTCCAGGTGTCAAGAGGATTTTTGGGAATTGGTATAAAGTGGATGATGATGGAGACATCATAGCAGGGCTCTGCATGGGGGGCTGAAGGGCTGATGCCATCTCAGCCTGGTTTTGAAGCTGCTGATATCTGTGGACCTTGGGTGGGCTACAAGGGTGAAGCTGCTCCAGCAGCTGCTGCTGGAGAAAGGACTGGCACTGGGGGTGTGGTGGGATTTGCTGGGAACAACAGATGAGGTGTTGGGGTAGATACAGTCTCCTTTCACTGAGAACCCACAGTCACTTCTAGGGAGAAACATCTTGGCTCCCAGGAAGGCTTTGAGGTGTCTTCTTGGAGGGAGTTTCTCCTCCTTGAGGTTTCCTTGAGGTCATCTCCCCAGGAGGCAGCTGGATGTCCTTGCAACACTCCTTTCCAAGGGAAGCAGAGTCTGAAGTTTAAACTCCTTCTAGTCTTCCAGTCAAGCTACAGCCTGACCAAGGAAGACCCAACTTCCCAGCATGCCCATGCTGGCAGCATTAAGCACCTGCACTTTAGGGGTCTGTCCTGCCTGGTGTCTCTGCCCCACCTTGCCCTGCTTCTCCAGAGCGGGTTCCTGTGTCTCCAGAGCATCTCAGCAAGCACTGATGGACCACCACCATTTCTTTCAGTATCCATGGAAAACATCTGTCTCTGTCTTCCTTCGCACTTGTTGATTTCTCCTAAACTTGCAGGAGAGCTATATAAATAAGTTTTCACCATCCTTCTTTGGTTGGAAGAGCCAGGGATGCTGCTGTTATATCTCAACTTTTAAGCTGTTGACACTGTCCTTGGCATATGCAAATGGGCGTTGCCCCAACAATCCCATCACAAGGTCCAGGGATGGTCCTAATAAGCAACTTGGACAAGGCCACCTTGTTGGGATAGAGTTTAACACCATGGACCTCCAGTCCCATCGGCCTCAAGGCTGGAAATCAGGCTATGGCATGTTTCATTTCCTGGCACAGACAGAACTCCTCTCTGGTCTCCTGATGTCTGGGTCAAACCAAACCTGGAAGTCCTCCAAACTCATCCTCTCTTCCACCTCTCCCAGACCACAGGGGATGTCTAACTGGAAGCACTTGCTGTAGTGGTGTCGAGCTCCCAGCTCCACAGGTGGGCTTGGGACCTGCCTGTATTCCTTTCCTGGCTGCCAAGGTCCATGGGCAACATCATCATTTCTCACATCTTGCTGATGCATCCCCTCTGGAAGACCAAGAGGCCACTCCTGGGCCTCTGCTCTGTGCTGGAGGAGCAGGCACCCTCCTCCTCACCCCAGCCAGGCACAGCTGGGAGAGCTGTCCTTCCCCCGAAAACGCATGTGAAATGCCCCTTCTGCCAGGCACCAAACCCTTGTCTGATCCCAAACCTGCCTCTCCTCCCATGGATCCCCAGAAGCTGGAGCAGGCAGCAGTCATCTACTCCCACTTGGAGCTCCCGGTGGGCTCTGCAGCCCATGGTGGGATTGCAGTGCCATGTGTGAGAGGGCAGCCACACAGCCCCATGGACCAAGAGGTGTCTGCCAGCAGGAGATCCCCAAACCTCCTCTGACCACCCCAGGAGACAGACTGACCCTTCTTCCCCAGCACAGGACATGTCATGGTGTACCCCATGCTCTTGATGCTGCACAGATCCTCCAGCCAGCAGAGTAGAGACCTCACCCTTGCCCATGTCCCAGGGTGCAGGTCCCAGCCCATCCATATCAGACAGGGAAACCCAGACATGAGCAGGCTGTGGGGGCACCAGAGCAGGGGCTGGTGGCCACTCTGCCACCAGATTCATCTTAATCTCCTTCCCTCCTGCAGGTCACCGACAGGGAGTGGGAGAGAGGGAGCAGTGGAGGGGACTGTATCGAGTGGCTCCTTCCTTCTTTGGATTGTTGTCCCTTTTTTCTAACTGTTGCACAATTTTAGGGCTTTTGTAACATTTTTTGGACAAGCAGGGAAAATATGTTAACAGTGGTTTAAGGAAAAAAAATGAGATCTATCTCTCTCTCATATATTATATATATATATAAAATATATATACTTACAGGAAATCTCTATGGAAATATTTATTTAAGATGATTGCAAAAAATATATTATAATNTTTTATTCTTGGTGTTCAAGTGCAATAAATAGCTACCAACTTCTGAGCATGGAAACGGATGATTCTCCGTCACTGCAGTGACTCAGACCGTCTGCCACCCCCTTGTCCCTCCGTCACCGCACTCCTGTCCTCGAAAGCATTAAGGCTGGGACCAGGCCTTGGGCAAAGGCTGCAGGTATCCTGCTGCCTGCAGGATGCTGGTACTCTGGACACTGCCCACCCCTGGTGTCCAGCATCTCTGGTGGTTCAGGGAGCTCAGTATCGTGCCAAGACCCAGCTCATTTCAATCCAGCCCTTTTCCCAGGGATGGGGCTCTGGGGGCTGCAGGTGTCTGGGAGCCCCCAGCAGGTGTTCAAGCTAGATGGGAGTGGGGGTGCCCACTGGGCATTTTGGGGAAGTTTGGAGGAAACTGGTGCTGCAGGGTGAGGGGCACAGGACCCCCAGCCAAGTCCAGGGAGATTTTGAGGGGCTCCCAGGGGCACCTGCTGGGCTTTGCCCATGCGAGTGGGCTGGTACCTCATGGGGACTGGAGTCTGGCTGCCACATTCCCTGTTCCTGCCCCACCCCAGGCCCTGAGGTGCCCCTTTGCCCCCCTCTCCCTGCCATCTGCCCCGGTCCCGGCAGGTGTCAGCACTGGAACGTTCCCTCTGCTGCGTTCCCCCCAGCCCTGGACAGCCATGCATGGCGCAGGACACGTGTCCTCTGGATGTGCCACTGCCCCAGTGCCTTTTGCCCTTGGTGTTCTCTCTCACTGCCAGCTTTGCCTCCCAACCACAGCCCTGGCACAGCCTGGGCTCCATCCCTCCCATCGCTCTGCAGCACAGTGCTGATTGATGGCAGCTGCCAAGGGAGAGCCCTGAGGATCCCGGGATCGCAGCGGGGATTTGGGGAATATGGCACGACTCCATGCAGGTAGGAAAAGCTGAGAAACACGCAGAGACTGCACCATTTTGGTCAGCCCAGTGCAGCTTCAACTCCATGCTGTGGGAAGGCATCAGGTTCTCCCGGTTCCTCTGGTACTTGGTGGCCGGCAGTGACATCATGAAACCCCAGAGCACATCACCCCACACAGAGCCCTGTGAGTGCCCCTCCAGGGGCCAGCCCAGCCCAGGCTCCCTGGCCAGCACCCACAGCGATGGCTGGGCAACACCGTGACCTCCTGAGGCCTCCTGCTCAGTAAATAGTGTCAAGGTTAGAGCGAGGGATTCATTGGGGCCATAAATGTTTATGGCAGGCCCTCCCCGCTCCCCAGCCACCATGGCCTGAACTTTCCATCAGCCACACTTTTATGGCCAGACTCTAATGATTAACCCGGGGCCAGCAGTCGAAGGTGCTTCATGGTTGTGCTGCTGGAGCCCCACATGCCCAGAGTAGCTGGGGCTGGGGGACCCCCATTGCCCCCACGGGCTGCAGCCTTGGTGGGTATGGTGAGGAGGATGGGGAAAGCCATCTGTGGTCCTGCAGGAGAAAGGAAGGGCAGAGCCAGTGGGAATGAACTCAGCGTTCCTGGACAAGAGGAGGTGAGCAGGCAGGAGGACAAGGTGTAGGAGCTAATCCTACACTCTTGGAGGGGAAAAGGCAGTAATTAAATCTGCTGTACTGTAGGGAAAGAGGAAGACTGCAGCCTCCTGACAGAATTCACCCTGGTGGCTCAGGCCACAGGGTTGGACCAAGTGCACCAGGAGCACATCCATAATCCAGACATAGACCCTAATTTTTCTGTTTGTCCAAGTGTTGTGTCTTTTACCAGGATAAAGATTTGCAGAAAAAAGACCAGGAAGAGCTGTGGCCTGCTGGATGTTCATGGGAAGCCCTGGAAGCCCCTCTAGATGTGCCTTTCCTCCATGCTGAGGACTCCCCAGATAACCCAGGCAGGGGCTCTGTCACACAGCACTTTTGCTGTTGAGCTGATGGCACGTGGCAGAAGGCACACATGACACTGGGATGATGGGGACTGGCAGTGTCAGGTCCAAACAGCCCCACCCAGTAGGTCACCAAGACCCTCAGTGTCGGCAGGAGGTGGGACATGGGCTGATCTACCCCAAAATCACACACAGGCACTGAAACCCAGCTCCTCCTTTCACTGGGAAAAGCAGCACTCAGGGCTGGGGCCACACCTTGGATCTCCCTTGGCAATAGACACAGATCCTCCTGGGACACTGGGTCCAGCTGAAACCTGTCCCTGACCTCCCGCAGACATGAGGACAGGTTACACCATGTGTTCTCTTCCTTCATGTCACCCCAACTCTGCCAGGCACCCCAGGGAAGAGCCACCCTGACCCACACCAAGGTCCTTGGGGGATCTACAGTCTGGTTTGTTTATAAAGCGTTTTCTTTTATTCTTCTGCTTGTTTTTAACTGCTCATTTATTAGGTCAAATTGCTTTAGGAGGACACGGATTTGTGCTGGTTTTGCTGGAATACCTCCATGGGATCAGGGCAGTCTGGCACACGCTGTCCTTGGGGCATGGAGGCTGTTACAGATTCTCTCGTGTGTTTATGGGTTATTGGAGTCAAACACAAACAGAGAACAGATCAACACACAGGAGCTCCTTCTCCTCCTCCCCACCTCCAGCAGCCTGGACATCCCTGAGTGGGGATGGCAGGGCCAGGGCTGAGGGTAGGAGTGGGACAGCTCTGACACTTCAACCAGACACTGTCATCACACAGACGCTGAACTCATCACACAGCTTGTCACATTGAAGAGAAACACATCGGGGGCACCAGGACAGGCAACAGCTCCATCCTGGCAGGGCCAGGGTGGTGATGAGGAACCTGGAAGGGTCAGCAGCTCCTGACTACTCCTTGAAAGACCTCCCCAAGCTGTCCTGAAGTGCTGCAGTGCAACCTGTGCAAAACAGGAGGGTGAGCTCCCACCCAGCCTCTGGGACACTGGGTCCCCTCAAATCATGGACTCCTCGTCATCCTCCTCCTCCATCTCCCGGTCCACCTCGATGGCCGTGTTCTCATAGCTGGTGATGCCCCCATATTTCCTCATGTGGACCATCAGGGGTTTGGGGGACTGGCTGCCAGCCAGGCTGGCCACGTACACACCGGTGCGGTTCTCCTCCAGGGACGGGCCCCAGTCCATGGCCGGCCGGCTGGCTTGCTGGACTCGCTGTGAGGGGACAGGCAGAGGGAGCACAGGCACTCTGAACCCTCCACTCCCCAGGCAGTGCCCCACCCCGCAGCTCACCCACCCCTCCCAGTGCCCTGCCGGCCCCCAGGGACTGAAAGAACCCCCAGTGAGGATGGGATGGAGTCAAAAGCTTGTCCTGAGCTTTTAGGAAGGTGGCTCTAAGTGCCTTGCTGTGGGCTAGGGAGGTGCTCTTGGTGAAGGCTGGCAGGAGCAAGGGGCTATTGTAGGGCTACAGCCCTGTGCTGTGGGGTTAGAGCCACCCAGACAAGAGATTAGCCTCAGCCAAGGAGGCTCCTGGCCGTGCCACAGTGCCCGTGGATGTGTCAAGCCAGGATACAGCCAGCAAGTGCTCCAGCAGGGGATTGCTGCCTGGGGAGGGCATCAGGCTCTGCTCCTCTGCTTTTAACAGCCTGGGGAGAGCAGTGAAGGGCTGGGAAAGCCGTGAGCAGCCAGCATCTCTGTAACCTGCTCCTGGGAGCAGCCTTTCAGAGCAGGGATCCCATCTGGGCTGCCTGTGCAGACTGGCAACTGCCTGCCTGGCTGGGTCATTGCTCCTGACAAGCAGGTGCCAAGTCCCAGGTGCCCATGGCTGTCCCACACCGGGGACAAGGTGCTTCCCCACAGGGCACAGCAGGCTTGTTTGGGAGTGGGAATGCACACCCCTTGGGCAGCAGTTTTACTCCATACCTGCCTGGCATCCCGGGAAGCAGCGCTGCTGGAAATGCTTTGGGATGTGCCATCTCTCACACCCCACGGGCAGCTAGGGGGAATGGGGACACACACCTCCAGGAGAGAGGATACAGACACTTCCAGAGGATACTGGCCCGGTAGGGGGTCATGCTCACTGCTGCATGTTTCTGGGGTTCTCCCCAGTAATGGCAGACCCCAGTACCTCCTACCTCCCACAGCGTCCCTTCTTCCTGGAGCACAGCCACCACCATGCCCATGGGAATCATCAGGCAGGAGAGGACTCCCATGAGGATGCCCAAGACCTCAGCCCAGGTGGGGAAGCAGTAGTTGCCATACTCAGAGGGCTGGTACTTGACAATGTTATACACCAGCAGAGCCTGTGGCATGGGAAGAAAGTGAGGTCAACCCAGAGGACTCATGCTCAAAAACAGCCTGGAGATGACGGACACCTCCCAGCAGAAGGATGGTCTCCAGGGAAGGAGATGCCAGCAGAGCAAGGTATCAGACTGGGAGGTCACCCAGGGATACAGGCAGCACTGTGGTTCTCCAGCACCATCCAGCAGCTCAGGCTGAGCAGTTACCATCATTGTTGCCGGGGATAGGATCATCCAGCAGGCTCTGAAGTAGGGCCCTGGTTTGAATCCCAGCATCATGTGGATGTCTCGGCAGAACCTCTTCATGCCTGCAGGAGAGAGAGGGACTCAGGATCTCTGATCCCTCCCCCGCAGCCTTGTGCCTGTACCAGGCTGCCCTGCACTGACCACAAGCAGTGGTTTGCATCCTCCACAGCAGAGTCTCCCCCCACCCATCTGGGAGATGCAGGAGGGGAGGCCAGCTGGTGCTGCCTGAAGAACCAGGCTCAGCACCACATGTATCTTTAGAGGTGAATCAAGTGATAGCCAAGGAGAAACAGCTGGTGGGAGCAGAGTCTCATGCCCCACTGTGAGGCTGTTGGTTTCCCTGCTGCTCCCTCTAAATCCCTCTCTCCATACAGACAGCCCATCCTCCCCTGTGCCCCTGTGGGGACAGGCACTCTTACCATAGACACGTGTCACCACAAGGCAGGTAGTGATCACCACCACCATGAGACCAAAGCCAGCACTGTAGTCATCCAGCAGGACCAGCCAGTACATCCCACCCTGCAGAGACAAAGCACAGAGGCCAGCATCTCCAGGACCACCATCCCAATAAACCTCCACCCATGCCCTCTGACTTTTGGGGACCCTGGGGAGGACAGCAGTCAGCAGCCTCAAGAGACATCAGTCTCCTTATGGGGTTGGTGTAGGGATGGGAATAACAGTGTCACTCCCCTTGGACCTCACACCTTCTGGAAGCCCAGGTTCGTCTCTCTTTCTCCTGGCTGTCTGATATGTACATCTGAAAACTCAGCCCCTGACCTAAGTTCTCCCTAAAATAAGTCCCTAGTTGGTCCCTACAATGGATCCATCCTCACATTTGTACCTCTGTTGTGAGGATGAGCCCCATCAGGAAGAGGGCGATGCAGATGACAGCTGAGAAAGAAGCTTTCTTTGGCCGCAGGTAGTAGGGGAATTCATCTGTCACTGCCGTAACGATGGTCTCCATAAATGCAAACTGCAGGCACAGGAGGAGAGGGTCCCCTGAGCCCTCAGGCTGCCTGGAGTCCACGGCTGGCTCCGTGGGCTCTGTCCTTACCTGGCTGTCCAGGCCCAAGGTTAACAGCATGAAGAAGAACAGGAATGACCAGAATGGAGAAAGGGGGAGCATTGTCATGGCCTGGGGGTACACCACAAAAGCCAGACCAGGACCTAGGGGAGGCAAAGGACAGCAGGGTGAAAAGGTGGTGACAGAGCTGGGCATGGGGGTATGGAGGAGAGGAGAGCTCAGCAGAGCAGCACCAGGGCAGAGACTTGCCAGGATTCTGGCAAGATGGGCAGGAAGGGTTCTGTAGCAGAAGGTGGAGAAACAGCCTGCTCCTTGCTCAGACCTTCATTAGACGTCACTTGTTACTCAATATTTACACTACAGGAACGTGTCTCCCCCATTCCCTCCACCTGGCCAGTTGAGCATTCACCTGCATCCCTCATGCTGACACCTTCAGCTGCCTTCCATCCTGGAAGGGATGCTCCTCAGCACACCCAGGCACAGGGGGAAGGGGAAAACATCTTTCTTTGGCCTCACCTGCTTTTGCCACCTGGTTAACAGGGACCCCAAGCTCCTGGGACATGTATCCCAAAACAGAGAAGATGGCAAACCCTGCCAGGATGCTGGTGATGGCGTTGCCCAGGGTCACTATGAAGGTGTCCCTACAGAGACGGAAGAAGATGCTCTGAATGTGCTCGCTCCTTCCCGTTCCCTGTAAGTGTGTGGTGACATTGCCAGCCCCAGGTGCCACAGTAAGGTGACCCAGTGACTGCCCTCCAGGGCCTCTCTTGGCAAGGCTTTCCAGGGTCAAAAGGAGCATATATTCAATGCATAATTTTGTGGGGTTCCTCCAAAGCTTTCTGTCCCCTGTGGATGGGACCAGACCAAATGTCCAGCACCCACCTCTGTTGATGAACTACATCAGATGCTGGGGACAGGGCAAACTCCAGCCTCAAATGCCCTCAGCTGTCAGCACCTACAGCCCAAAACTTCTGAGCTAGGTGCTCTGCCTTGGTGCTCAGGAGAATTTTGTCCCACACATCCCTCTGTTCCTCTCAAGCCTGTACAAGCTGCCAGGTGTCCCCTCAGTGCAAGGAGCAGAGCAGGGTGACTGTGCTGCACCACGTGCTTCTGCTGGCTTTGAACCCACCAGCTCAGGTTTTCACAGCTCCCCCCAACCCATATTTTTTTCAAGACAGCAGCTGGCTCTCACCTGTAGATATTCTGATGGAAGGTGTTGTACGAGGCAAAGGTGAGGAGGCCTCCAAAGCCCACCCCAAGGGAGTAGAAAATCTGCAGGGCTGCCTCGATCCACACCTGGGGGAAGGAAGCACTTCTGAGGAGAGTAGGGGTTTGGAAACCTCCAAACGAGGAAGATGGCATTAGAAATCTGCTTCCCCAGAGCCCTGGGCACATCTTCCCCAGCACTCCAAGCATGCACAGCCTATGGGATAGTTGTCTTTCCTTGTTAACACACTCACTGCTCATAATGGATCAGCTGGGTAATGAAAGGGCTAACAAGAATGTTTTAGGGCCAGCCCAGTGTGGCATTAAATGGCCTTGTAAAGCTGGGTGGTCTCTTGGTGACCATGACTGCTGCCTCCCACCTCCATGTGCTGGGGTTTCTTGAGAACAATAAACAGTCAAATCCACTACGGGCACCTATTGCCACCCCCAGCCCATCACAGGGGCTGGGATGATCCTGCCCATGGTTCTGGTACTTGGGGGAGTCCTGGTACCATCCTGTCCATGCAGAGCCATAAACACATGCAGGGGGTGGGGACATATGGGAATAGTGGCCCAGACAAGGTGTGGGACAAAGATTTTTGGTCTAGGAGCAACCAAGAGAGCTTTAGGTTAGGATGGGGCCAGGAAAGACACCTGAGTAAGGGAACTGCCTCTGTTGCATTCAGGAGGCGGAAGGAGAAGATTCACTTTTGTGCCTTGAACAAATTACACAACATCCTACTCACCTTGGAAGACAGCAAATGGTCGAACTGGGGCGTGAGGTAAAACTGGATCCCCTTCCAGGCCCCCTCCAGGGTCACACCACGAATGAGCAGCATCACCAGGATGAGGTACGGGAAGGTGGCAGTGAAGTACACAACCTGCGGGAGAGCAGAGCCAGCTGGGGGCACTGGGAATGAGAGCAAGGCTTGAGTGCTGCCCCCATGCCCTGTCCCCAGGGTGGGACACATCCCCCTGGGGTCCTCAGGCAGCAGCAGGGCCAGTGTGCCAACCCTGCTGGTGTCTGGGTGTGCAAGGCATCCCCAAAATATCCTGTACCCAGCAGATGCTGTTTGTGGGTCTCACTTTCCCAGAGGTGCAGAGTTGCATGCACTGGTGAGCATCGCTGTAGGTCCCCCCAAAGAAGACCAGCCAGCCCTTACCTTGCCAGAGGATTTGACTCCCTTAAGGATGCACAGATAAACGATAGTCCAAGAAAGGAGCAGGCACAGACACAAGTTCCAGCGGATCCTCCCAGGATCCCCAATCCCCGAGCTTCCTTGGATGTGCAGGACATACCGGCTAGAGAGGAAGGAGAGGTGCTGGTGAGCAGCCATGGGCAGCTCCTGCCTCCTTCCAGAGGCCCTCTGACCCTAGAAATGCCTCTGCTGCAAAATAACCTGGTCAACAATCACATACACTGGCAGCTCCTCACCAAGCAAACAGGAGCAGTTGGAGTGATTACTCCACCATGTATGAAGGAGCCTAGAAGGGATGCCTGGCATCTTGAGAGCAAATTCCCAGCCATTCCAGATGTGGGATGCATTTTAGTCTAGCATATCTCCAGGCCAACACTGGAACATGGACACCTCCCACGTCCCAGTGGCACAACTGAGATATCACCCACAGCTGAGCACACGAGCCCATTGCTGCACCCACACCACCAACCATGGGTGAGACCTGCAGCATCTGTGCTGTGAGACGTGCAGATCCCTCACCCCTCACCCCATCCCTGTCCTCTCCCTGAGGAGACACCAGCCACGTCCCCAGGCCCGGGTCAGGCTGGCCCCGTTACCTCCAGTACTCCTCGCTGGGGCTGACGGTGTTGCTGATGTTGACGGGGAGGGTGCTGTTCCCCGCCTTGATGACGTGGTGGTCCAGGCACAGGTCGGTGTTCCACCAGTTACCGCAGTGCTGCCAGGGCAAGTCGCTTGTGAGGGATGCAAAGAGGTAGAAGAGAACGTAAGCAATGATCATATTGTAGTAAATGGCCACCAGGGAGACGATGAGGATCGTGCCCATGCCAACGCCTGAAGGAAGGAGAGGGTAAAGAAGGAGTGAGCTGGAGCAGAGCGAAGCACATCCAAAAGCAGGGTCAGATGCTGCACCTCAGCAGCCAAATGCACAACCAGTCCAAGGTTCACCTGCTGGGGGAGCCTCTCATTGCCATTGTAACATCTAGACATGCTTTCTCTGTATTGATGATCTATTGCCTCATATGAAAAACTTTATACCAGCTTAATGTTGAGAATAAAAGTATTTGGTTTGATCTTTCTTTTTTTGAATGCTTCATTCTTACCTTTGTTTTTAACAGGTGTTGCTTAGTTTTCATGCTCTATTTTGTACAATAGCTGCCTTAATAATCTTCATGCCATTTCTAGAGCTGGTCATGCCATCCAGAGCTCTCACAGACTGACAAATCTCATGCATATCTTGCAGCCACTAAAACAGCTAACTCAAAATTCCAGCCTGCCACACCTTCCCCCAGGTTCTTTTGATTCTAACAAGAGCTTTGAGAATCATGGGATGCAGCTGCTGGTGCATGTCCTCATTAAAGAATTCTCGTAGACATCCCTCAGAGGCTCTGGACTTCATTCACGCACCTTTAAAGAGAGGGCTTATCTTCCAGACTGCGAGTGGCCCCAGGCTGGAGAACTGGCCAAGTGACAGCTCCATGAAGAAGATGGGGATCCCACAGATGGCCAGCATGATGAAGTAAGGAACCAAGAAAGCTCCTGCAAGAAACAAGAAAAAAAAAATCCTGAAAGTAATACAGAACAAACAGCTAAAGCCCAACTGTGACAGGGAATAAAGCTTGTTCAATATGTGTGGCTCTGAGGGATCTACATCAAAATCAGGAAGACAGCAAAGAGCAAGATCTCACTGTTAGTGCAGGAGAAAGGGGCTGTGATTCACCTGGTGCTGTGCTTCCCCTCTGCTCCCAGCTTCCTTTTCTCCTTGAATCTTTCATGAACACCATGAAATTCTCCAGTTATTATTGCTCTGGGAGGAGTTGAACCAATACTTTGCACCATCACCTGGGGCTCTTGCGTTGCAATATGTTCACTCCCTCCTCTGATAGCTGGGAAGTGTTTGCTGACCCTGCTGAGTCCTGGAGGACACCAGACCAAGAAGCTTCTGGACACCAGGAGAGCTGGTGCTCAGTTCAGCATGGATCCAGGGTCTCTCCAAGGCCAGGAATATAAATATGGGCTGGCAAGTCCCTTCCACACATGGGTACGGATGGTTAAAGCCCTAAACAAGCATGGGGGGGCAGGAGGAGGCTTCACCCCACAACAAGTGCTACTTTCCAGCCCCAGGAAGGAGAAGGGACGTTTCTTCAGGGACATCCTAGCAGCTCAGGTCAGTAGGTGGGAGACTGACTGCCCCAAAGGATGCCCAAGTACCTCCTCCATTGGTGTAAGCCCTGTAGGGAAACCTCCAGACGTTTCCAAGGCCCACGCAGTATCCGATGCAGGAGAGGAGGAAATCCAGCCGCCCTGTCCAGTTCCCTCTGTCTTCCGGGCACTCGGAGCCCAGGTCCCCATCCTGGCTGCTGGGGCTTACCAGGAGATCTGGTGTCACTGGCTGAGCAACGGACCAGGGCATGGGAGAGGGCAGACAGGGGTTGAGCAAGGAATAAAAACAGAGAATGAAGAATGGGAGAGAGGGAAGAAGTGCCAAGAACTCATGTGTGAATTTGTGACCCCAAGCCACAGCACTGACTCTGGTCCCTTGGGAACACCCTGTCCCAGCAGCTCTCTGTTCCCCACCTCAGCCAATGCTGTGCTCTGCCACTGAGCAAACAAAAGGGATAAATGTGATCCCACAAGGCCAGAGCTCCCCTGGGAAAGGCAGGATTGTCCCAGCTCATCCTGGGAAGGTTCACCAGGACCCAACTTGCAACTCCAGTTCCAAAGGCATCTTTTCAGGCAGCCACAATAAACTTTCTGGATCTCCTGCAGAATATGGGTGTGAGGACAGCAGGGGAACCACTGTGGCGTGCCAGGGAGCATGACACCCAGCTCCATGTGTGCTGCCATGCCAGGCACTCTGCTGGCTGCCATTAAATGCTCCATGCATTTTTCACACTTTTCCAAGTGCCAAAAGCCTGCACTGTGGGAATTTAGTGAAACTCCCAGTTGTCCCTGCTGAGAGAGGAGAGACCTCCTTCCAGCATTCCTAATGTGCTCTGGATCAATGCAGCACAGGCAGGACAGTAACCCATTCCCTTCCTCCCCACTGCCTCAGCTCTGCGAGTGGAAATGTGAGTCCTGCAATCCATTTGGGCAGGGGTGATGCACCAGGGGGGCAGCTCCGTGTTGGTGAGTGGGTGTACATCAGGTCTGCAGTGAGGTGTCCAGTCTGAATTTCCCCAATTTCCTGACCTCAGGAGAGTAGGGAAGGCATCCCCACTGACTCCCCTCCCTCCAGAGCTGAAAGCCTGAGCCAGCAGCTGCCAGCTGAGATCCCATCACAGATACACCCCCAGGAAAGCCAGGCAGCACAAAGGGGTGGAATGAGGATCCTGTCCCTGTGCCCTGTCCGTGTGTTGCTGTGCCCTGGCATGGGAGTTTATCATGTTTGTATCGAGGCACAAGGGGATTCTGGTGTCCCTGCTGATGAGGTACCAGGACCAGGGCAGGAGGAGCCCATTTGGGAACCTTCTCTTCCTGGGCTCTCTAAGGAAAACAAAGCAGCGATCTCCCTGTCCCTGTTCATAATTGTAGGGAACAAACCCATGGGATGCAATTGAGGGAGAGGGATCAAGGTTTGGAGGGATCAGCCAGAAGGAGTTGTGGGTCTCTTGTAGCAGTGTGCACGTGTGCTCAGAGCCTGCAGCAGACCCCAGCCCCCACGAGGCCAGAGCTGGCTGCTGATCAGAGCTCAATGCTGCCCTTTCACGGCCTCAGAGAAGGTGGCAGCCACCTCCTCTCCTCTCCTCCTCTCCAGCTGGACTGAACTAGAGGAAGCTCCTGCTGCTGGTTCCCATGGAGACACCGAGCCATGATGCTGATGGAGAGGGCTGCCATCTCCCACCCTTCGCAGGGTGCACCCCAAACCCCCTGCTGCTGGCACTGCACACATGCTGCTTGCAGCCCAAAGGCACCAAACACAGAGGCAAACTCCTCCCCATCCACACCTGGTGCACAAACACCTCAAGGGACAGGGCAAGCCAGGAAAAACTCTTCCCAGAGCCAACCTGAAACATACAGGTCCAGCAAAGCTCTTATACAAACTCCTCTTTGAAAAGCCCATCCCTGCTGGGTGCCACAAGGCAAGGGCCAGAAGAAAAAAGTTGCAGAAACACAGGCTGAAAAGTCAACATATTATCCAAATATAATACTGTTCCTATAAAGCCATCACTACCTGGCAGCTCTCCTGCAGCTGTTCAACACAGCTGTGTGGTTTAGCAACACCTCCAAGCCATGGCTGTGCCTGCTAATTAGCCCAGAACACAGAGTGGGCATGACCCACAGCTGCTTGTGCTTGCAGGGGATGGACAGGCTGCTCTGAACTCCCTCCCAGATATTTCAGCAGCTAAAACCTCTGTTCACAAAGATTCCTGCCAGGTCAGGGACATCACACTTGGGTCTTCGCCCTGCAAAAAAATGTTTCCTAGTCCATCACACTGCCTGGGGAAGCTCTTGTTTTCCAGGTTTGAATCACAGAAAACCAGCAAGCAGGGATGCTGGGAGATCATTAAATCCTGTTGCCTGATTCCTGCATCTCTGTCTGAATCCTAAACACCTGCAGGAGGGCACAGGTAGAGCTGCAAGGTCTGATTACATGCAGGTGCCTGTCCATCAGATGTAGCACAGAAATCAACACAGAAGCAACAACAGGAAATGAAAGGAACCAATGGGACCTTTTCCAAACTGTAAATGGCCTGATCCCCATCTCAGTCCCCATTTCAAGGGCCATGGGATGTAGTTTGTCACTTGTGTCTCAATAATGGCTGCCCCCCTTGTCAATGTCCTTATCTGGAGCTCTACAGTTTGAATTTGAGACCCCAGAGAAGAAAGTAGAGACCACTCAAGTGTCAGATAAACCCCAAGGACAATGACAGTTGTCCCCCCTGGGCAAGCTGAGTAGATACAGGTCAGGGATGCTGCTGGAAAACACACACAAAAGCTGCTCTGTCACTGCAATGCTCAAAATTCCCCCAAATCCCAGCCTTTCCACAGACATCACAGAAGAGCTGGCCTATTTGCCTGACTCAAAATGAATTACAAAGCACCGTATTTAAGGCTTCCAGCCTATCTTTGTCCCAAATAGCAGAGAGAAGCACACCTCCCTACTTCACACTACTGGAGACCTCACACACCAGCTTGATTCTAGACCTGTTTTTTTTTTTTTTGGATTAATGCTCTCTTTCAGCCTCTGTCATAACAGGAATTCTCTTTTCCAGCAGCAGCTGAGGTGCTCCAGTGCTACACTGCTGCTCTAGTGCTTTCCACCATCAGCTGCCATCCCTCAAGCCGGGCTCCCGTCTTGCAGTTATAAACAGAGAGGGACTAACAGCTCCCCTGGCAACCACGGCCTCTTTGAACACAGCATCGCTCTCCATTATTCACTAAGAGATGCTCCCAAAGAAGTCAGCAAAGCAAAGGTCGCTGAGAAGAAAAAGCACTTTAGTCTCTGCCAAGATACCAGCTTAGGTCTGTAAGGAAATGGCTCTGTGCTAATTATTTTCTCTAAAACAATTTACTTAAACCAAAAGTCAGCTGTATGTGAGTGAACAAACTCCAGCCAGATCAAAGGTATGTTTTCATCCTATTTCATCTCCATTCAGGCTGGCATTGTGGGGTTATTTTGTCAGTGTTTTGTGTGTGGATCACAGCCTGTGAGCAAGAGAAATGCCACCCGGCACCAGATTTCTCCCCTGCGGATCTGAGCACAGTGAGTCTCTAAAGTGTGAGTCACTTCAGATTAGTTTGAATTGCTGGTTAATCTCTGAGAGAAAAAAAAATTAAAAGCATAAAAATTAATTCAAATGTAATATCTTCATTTAGAAATTGAAGTAAATAAAGCACTGCTATGGTGTGGAAGAGCCCCTCAAGGAGCTGCACTGACCCTGGGTGACCCCAGCCCAGGATCACAGCAGATGCCATGAGTGGTGGTGGAGCCAGCACAGGGAGGTTGGGGATGGCTGAGGCTGAAACAAACTCATTACAGCAATGTCCAAAGTGTAGGGAGTATGCATGGATAAAAATGTTTGTGGTTTTCATCTGAAAACCCTGGGGAAGTTTTGAGGCAGTTTGGGGCAGGCAGAGGAGGGCAGTGGCTCAGGTAGGAAGATGCTGCTCAGCAGCCTGGCCGGGTGTGAGAAGGGACAGCACGAACCATGGCTCCCACCACTGACTCTGGTGGGATTTAGTCCACTTCTGCCAAATAAACCCCAAAGAAAATAATCAAATAAGTGAAAACAACCACTCAGCTCTTCTGGAATTACTATTGTGCAAAAACCAACCCAAAATCCTTAGCGTCTGAGAAAGGTCTTCTCTAATAAAGAGGTATTTCCATATGTCTAAAATATGTCTGGTAAGAAGGTTTAAAACTCCAGCTCACCAAGGGGAAGTGGATCACAATGAGAGGAAGAGGAGGCTCTCAGGGTCCTGGGTGGGTGCTGCAGTGGGGCTGGGCACATCTCTCCATCAGCTACCACCAGCTCCAGGCAAGCCTAATGCCAGCATTGGACACAGGGGTCCCAAGGTGGCTGTGAGCACCAGGTCCTCCATCTGGAGCTCAGCAATGGTATTTTTGGGTAATGAAGGACAGAGGGCTCTGAGAAGCACTGGGGATGGGAAAAATAACTCCAGAGACATCTGCTTTCCATCCCAACTGATCACCAAGGGACTAAATGAATTCCTGAATAAAGGCTGAAGAGGGTCACCAGCATCAAGTAACTCAGAAAGGCATTGGAAGAGGCAAAGACCACTTTTAATGGATCTTGCAGTCACAAAGCCATCTGGAAAAGCAATTTGTAGGAAAGAGGAGGAAAGAGAAGAGCCAAATGATGCCTCCAAACAAGAGTGGAGGAATAGGCTGTCGAGGCCTGCTGGCTGTCACCAGGATACTGCTGGGTTTTATATGTCATTTCCCAATATCCTAGGAATTTCCTGGCAGGGATGAAACTCTCCTGTGTTTTCATTCATTTGAACAGAGTCAACCTGCCCCTGTGTTCAATGGGCATGGCTTGGCAGAGGGTGTAGCTGAAGAGGCTCCCAGCCCTGGGTCACTGCCCAGGGTGCTCCAGGAAGCATTCAGATCCCTGTAATGGAGTTGTGGCTGACACCAGCTCTGCCATCCTGCTCCACCGTGTCCCCAGAGAAAGGACTCAATCCCCAGTGTGGGGGGAATGGGAACTCACACCGGGAAGAGCAAAGTGGCAGTGGAAGGGAGCCTAGGATGGGAAAGCCTGACAATTGGGTTTAAAAAGGGTTTCCAGCAGGATATAAAAAGGGTTTGTAGCTCTGCCCAGAACCCGGAGTTCAGCCTCCAGCTGACCCCCACCACCCACACCCCTTTAAATCCTGCGGGGGAGGATGAGGAGGCAATCCGAGCTGCAGGTGGGAAAGGCACTGCCCAGCTCCCTGTGCTCACCCCGCCGGTGGGACACCGAGCCCGGGCAGTCCCGGGGCTGGTGAGAGCAGCGTCCCCGGGGTGCCAGGCTGCGGGGAGCCAGCTCTGCCCCCGGTGCCACCCACGGCGCCCGGCCAGACACAACATGAGTCACCCAGCGCCGGCAGCACCTGCTGGCAGGGGAGGGTTGGGGGGCAGCGGTGGCTCCCGCTCAGGAGGAGCGGTGGGCACGAAACGCCCCCTCCCTCTGCCCACGATCTCGCTTTGGCCCCGCGCACGAACACAATTCCCTAATCCGACTAATCCCAGCCGGCTGCCCACGAAGGCTCCCGGGGACGGAATGCAAGGCGATGGGCTTGACTCCCCCGCTCCCAGCCCGGGGTTATCCTCGCTCCCGCTCCCAGCCCTGGGGTACCCTCGCTCCTGGCTTTCACCTGCCGGGGTACCCCGAGTCCCCAGCTCCTACCCCTGGGGCATCCCCGCTCCCCCCTCTCACCTTCCGAAGATGCTGCCGCCGAACCTGCTTCATCCCAGAGCCTGTTGCTATGCGCTCCCCGCTCTGACACTTCTCGTCTCGCTCTCTCCGGCGCTGCGGAGGGCGCAGGGGCAGCGGGGAAACGATGGCCGGCACGGAGGGGTGGGCACCCACCTGCTGCCGGGGAGAGCTGGGGACGTGAGGAGCGAGGCTGAAGGAAAGGTTTGCCTCGAGTGGAGGATGGCTGCGTGCGGAGCAGGGAGGGAGGAGAGAGGTCTGTCTGTCAAACGCACTCCTGACGGGGAAAGGGGGGCTCCAAGACCTCAGCCCCCCAGCTGGACAGCGAGGGGGAATGGCTGCTGCCTCACTCGTGCCACAAATGCATCAGGTGTCCCTAGGGAAAGACCTGACTTTGGGGGTACTCTGTCACTGGGTACCCCATGTAGTGATGGCAGCAGTGGGAATGCAGATGCCAGAAGCTCACAGCACCTTCCTGTCCGGCTCTGAGATGATTTTCCTGGGGCAGGACACAGCTGGAGCTTGAGCAGGTCTCAAGTGATTGTCCCCCATGCTGCCTGAGCCCAGCCCTCAGTCCAGGGGAGGGGGATGCTCCACAGCCATCAGTCCCTTTGGGTAGGATCAACACATCCCACCATGCTGAGGGCAAGAGCAATCCTTGGGCAGTCCCCAGGGTGGGCATCTGAGCCCAGCATATCATG
Source organism: Rhipidura dahli (assembly GCA_013399225.1). Taxonomy (NCBI): domain Eukaryota; kingdom Metazoa; phylum Chordata; class Aves; order Passeriformes; family Rhipiduridae; genus Rhipidura; species Rhipidura dahli. The sequence goes on from VXAC01008557.1 coordinate 270,182, forward strand.
GGCCCAATGCTGGAGGACGGGTCACCTCTCCAGGGTCCAGATGTCCCTCTTTGAGTCAGCAGTGGGATACTGGAGCCCAAATGTCCAGGGAGATGCTGGCTTTTCACCCTCATGTTCAGTCAAATCCCCAGTGAGGTGGCAGAGCTGGTCTGTGCCTTCTCCTCCCACTTTCATGGTGGAAATGTCTCCTGTGTGGCTGGGAGAAAGGACAGCCCCACATGCTCCAGGGCCAGAGTGGGACCAGGACAGCTCCAGACCCTCTTGCCCGTGACAATATCCACTTGTCCATCACTTCATCCCTGGACTGTGCCCAGTGCTCTGACACTGGATGTGTCCCTTTTCCTTGCCAGTGCCCTACAGGCTCCAGCCTGAGCCAGACTTCTGCCCCAATGCTTTACTCAGGTTTAAGGTGAGTGGGCAGCACTGGGGATGAGGAGGACAATGACAGGGTTGGAACAGAGAGAACCCAGCCTGCCAGATGTAAAAGCAAACCTCCAGGATATCTAATGGCAGTTGTGCTCCTACAGCCCTCTAAGCACTTCTGAAAATTTTCCCTGAAAGGAAAGATAACCTTAGCATAAAGATACATTTCTGCAGGAGTCCAGCACAATGAAGTGGCTCAGCATTTGCACAATGGGTCTTTCAAAGATAATACATACCTGGATTTTCCAGGGAAAGGACGAAAGAGCAAAACTCCATAACCCAACAAACATCTCTTTTCACACACTTGCAGCTTCCTCAAAAATAAAAATATCTTTGGGAATTCACTCAGGCTGGTTTTACCTGCCTTGGACTCACCCACCCCTTCTCCCTCTCCCAGGATGCTGGCTGGGAATGCTGAGCCTGGAGCTGGCCAGGCTGATGGCCAGGGGCTGCATCAAGACCGTCCCAACCTCAGCCTTCATGCAGGGCAGGGGTGCCTTGTTTGCCTTTCATGCCAGTGTGATCTGAATCAGCCCTTTGACTTTTTCCTCTGGGATTCACCTAAAGAGAGATGTCCCGTGGTCACCTCTGTGCCATGGGAGGGGAGAGGCTGGTGCCACCTTATTACAGCTGTCCCAGCCCCATGTCACTAGCATGGACTGATCTCTACACAAACCATTCCTGGGCACACTTCACAGCTTCATCTTCTTGTGTCCAGGGCAGTATTTTTCATTAGAGACACCCAGGGTTGATGGTGCCTTGAAATGTCCATGTTGATACCATTTCTTCTGGGATGTCCTGTATCTGGAACTTGCTTTTCTGGTTTGTCTGGTGCTGTTTTGTAGCACCATCAGCTCTTCATTGCCTGGGATCACCAGGGAGTAGATGTCCCACCCCGGGCACCTGGGATGTCCCAGCTTAGCATTGCAGGGCTGGACCAAGTCTTGCATTGCCCTGGAGCTTTGAAAGAAATGCACTTCATGGAACAGCACACACCAGGGGCAGTAAGAGCCAGATGGGGCAGTGCAATCTAGGGACCCCAAAAACTCCAGGAGAGGACAGGGGTGCTGCACAACTGTGCCCATGCCCTGATCCCCAAGGGGCTGGCACTAGGTAGCACACACAGGCTTGCAAGCATTTTCTAGCAAGTTTTGTTTTCTCCCACTCCACCTCTGAGCCACCCCTGGGACACCAAGTACAGGAGTACTTCCCCTTCTCAAGGGCCAAAGCACAACACACATCCTCCATCCCAGCGCAGCACTGACAGACGCTGGCACTGTCAGCTCTTTGTGGCACTGGAGGGCAAGGAGAGGGCAGAACACAGGCTGGGGAAACACCCCTGCCCACCCTGCCTGGGCAGCCCACACACATCCGGGTGGCAGCCGCCTGGGAAGAGGCGAGAAGGTGGCTGGCAGCAGGATGGGACCGTGCCCAGATCCGTGCCGCAGACACGAGGAAGGCGACAAGGCAGCGGTGCTCTGGTTAGTCACTGCTGGGAAGTGTGCCATGCTGGAGGCTGCTGGCAGGCCAGGAGTGCTCGGCCACCTGCTGTGCGTGGCCTCATTTTAATGATGGTTTCAAGATTTCTCCAAGGAGGGGTAAAGCTGGGCAGTGCGAGCTGATGGGAAGTGCAGGGAGAAAGGGAGGAGAAGGGAGAAATGGTGGGAACTTGTAGAGGACAGCCCCCAGGGTCCCCTGGCTATGAGGGCAGGCTCTCCCTGTAAGGGCCAGGCTCCATGTGGGATGTGTGACTTGGGAGGCAGCTGCTGCAGGTGCTAAAAGCAGGTGTTTGTCACCTGCCAGGGGTGAAACGGTCAAGGTGACACGTGTCCAGGAGGTTTGAACCACAAGTTCCAAAGCTGGTGGGGACATGGTGTCCGCCAGTCCCTTTCCTGGCACAGGGAAGGCCCTGCATGGTTCACCCATCCCTGCCCAAACGGCAGATGCGGGGCGCAGGGGAGGACAGGGGAGGGGGAACACAGCAGATGCATTTCGTCACCCGGTCAAGGGGCGTGTGTGTGTGTAGGGGGAAGGGGTGCCTGGGTGTGTGGGTGCATTTATTGCCTCTTCCCGCCAGCGCCGGCTCCCTGTGCACACATGGGTGGCAGGGACCCAAGGGCACAGCCCACGGCTCCCTGGACTTTTACCCTGCTGTGCAAACAGGCAGGCGCCAGATTAGGGTATCAGTTGGAATTTCATCCTGTCAACGGCACCCGCAGCCACTCTGGGCGAGCAGTGGAGCATCTTCCCTCTGTCCCAGCCCCTTGTCTCCCTGCAGGCCACCCAACACCGCAGGTGAATTTGGGAGATGCACATTTTGCCCCCACCAGGACTCTGTTCCCCTCCGCACTGCAGGCTCCCCCGTGCAGACAATAGTGATGCCCAGTGCTGGGCTGCCATCGCCCCATCCCCTGCCGGGGCAAGATCCCACCTCTGGTCTCCATGTGGCAATGACCAAATTGTACATTAAAGGCAGCCAAAACCCATTGAGGGGGGATGATGAGTGTGGGGAAGAGAGCCCCCACCATGGGGACCATGCTGGAGTCTTCATGCAGAAGCAGCCCCAGTTTCCCCAGTCCAGCCCAGCTCTGCAGGCAGGTAGCTGATCCAGTCTCCTCCCTTCCCTATATGGCACCAGCTCCATCGCCTTTGCCGCCCCCTGCCTGTTTTAGTTCCTGATTCCCCACGTTTCCTTGCAGGGGTGCAGTGAGGTGGTTCTCCTGTGCCATGGGCAGCCTGGCACCGTGCTGGTGAGCACGGGGTCACCAGGGTGCAGCAGTAGGTGCAGCCTCTGTTGCAATTGCAGGAACAAACCCTTTGCTCTGCCCCTCTCTCAGTAATGCCACCTCATCCTGTTCCCACTCCTGCATCTCCTCCACCCATGAGGACTTTATCCTGCTTCGGGTGTCCCTCCAAAGCCAGCTGCCCTGCCCTGGTACCTCACCAACACACCCGAGGCATCGCTTGGCACTGGGAAGAGTTTTGTGGCTGGAGGAGCCGTTTGGGGCAGGGATTTGAGGGCAGCCCCTTGCTCAGTGCCCTGCTAGACGAGGGTAACACTGATGGGATGGAGAGGGGAGAGTGTCAGGCACCAATGCCAGCTGTCCCAGGCACTATCTCACATCCTCATTCTCTGTTTATTCATCTTGGACAAGGAGGATATTCAGCCCATCGACAGCCATAAAATAAGATTAGAGACCAGGAGGCGCCAATGGGAGGCGGCCACATCCGTGGGCAGCTGGCCTTGTTCTTTGGCCTCTGCCAGCCCGACCACAGCCTCACCCTCTCCCGCTGTGTCTCCAGTGCTGCGAGTTTGCAGCCATCAGGTCACCCAGCACTGCCACCCCTCTTGGTGCCAGAGGAATGAGACGTGGCAGTGCCATGCCATGCTATGAGCCATGCCAGTGCCAGCAGTGCCCCTGTGGGACAGGCACACTGTGTGCTACAGGGACAAGGCTGCTGCCTCCAGACGCCCTTCCCAACCCTGCCTGCGCCCAGGGGCATCGGCGCCCTCCCCTGCCACAGCACCACAGGCTGGGAATGACAGCAACAAACCTGGCTCACACAGGATTCCTGCTTGTTTTTATTTTCACTGATACCAAAAAAATAAAAAGGAAAACCAGTTCTGCCTTATATACACAAAAACCGAGCTGAAGTCCTGAGCTGACGCAAATATTTGTCCTCATCACCGAGCGCACCTGGTAACAGTGGCTGTGGGAAGTGTCACTGGCAGGAGGGAGACCCAAAGCCTTTGAGGGCTGGAGCAGAGCAGTGGGCACAGTGGGATAACAGGGACCCACTTGTAAAAGCCTCAGCACATGTGGGAACTCTGTTCTGGGGGCTGAGAGTGGATGGGGGTGGCTGGCAGTGGACAGTGTGGCCAAGGGATGCGAGGCACAAGCAGTGTCAGGTGGGATGTGAGGGTTTGGCTGGGTGCTTTTCAGGCAGCAGGGACATGTCTGCTGCTCCATCTTCCCAGAGCTTGGAGAGAAAATGCTGAGAAAGGTCACACAAGCCACCATGCAAAGCTCATGCTCCCTCATCCCTGTCTTGGTCTTCGGAAGCCACAGCCAAGGAGCACTTGGTGCAGCCCTGAGCAGGAGCCACAGACCCTCCTGCATCCCCGCTGTGCCCCACTGGCCTTTGGGGCTGCTGAAACTGGGCTGTACATTAACCTGGGCCTATGCAATGGCCAAGACTCAGCAGGATGAAGGGACTCCTCAGCTGCAGTTTGCCAGTAGGAATGAATGGGGTTTAGCTAACCGGCCTAGGGAACACAATGGGTGAGAGGGAGTGCAGCGTGTGGAGGAGCAGGGAGAAAGGGAGGACAAAATCTGTAGTCCTGTAATCTGTAGTATTAAAGAAAATAGGAAAAGAATTGCTTCTCTGTCTTTCTAAAAACCACCTCTCCATCACCTAACACCAGGGCACATGCCAGTCATTTCTGTTCTCCTTTCCTTCCCCATGGAAGGGCTCAGAGGGGTGGTTTGCCCCCACTGTGCCCGTGCTGGGCTCCCTTCTACCCTCTCCCTGTGCTCCAGAGGGAGGATGGCTGCAGTTCCACCTTGCCATGGCACAGCCAGGGAAACGAGGGCTGCAGGGGCAGAGCTGGGGATGCAGAATTGGGCACTGCCAGGGGCACTGGGGACAAGGTCAGGGATGTTCAGGTGTCAAGGATGTGCTCCAGCTTGCCGCCACCACCGTGGTTTGAAGGACTCCCACGTCACGTCCCACAGCCAAGGTTCTTGCCTGGTTCCCAGAGCCCAGCTTGCTCTGCCCTCCTCACCCCACTTCCCAGGAGAGCTGTTCAGCATAAATCCATTTTGCCTTGAGTCCAGCCAGGTCTTTTTTCTACTTCAGTCTTGTTCGAACTGCCCAAAAGCACCAGGCAGCTGGATTGCCAGGAGCACCAAAGGAAGCACCTGGAGCACCACAGGAAAGCCCTCCTCCACTATCACCCCCTTCCTTCTGCTGACATCAGGACCTTGCTGTGGGCTACAAAGACCAGAGACCAAACTGGTGTGTGGTTCCTGTGGGAGAGCAGCACCTAGCCCACATTTTTTACACAGGGGAGAGCCCACCAGTCCCTTGGGAAGGTGCCAGTGCCACCCGGCCCAGCCTTGCTGTCTGCCCCATCGGTTCAGCCAGGGACAGTCATGTCTTTGGGAAGGGGCTGCCACCCTTCAGAGCACGTGGGCTGGCAGGGCTCTGCTGCATAGTGCTTTCCTCTCGGGGTCTGTAGCTGGTGAAGAGGGTTAAGGCATGAATTCTTCCTTGATCGTCAGTGGAGATGAGGAGACGAGGTTGGGGGCACTGCTGCTGCAGAGGCCTCCGATGGGTCCCAGCGTGCTGACAGCTGGCGGGGTGGGCGTGGTGGTGCTGGTGGGCTGGCTCTGCTGCTGCAGCTTCTTCTTGTTCACCTTCCTCTCCTTCGCCCTCCGATTCTGAAACCAGATTTTCACCTGCAGAGAGGAAAAGATGGCAATGCAGAGATGAGGATGGACTCAGGCAAGGATAGCAGCCCTCAGCCACCATGGGGCAGGGAGGGCATCCCAAAGTTTGGAAAGGAAGAGGTGTCTGTGGAGCAAGGTGGGGCCTCGTTGGAATACTGGGGTTTGGGTTTATGGGATATTAGTAATATGTAGGTAACAAGATGGAGAATTTTTAGTATTTCTACTTTCTTCTTTCTTCTTCACAAGTCTGGGTGTTCTGATATTGGTTCAAAAAACCTTCAGTGTGGGTCTTAAATGAACAATTACTGGATTATAAGTAAAAATAAATTTGTTGGCATTTTATAATTGGATAGACTGGACTTTAAATGGCCTTGGAAGTGAGAACTCGAGGCCATTTTCCTCCTTATTAACTAGGAGGCACATCTCGTGCAGGAATGCCATAGATAAGAATTAACAAACAATCTACTTAGAAGAAAAATCCTGCGCCACCTGCCTTTTTACTCCAAACTCCGAGTACTAAGAACTTGTAAATCAGAAATAAAACTAATAAGACACTTTTTAACAGAGCCTCCTCTAACTGCTTGGGCTAAAGCCCTCGCCCTTCCCCATCCCCATCTCCAGCCGGGATGTGGTTTTCCGGGACACTGACCTGCCGTTCGGTCAGCCCGAGGGCCGCGGCCAGCTCAGCCTTGCGGCGGATGGTGATGTAGCGGCTGTAGTGGAACTCCTTCTCCAGCTCCAGGCGCTGGTGGTCCGTGTACACCACCCGGTACTTGTCCTTTGTCCTGGTCTTGCCTGGCAGAGAGAGCAGAGGCAGGGGGTGAGCCAAGGGGGGAAGAAGGGGAGCAGGGGAAGGGAGGGAGCGTCCCCAAGGGCACGGAGCAGACACACAACCACCCGTGGAGAGCTCAGGAGAAAACACGGCAGTGCCCTGGGGACCAGTGGGAAAGGCAGTCAGGAGGCTCCTACTGGCTTTAACATCCTTCCTGTTGAGCACCAGAGTGTTTCTTCTTATTGGGAAGCACCTGGGCTTTATTGGAAAGAGTAGGATGGATTCAGAGGTGCCTGGGGAAATGGACCATACACCCTCTGTGTCATGACACGTGGTCCTTGAGAGGAGCAGAGCCTCAGGAACTGCAGTGGGCTGAGGACAGGCTGCCTGGCAGGGCTAAGGAAAGCCCAGCTGTTTGCTAGGAAGCCCAAAACCAAGGTGCCATCACTTGAATGTGCACGGATCAGAACAGGGGAAGGACAGAAAACCCTGGAATGGCCACATTTCTCTGTCCCCAAGAGGATTATTCTCCTTGTCCCTGTACTGAGCTAAGACAGAGTGCAGTGCTTTTGGTGCAGCCTTTAAAGATGCACTGGAGAAAGCCCATAGGATGCCCAAGCACTCCTGGGGACTGGCTCCATGGGCCAGGGTCAAAGCCAGCCTGAATCTCTCCTTGGTTCCCCCAGATATGGACAGAGCTTGGGGCCATCAGAACCCACGGATGCACATCCCATGGGTCTGCAAACAGCACCTGCTGCTTTCTAGCAGCAAAATACAGTCAAAGGTCCTTTGTTATTCCACAGGCACACAGGGTGAGCTGTGGAACTCTGCCTGGGCTGTGGGGGGCAGGTGGCATGCTGAGGGAGGACGCCCATGCCCACAAGTTTGCTCACAAGTTCCTGGTGTTTTCCTCTGCAGAAGAGCCCACAGGCAGGGAATAAACACAGCTGTGAATATTTGCTTCTCCACCCAAAATTACAAAATCCTGTTCCAGGGAGTTGAGAGGGATGATGCCTGGCCATTTGTTTGCCTGGCAGACGTGTTTGCCTCTCTTCTCCCAAATTTCTGATGCTGAGAGCAGTGCTGCTGTGGGAAGGAGTGGGAGAAAGCTCAGAACAGCTCCACAGATTTCCCTGGGGCTGCCCTGGGTGTATCAGCATGGACAGGATACTGCACACCACTGCTGCAGATGTGCAGAAAGGGATTTCTAGTGACCCAGAAACTCATGTAACCTCACTTGCAGCCTGGTTCTGCCAGGAAAGGGGATCTTTGTGTGCCTGCCACCCTGTTCATCCATTCTGCCTAACGAGTCCTTTGCACATCCACCCATTTGGGCCAAACAGTGGGACACTGGGCAGGCAATACAATTAAATTCTGACACAGTCCTAGTACAAGCAGGAGTTTAGGTGGTGCAGACAAAAACTGGGCTCTAGACACCCTAATATAAGACATCAGAGAACATCCACAGAGCAAACCAACCTCCAGGCTGCAAATCTGTTTGTCAAGCAGCTCAATTTTATTTTTGACAGTGGCTCTCTCCTGCTCTCACATTGCATGGAGATGGAGACTTTCCTAAGCCACTTCTTATGATGAAACTTAAATGTAAAAGAGTTGAAGACAGGACAACCCATGTCCACTGCAGGTGGGAGAGGGGCTCCCTGGGGTCATTTCCCTTGCTGCATCACGTGGGATGGAAGAAAGCAGCTAGTTTTCTACCAAATAAACAGAAGCCACAAAGATCCAGCCCATGGCATTGATCACTGAGCAAACCAAGGGTGGAAGCACAAGTGGGAGCAAGCAGGACCTGGGATGGGCACGGAAGGCACCTCACCCTGCTGGGACTTGATGCTGGCACTCCCAGGCACACCAGCAGCAGTCACTCAATTCAAGTTAGCACCCAATTTCCATCACTCTGCCACTGTCTGTGTCCTCCTGCCATTGCTGCTGGTGGTGCTGGCACGGGCTCAGCACAGCATGAGCAGGGTGATGGCTGAGGGTCCCAGCACAGTCCCCAGAAGCACTGAGGCTCTCCAGTGATCCATGGAAGAGGGAAGGAGCCCAGCAAGGCTGCAACATGACCAGGAATAGAACCAGAGTTCCAGCATCAGGGCTGGACTTCAGCCACTAACTTTTAAGTGAGGGATGGGATGAATTCAGTGACTCTTTCAGAGAGTGGGGAGCCCAGCTCATCCCAGGGCTTGTTGGAAGTGAACACCTAATCCCTCCTCACCACCACCAGGTCAAACCTGCCTCTGACCACACAGGGTTAAAAAAGGGTAAAAAAGGGTAATTCAATTGAGCAAGGTGCACGTGGAATATGTGCAGAGACAGGGCAGAGGCACAGAGATCCCTTGTGCAAGGGGTTTGTGGTGGCTTTGCCAGGCACTTGTCTCCTCTTGGCCACACATCAGCTGTGACAGCTCCAAACAGAACTGCCCCCAGAGACTCTGCGGGGCTGGAGTGATGCTGGGGGCACCCAGCCCACGATGGATCTGCGCCCTCCCCTCACCCTCCCCATCCATCCCGGGGTCACTGCTGCCTCTCGCTGCCCTGCAGGGGAAGGGTTCACCGGCAAGAAAAGAACTTCTGCAGCCCAGCCCAGGAGGGACCTGTGCTGAATCTGCAAACACAGCATTTCCCAAGAAGTTACAGAATAAACCAGATGCTCTGGTGGAGATTTATGCGAGGTTTAACAGCTCTGTGAGAAAATGGGCTCCCTCTGGCTGCTCCAGGCTCAGGGGCTCCTGCAAGTTTTTTCTTTCTCATAGATTTATCTTTTTTTTTTTTTTTTTTTGGTTGGTTTTGTTTTGAATCTGAAAGCAAAAACCTCTCTAAAGAGATAATAACTTTAAAATGGTTTTACTTCAATGTTGTTATTTGAATAGCACTGTTTGGAAAAAAGGAACACCTGGAAAGTGAAGGAGTTGACAGATACAGTAAAAAAAGTAAATTAAAGACTAAAGAAATAAGGCGGTTTGTGAATGCCACATATGCCATGAATTTCAGTAGGAATTATTATTTCCTGCTGCAGCTGTAAATAGATCCATCACAGCCTGTTCTTTGTTATTCCCTCTTCATCCTTCATCCTGGATGGAGGCTGTGCTTTGCCTCGGGGCTGGCAGAGCCATTGCTGGGTGAGCTGGGCACCAGCCTCAATATCAGTATCAATATCATCACTTGCTGCTCAATATCAGGTAGAAAAGACTCAAAACAGAGGGCTGACGACCAAGGCAGAGATGGAAAGTTATTCACCTCCACTAATTGCTGGTTTCGGATGTTTGCTGAATTCGGGGATGTGCTGTGGGTGATTCACAAGGAAAAGAAAAGGATTTGCAAGAAATACTATTGACAATGAATAATTCAACTACCTTGAATATGAATGCTGGGTTACACTTAAGTCTCTCCTGGAGACTTTTTATAGCTCTGTGAAAAGAAAGAGGAAATTCGGGACGAGCCAATCCAGTTCCTTATGGGGAGCCCTCGTGCCTGTGGCCAAACAGAGGGATGGAACTGCTCCTGCACTTCCAGCCAGGCCTGGAAATGCTGAAGCAGGCTGTCCCACGGCTGGGATAACCTGGAGCTGGGGCTGCTGCCCCAGGAGGGAGTGTGGATGGGGTGCAGAAGGGGTGCCAGTGGTGTAGCACAGTCGTTAACGCTCCTTCCTACCCTGCTACGCATTCACAGCCCCTCCTGCTTGTCCCCAAAAGACCAGGCAGAGGAGCTGCTTGGACAGGCACACGGAGCCATCCGTGGGGCCAGCGGGAATGGTTTCGGCTCTGGGATCAAGGCAGGGCCAATGGCTGCGTGGGGAGAGGGTATCGTTACTACTGTTAATGTATAACCCTAATAGCACTCACCTGAGGCACGATTAGATAAGGGAATAGCTTTAATGTGCTCTGCAAACCCCCAGGGACGCGCTCCCGAGGGTGCACGCACACCCACGGGGGGATGGAGTCCTGAGCCCCGCCTGGATTCACTCCCCTCTGCAGCCCTGCCCCAGCACAGGGATGCCAGAGCTCCTGCCCCGGGCTGCATCAGGAGCCTGGCAGGGTAAGGGAAAATCAAACCAGCTCCCTGTGCCCACCATCCCAGGCTCTCTCCCTCATAGCCACAGTGGAGGCTGCCAGGAAGGGGGCATTTGAACATCTCCAGTCCTGGCCTGCCCAAAGGATGGCTTTAAGTAAAAAACTGTGCCCTGAAAACCCTAACAGACTGAGAATATGGGCATGGAGAGGCTGGTGCTGAGCACTCTAAGAACAGCTGGGAAGGGGCTGGTTCAAACCAGGGAGGAAAGAGACTGTGGGATGGGAGTGGCATCCTGGCTGGAGGTGGAAAGCAAAGGAGCAAACGCTGGCATGTTACAAGGGGATCAGCCCAGCTCCAAACAGAGGATCCCCATCCACAGGACACATTTCTCCCAGCCACAGCAGGAGCAGCACAGCTGCCAGCAGGCAGGAGCATAAACTTCAGTGCCTTTTTAAAAGTCTCTATTTCACAGGTCAAAGCAGCTCAAAATTACCACAGCCATGAACTCTGGCTCTGTGGGAAGCTGCTGTGCAGCCATCAGGGCTCTGACCCGCTGGCTGGAGCCACAGGGATGAGCCCATGGTGGTGATGGCTGTTGCACCCCACAACAGATGTCCCCAAGGCCTGGGGACACGCTGGATGATGCTTTGTAGAGGAGGTGCTGGCAGGGGGGACGGAAGCATTGCTGCCAGGCTGCCTCAGCAGCTCTCATGCCTCACTCTGTGCTGGCTCCTCGTGCTCCCAGAGCCATCCTGCCTGGTCCCACCTTCCTGGTGGTGCTCTGGCCCCACACTGGCTCTGTCTGTACAGCCTTGTCTGCCCATCAGTCTGTACTGGGGAGCTGGTCCCACACTCTCTGATGGCATTAAAATATTATAATGCTGAAAAGCATCAGGTGTGAAAGTCCTGTCACCAGGGAGCACCTGGGAAAGAACTGGCCCATGATGGAGATAAAGGGCAGCAAGATGGAGCAAGGCTGTCCCCTCTGTGTGGGTGCTCCCTCTCCGTGATAAAGCTGCTCCATTCTGAATGAGCAGCATCTGCTTGCAAAGAGGATAAAATCCTCCCATCCCAGAGGAATCAGTGCTCTATCAAGACTTGGTATTTCTGCCCCAGGAGAGGATCAAGGCAAACTTCCCTCACGCCTGGCAGAGCTTTAGGCAATGCTAGGGCTGGAGAAATAGAGGCTCACAGGCAGTTCCAAAGCAGAGCAGAGTGCCGGGGTCAGAGCCATGGGATTCCCTGGGCAGTTTAATCCCCAGTCCTTCTGCAGCTCTGTGGGGGGAAATTCCTCTCACACCTCCACAAAACTGAGGACAGCCAGCAGAGCAATGCCCCATGACAGAGACCCCAGGCCCAGGAAAGGGCTGGGGTCGGCTCCCAAAGCTCGGGAGCCTCCAGGCTGGCTGGAGCCACCCTCATCCGGCAGCCAGATGTGCTCCAGCTGCCTGTGTGCAGAGGGGTCGATGCTCCCTCTGCCGAGCAGCGTTGATGGGAGCTGCACTGCACAGAGGTGATGCTCAGGCTCGGGACAGACAGCCCAGATCATTTCACCGTCCCTAAACCGACTGGAAACAGGAACCCCAGGGTCTGCACTGGTGGTGGCAAGGGCAAGCCTCTGATGCCTCCCTCCCCACACTCATTTTTCCCCCTCCTTTCCCCCTCCAGGTCCAGCAGCCACTCCAAAACACCCACGCTCCTCTGTGGCCTGGGAGGGGGGAATAAACCCAAGCCCCTCACACTCCCTGAGCGCTGGGAACCAGCAGCTCATGGTTTTCACAAGCTTTCCCCTTCCCCTGCACACTTCAATATCCTCAGCTATTTTTCCTCTGCCGCAGGAAGCAGAGGAGTGATGGATGGGACGGGGCGAAGGACGGGAGCCATGTGGCTCATTTCATCATTGCCAGTGAGAAACGACCCCCTCTGTAGGGCAATCCTTCCCGAGATCCCTGCCTGACATCATTCCTCTGCCAGAATGTGTTGGATTTAGACAACGGCTGGGTGTCAAAAACTGGGTGAGAGGAACCACACATCCTCTCTGTACATATTTAATGTCTCAGTGCCGCGGAGTGAGGGAATGCTGGATGAATCTTCACTGAATGGACCCTGGCAAAGCTCCCCCATCTCTACTCTGGGCTGGAAAAATGGGCATTTCCGACGTCAGGGTTGAGGCAGGGCTCATCTGTGCTGTAGGGCACTGCAGGGCCCTCCAAGGAGCCCAGCAGTGCTCCTACACCGAGGGTAGCTCTCTCCATGGAAGTTCACCTCACACAACCTGGGGATTTCTTCCTGGTGCCAAAGGCTTCAGAGCAAACTGCAATTCTCCCATGTGCACCCAGCAGCAATAAAACCTGGTTCAGATTGGCATGGAGAGGACGGGAAACATTTCCCTTGCCAAACTGCACTGCTTGACCCAATGGCTTTCTGGTCCCCAGCTCACAGAGGATCAAGCTCTGTTTTCCCAAAAAAGCTTTGCTCCAAGTGTGAGTGTGTGTCTGGGGAAGGCATATCTGGGGGCTGTGGTACTGGCAGAGCCGGCACAGTCAGGCAGGGCAGCCCTGCTGCTGGGAAGGGGCAGAAACCTGGTCAGGGAGCCGGATTTGGAGAGTGCAGACCGGTGCACAGGAGCACAGGCTCAGCCTGGCTGGGTTTGGCACAGCTGGCACAGTGCAACAGGGACAGAGCTGCACCCACACCCACACCCACTGGTGAGGACACCCCTTCTGCAAGCCTCATCCTCCTCCCAGGAGGTGCAGACCCCAAGGGGATGAGGAGCAGATGCCTGGTGTTTGCAGGAAGCTGGCGATTCCCCGCCACAGCCCCACGTTCTGGCGCATGGACAACACAACCAGAGCCCCTTCAACCCCGCGGCCGGCAGCCTGAAGCTGGCTGTTGGGGCAAGTCCTTCCCAGCCCTGCAGTGATTCAATCCTTTATTTTGGCAGCTGGCAGATTCCTTCAGTTGCTGCCATGTTTTATGAGCAGGGAGCTGAGTGCCGCCAGCCTGGCTCCTGTGCTGGGTCAAAGGGCACAGGAGCACGGGGAGCGCCGGGGTGACACATGGGCTGCTGGCACGTGGGGGGTGGGCACAGCCCCATGCAGGACATCACCTCCCTGCAGCCCTGATCCAGCTCATCCCAACCTGCCACCTGGCTGGATGTGGCTCATCTGCAGTGGAGGAAGGAGGATGGTGAGGCACTGGGGGTCTCATCTGGACACCAGGGTTCCTCTCCCCCTTTGCAGCCCTTGTAGGGTTTGGCCCATCCTTGCCGTGGGGCAGTGTGGGGGAAGGATCCAGCCCCTTATCCAAGCGATCACAAAGCTAACAGCACCAGAGTGGGCGTCCTTGAAGGGTCCCCTGTAGGAAACATCTGTCATTGGCCAGAGGTTTAAAGTGTCCCTCTGCTAATCCCAGGGTATTAGCCAGCCAAGCCCATCACGTAGGTACTGCCAGTGCTCCAGAGAAGCCTTTCTTGTTCAAGGAAAGTCAATTCTAGGAAAGTTTGAGAGGCCTGTACCTTGGCCAGCAGGCTAAGCAGTCAACAAACCCCAGCTGGGGCCAGGAGCAGGTTGTGGGTTAATAATTCAAGGGGAGAAGACTGATGGGGCCTGACACACATCCCCCAAGGGTCCTGGTGGAGTAAAGGGTCTCACAGGGAATGAACATATCCTAAAGAGCAGCTCTCCATGCAGGGCCTGCATGTTCTGGAAATGCTCTGTCCTCCACCCAGCACCACCATCCCAAAACATACCAAGCACAGAGTGAACTCCAGCAGTCCTGGGGAAATATTTCTGTCTCATTATTGGGTTTTTTCCTTTTTCCCTCAGTGTTTGTGGGCCCCACTAGGAAAATAAACAGAGCTGGAAAACGGACCTAGAAATAGCAAAACTGAGCTGGAAAACTGCACATCCAGCAAATCACCACACGCTCAGAGCATCACTGCTTGCTCTCCATCACCCCAAAACCTGCCTGGGCACCACAGGCATTGGTACCACACGAAACCCTGAGCACATTTGCCTCTGCAAGGGATGCTCCAATTGCACTTTCACTTGCAATATTTAGCACTGCAGCCCCTGCTCAATTAGTGACCTAAAAGCCAGACCCGAGGCAGTATCTGAGGATTTGCATGACTAACGAGCAGAGAGTGAATTTCAAAGTTCAGCCAGCCCCGCTTCCAGCCACCTTCCTGGGTTTTTTATAAACCCTGGGTGCAATTCACAGGGAAGTTTGCAAATAATTGTGAATAAGGAGGAAGCATGAGGCTCTGACATGCTGCTAGTGAAGATTTTATGAGCAGAAAAGGAGGTGACATTGGAGAGAGAAATGAGGCCCGGGGACATCTTCCAGCTCGGTTCCCTTTAACTCCCAGCTCCCAGTGACTGGCATTGCAATCCCTCCTGCTGCTGGGTTATCTCAGCTCAGCCAGGTGAAGCATGCTTGAATGTAGCAACAGGTACATAAAATCATCCCCCTGTAAAGCCTGACTCTGCAGTGAGTCACTGGGAGATTTCTCATTGATTTTTCTCAAGCTCAGGATCACATTTGCAGAAGTGCCCGACACACTCATATTCCCTGCACAACATTTTATTTTACTACCACGCAGCTTTTCCCCAAAAGCTTTCAAACTATGGCCAGGAGCTGTTTATATGAGCCAAGACAGAAAGGGAACGTTAATTTACAACCCTCTGAAGTATTATGATTTATAGCATTCACAATGAAACTGTTGATATTTATAGCAAAAACCTCCATGTATTCATTTCCTATTCCCCCAGTGGTGAGATGGGGAGTTTATCAATCCAGACTGATTAAAGTCCAGTTTATTGATTTCAATAAAATGATTCATCTAAGAGCTTCACCCTTATCTATGTCAAACCCATCTCTGCCCTACTCTCTCTCAAGCTTAATGAAGACTTTTATGTAAAGGGCAGCACTGGAAAACACCAACAGCATCCCACCATCTCCCAACTCATGGTCCCACCATGGCCAAATCCTGCAGTTGCTTGGCACCAGCAGCATTGGGCTTGGACCCAGCAGGGTCCTTAATCTGTGGGTGACTTAGGAAAGGAGCTTACTGGTCACCCATCCTACAGACACCACCCCAAGGAAGGGCCTTTCACCCCCACATCACTGTGGGGGGGCTGGGGCAGCTCCTCTGTGTGTGAGAACAAGGCTGATAAATTTGTTCCTTTGTATGTCTTTGATCTAAGAGATACAAACCAAGCAACTAATGATATTTTTCCAGAATTCAATCAACTCAATTGTTGTCTAACTCAATCAGAGGCACTTTCAAGCCCCTGTTTTATCTCGGCCCCACCGCTGGGTGTAAACCCATGGCCTTGATCCAGAGGAGAGGTGTGCTGATGGCTTTCCTTCCCCACTCATTTTTCCTCCCACCTCTCTATCAAGATGTTCAGAGTTACAGAACCTGCAGAAGTGGCAGGGTCCCAGCTGCAGGGCAGGGCTGCACATCACATTTCCCTTTCCACCCTGGGCAGAGGGAAGCCCTCAGCCCTGGCACGTCTGTGGGTCTCCATCACTGCATCTGGGGGGAAGCATTTTTCCTAAATAGCTACATTCAGTGCTTAAAATGAGACAGGAAATACCAGCCTGCCTCTCCCTCCTCTTTCCAGACTGGGGCTGGGTTTTTTTCCGTTTATTGGGATGTTCTGCTTGCTCCACTGCAGACACTGGTCCCCATCCCTGCCACACCGATTCTGGGAATATGAGTAGGTATTTTCCACGCTGAAAGACCCAAGGCACCTCTGAAGAAGACCCTTACATGGGCCTTGGTTACTGGGAATGCAGTGCAGAGCCAAAAACAAGCCAAAAACCAGAGACACTACAAACAGGGAGCCCTGGCCCTGATTCCAGGGATATGGGGCAGCAGTCACTCAAAGCAAACTCGCCCCGGAGAGATGCCCACAGCCACTCCTGTAGCGAGTTTGGCCCACAGTGAGTGCTCTGAGGAGCTCATGGCCAGCACAGGAGAGGGAGAGGGGCGGCAGGTTCAGGAGAGCCCAGTGGGTCCCGCTGGGAAGGGTCCAGGCTGGGAAGATGAAAGGATGAGGGTAGGTCAGGACAAAGGGCCCGCACCTCACCTCGCTGCCAGAGGAGCCGGCCACCATCTCCATGACAAAGAGAAACCCTTGTCAATTTGGGCTGGCCCCAAGGGGGATCTGCCCACCGCCTTTGAAGTGGGCAGCAGGGAGGGTAGGGGGCTGGGGTCACCCAGACGCTTCCCCCAGGTCAGGAGTTCAGCGGGGACAGGAACCTGGGGACAGCATGGCCACTCGGTGCCCAGGCCAGAGATAATGACAGGAGCCAGGGCACCCTTTCCTGCAGAGCCGGGCACCCACCAGCCGTGCACCTGCAGCACCCACAGCCACCCTCCACGTGGCACTGTCCCCAACACGCTCTTTGCACACGCACAGTGCCCCTCGCACACGCACCAGGCACAGCACTGTCCTCACACAGCACCCTGCACGCACACTGCGAGCACATCACCTCCCCCAGACACACCTGGTGACACTGCCTGCACACACACACTGCTCGTGGTGCCCTGCATGCTCACACAGAGCCTGCAGCACCTCACTGAATGCACCTTGTGCACACGCACACGGCATGGCTGCACACAGCTCCTTCCCTGCACACTCACACACAGCTCCTTCCCTGCACACACACAGCTCCTTCCCTGCATACACACAGCTCCTTCCCTGCACACACACAGCTCCTTCCCTGCACACACACAGCTCCTTCCCTGCATACACACACACAGCTCCTTCCCTGCACACACACAGCTCCTTCCCTGCACACACACAGCTCCTTCCCTGCACACACACACAGCTCCTTCCCTGCACACTCACACACAGCTCCTTCCCTGCATACACACACACAGCTCCTTCCCTGCACACACACACAGCTCCTTCCCTGCACACACACGCAGCTTCAGGCACCCTGCACACACACACAGCTCCTTCCCTGCACACACACATAACTCCTTCCCTGCACACTCACACAGCTCCTTCCCTGCACACACATACAGCTTCAGGCACCCTGCACACGTGCACACCCACCCTACACGGGCTCTCACACAGCCAGCTCACACTTTCATGTACAGCTGCAGCCCCACACACTCACCCTGGCACTTTTGACACCTTCCCCCCATCCAACACCCCCCCAGGGTCCTGGGGGTCTCTGGTTCTGCCCATCCTACCCAGTGGCCGCGGGCAGCAGCATCATTTGGGGAAAAGAACTTCCCGGCCATATAAGTCCAGTGTGAGTGTGGAAGGACAGCACCGACCCTGCCCATCCTCAGTTGCTGCCACCTGGATGGTGGGGTCCCCTGCTCTTTGGGGACTGGGTATCATGCCAAGGGCAGGCCAAACTTGCTGTCCTTCTGGCAGTGCCTGTGCAGGGAGAGTCACAGGGCAGGATCTGGCCCTGCAGAAATCCAAGCCTAGGGATCCTCTGCTCTGGGGATGGCGCAGGAGTGCAGGACTGGGGGTTTCCTTACCGTTGTTGCTGGTGCTGGGAACGCTGCGCCTCATCCACTCATATGGGGTGCGTCTCTGCGCATTAGGGGAGAGCTGGGGGACCGAGCTGCTGATGGGTGGAGGCAAGAGTCCAGAGCCCGGAGGCTGAATGGGGTTAAAATCTGGGGAGCTGAATCCAAACTGCCCCGGGCTGGCGGTGGAAGGCGTCGCAGCGGTCCCATAGGAATGCCAGTCCTCCTTGGCAGGGGTGTAGGGAGAGCCCCAGGCAGCAGCCGGCTGCCCGTGGTGCAGGTCGTTGTTAATCCCCGGCACATGGTGGTAGCTGGCGAAGTCCGAGTACTGCGGTGGCCCCGGCACGTAGTTCTGGGGGCTGAGGTTGAGGCTGGGGTGCCGGACCGGGCTGGGATACATGTTGGTGTCCTTATCCACAAGATATCCCACATACATCTTCCCGGGCCGTCCCCGCGCTCATGCTGCGCCGCCGAGCCGCGACTGCGGCCGCTTGGGTTTGGCGGGGAGGCGGCCGCCCCTCCTTCGCCACCGCTCACCTGGGCGCCTTGGGGAGCCTGTCCTGGGGCCAGGCACCTCCCTGCCCACAGGCTTTTATTGGGCCCAACCTCTCGCAGCATTTGCATTGAAAGGCAGGTTTGCATTTCAAAGTGCAGAAACCCCAGCGGGTGAGGGGGACGAGTTCAAACTTCCCACTCTGGCTGCAAGGAGGATGAGATAGTGGGTGACCCCAGGAAGCACCGAGGACCCCCCCAGAACCTCTGTCACTACCTCACAACTGTGTCCATTCCACCGGACGTGGTCCCTCTGTAGCAGCTGGCTTTGAGGACATGAGAGTGTCACGGGTGTCCCAGGAGGATGCCCCAAGGGACCCCACCACCATCCCTACCCCAGAAGAAGCGTTCCTTGGGATGAACCTCTGTATGAAAACCCAGCTGCACGCAGGGGACAAGCTGGCCTGTGTGTGTCTGTCACCTGCCCTGTCCCCACACTGGGGGACACCAAACTCTTGCTCTGAATGGGGTTTTCCTGCGCCCAGCAGCAGCATCTGCCTCTTTGGAAGAGAGGGGCTGGTGGAGGCTCTGGGTCTGCATTTCCTTCATTCCAGGGCAGACCCACTCCTTCAATCCTGACAGCAAAGCTCAGCCCAGCCTCGAGAGCAGGAGAGATGGGCAGAACCTGTGTGCAGGGAGAATGCCCCCACCATGGACACTGCTGGGAGTACCAGGGCTGACACATTTCCAAGGGGCTCACGACCCTGCTGCAAGAGGAGTTTCTCACCTGCTTTCTCTCTTAAGAAAGCAAAACCATCCCCATATGTTCGGTGATAAGGAAAACCAAGCAGAAAGGGGACCCTGGTGAAGCCATGTCTGCCTGCAAGGTGGGAGGTGCTGGCCACAAACACCCCAGCAGGGTCACACCAGTCAGGTCAGACACACCTGCACTCCAGAGGGGGACAAGGGACTGAGGACCTGCGCTGTTCCACACTGCCCAGAAATCCCCACCACTGGCAGCCAGGAACCTCGGCCCCACCGATGTCCCCCTCCCTGCCAGTGTCATTCTCCAGCTGCACTGGCCACCACTGCAGCCACAGCTGTCATTTGCAGGCTGGCTTTTTCTCCTCAGTCAGAAGCAGAGTCCATAGAGGCTTCAGGAGGGTGTTTTGTCACCTCCTCAAGGCCTCCTCTGTCCTTTTCTCTGCACCAGCCCTTTCCCCCTTCTAGAAGAGTGAGCAGGGCAAGGACAGATCCTCACCGTCCTGGAACCAAAACCGCCTGGAATTCAATACCAGGAAACAGGAAAAAAACCAAAGAGATTAAGGATGAAATTGAGAGGAGGGGATAAAACCTCCATCACGGAGCTCTGGACCCTCAGTGTTCTGTGTCAGCCACAGGCACCTCATCCCTTTGCTCTAGCCCCAGTTCTACCTGAAACTGGGTGCACCTATTCCCCTGTGCTGCACCCACTCCCCACAAGGAGGTGGGTGCCAGGATGAGATGGAGGGGAGAAGGGCAGGAGGTGAGGGGTCTGATTTAGGAGGACAGAAGAGGGTGAACCAACAATGGGGAATCACCCCAAAGCTGGCATCACCTGCGTTCTGCCTCCTGAAACCTGGCATGGCCAGAGGCACTAGGAGAGGCGAGCACTTTGCAGCATCCCCTCTCGGCCCCCAGGGTCCCCAACCCTTGCTCAGCCTTGTCCCAGGCCCCTCCCTTGTGACAAAGGTGACTGTCATGACCGTCCCACCCAGTGATGATCTCAGCTCAGACTGCTTGATGTGCCATATAACCGCATCCATCCTGGATTTTTCCCAAGATCTCAGCACAGCCATGGCTTTGTGAAAACTAGAGAGCCAAGGCCACCTCACTCCTCCTCTTCCTCCCATCAGCAAAGAGGCTCAGGAACTGGGGGAAAAAAGGAAGAAAATAAAATTCCCCCTGAGCAGATGGTGGGAGGTACAGAGGAACAGAGGGGGCTGCTGGGTCCTGTCCCAGGGGTGGCTGCATTTCAGGGACTGGGGTTTTTTCTTCCACTGGCTGTTTCTTTCAGGCAGTGACAGGGAGGCCAGGGCCCCTTCACCTTTTCCCAACCTGTGGAGCCAAAGCCAACGACTGCTGGGGACCAGGGGGCTGAGGGGTCTGGGGCAGCACCCCACAGCTGCATCCTGCCCAGGGGAGCAGGTGACGGGCTTGGCAGGGCACAGCATGGCCAGGTACCCACTGACAGCTGAGTGTGAGCTCCCTCAGCGTGGGTGAAGGGGGCAGGGGAGGACAATTGGGCCGTAAAGATCCACCAACGATACCTTCCCTCTTCTGCTTTTCTTTGACCCGTTTATTACTGCTGGCCAAGTTTATGCTGGGAAAGAGCCAAGTGAGGAGCCCTTCGTGGGCTCCCCGAGCTGCTCAGCTGGGGCTGAAGGGTGCTGATTGGGACCCTCGGTGCTCCAGGATGCCACCTGCCCCGGGGCCCCACAGGGTGAGCAGATCAGGGACTGACAGAGCCCCTGGGGGGTCCCCATCTGGGTGAGAGGAGGTGGAAGTACCCCCTCCATCCATCCTAGAGACGCCCAGAAATGCACCCAGCCTGGAGACCTCCTCCCACTCCTTCAGACCTGGTACTCCTGGTGGAAACCAGGCGGATGCAGCGGGGAGGGAGAGCAGTCAGGGTTCCCTCGGTGCTCCCTGGGGCTCGCTGCTGCTATCTGTGATCGAGTGATGCCATCTCCTGGAAGGAGGAGGGCTGGGAGGTCCCCAGGGCCAGGCTGCACACAGATGGAGCAGGGACACCATCCCATTACCTCCTGCTCCCACGGAGGAGGCACTCAATATGGAAACCAAGTCCTGCCTTGTCCCCCAGCTTGCTCTGAACCCCTCCGTGGTTTCTGCAGGAGAGGGAGATGCCCACAAAGAGTCAAGTAGGTGTCCCCCCCTTGCTCCCCTTTCCCCCACAGCCTCCTTCCCCACCTCCTCCCCACTCCCTCCAGCTCCTATTGCTCCCAAAGGCAAATCTGTGGCTTCAGACCAGCATATCCCAGAGCTGCATGGCCCCACTCACATCCCAGCCCAGCTGGGACCTTTTGGTCATTGCCCAGCTTCTGAATGCCCTGAGAGCAACCCCTCCTCTCTGGCAATGGAGACATCAGTGCTACCCTCTTGCAGAGGGCAACCCTCTGCCCCACTGCAGGCTCCTGCGTGGCCTTTGGCTCTCCCCAGATGCCTGAACCATCCCTGTGCTGTCACCAGTGTCCCCGTGCTGAGGAGATTCTGCAGAGCTGCTCCCCAGAGAGATGGGTGCTGGACTGCCAATGGATGTGCCACCAGTGCTGCCACACAGCTCCCCTCTCCCCATCCAGGGCTCAGTGATCCTCTTTGGGATCTGGATCAGCTTTCTTGGCAAATGCAAATGCCACAGATCCTGTGAATGTCCTCAAGAGGGCACTGGGGACAGGCACACATGCTGGCATCCCCATTGCTTCCCCAGCACGTGTGGGCCCTGCTCTGGGCAGGGTGGGGATGTGGTTCCCCCTGCGCTGTGGGGAGCGTGCTGGTTTCGCTGCCTCGCTGCGTTTCAGGCACTGTGTGAGCAGAGGGTTAACGATTCCCACACTAAGTGGCTGCAGATGTGTGGGAAAGTCTGGGGCCAGCGGACGGCACTGTTATTAGTATTCACCCAGGAGCCTGTCGCTGCCTCCCGGGGCTCTGCCGAGCACATTTAATACCAAGGTTCGTGGCGGGGGTTAGGAAGAGTGCGTGGGACGGGGTCGGAAAGGCCCTGAGGTGGGGAAAGGCAGCAGGATAACATCCTCCACGCTGGCTGCTGCCTCCTCCAAGTGTCCCAGCCCAGGGAATGTGGGGAACGGGCTTCCACAGGGGCACAGCAGCATATGTGTGTATGGTCCAGTGCTACCTCCTGACACTGCTGTCACCCTGTGGCGTCCATGGCCAGTGTTTTCAGTGCTGCAGGAGTGTTCCCAGTGCTGGGGAATGCTGCAGGATACTCCCCAGGATGCTCCCCATCATGTTCTGCTTGGGCATAGGGTCACTTTGGAAGAAGCCCAGCACATTCTGTCTCCCTTTCCTCCCTGGGCACTGGTGTCAGCCACCCTGGCAAAGCAGGATCATACACAGGCACAGGGTGCAGGCTCCTCTGGACACCAGGGCAGAGCTCTAGAGACACTGGACAAAGCCTTGGTGCAGCTCCCTGCAGGGCCCAAGGGCTGGATGCAGCCAGGAGCAAGTGCTGGCAGCTGCCACGCCAGATGGGCTGCCCAGATGTGGTGCTGTACTCCCTGGCACCCCCCACTCCTCTCTTGTGGTCTGCGGCTTGACACCACTTCAGAGCGATGCTGAAATTCCTCGGCTGACTTGGAGTTGATAGAGGCTCCAAAAAACTGAAGCTGGAGCAAATCTGGCCCTCATCAGAGAAGTGGGGAAGGCCAACACGTGCTGCTTCTTCCGTACCTGCCTGTTACCTGCTGGCACATGGTACCTGTTGCTGACTCCAGCACGGCTGTTTCCACCACTGTTTTGGGCCACCTGGCTCTGGTCTCTCTTCTCTATGTCAGGCATGGGATATGGGTTTTTCTCTGTGTTCCCAGCTCTGCCTGGGATGGGCCAGGAGTTTGGAGAGCTGCTTTGATCCAGGTGATGCCCTGTCTCAGTGGCTGATTGCCCCACCGGACATGCTGCACTACATGACCCCAGGGCCTCATTAGCACTTTGTGATGCTTACTGAGGCTGGAAGTCTCAGCTGAGAGGGGTCTGGCATCCCATACTGCAGCTGTCCCAGCCCCAGGGGGACCACTGGGTCCTGCAGCACCACGAAGGGGGTTGCAGGCGCCAAAAATAGAGGTGAGCAATGAAGGGCTGATGAGGCCGAAGTAGCAGAGCTGCTGCCCTCCACCCACACACTTGCACAGGCGAGTTCCTCTGGCTTTGGTGCTTCCTCTGAGCTGGCCTTTCCCAGGAGCTGCTGTAACCCCAACGTGCTGTTCCTAAACAAAGTGTGTGGCTGCGGATGCTCCCCGGGGATGTACAGAGTGGGCTGACCATGTGCTTGCCGGGATGCTTTGGGCTCCCCAGGGCTCTCTCAGCATCCCCAAACAATAAATCCTGGCCTTTGCACACTGGGAGGTTTTGTTTGCCAGATTCTTCCTGGTCCCAGGCTGGAGTGGGTATTGGTGCCATCTGTTTGCAAGGGACAGAAAGGGGAATATGTCCCACTTCAGGTCGGGATGCTCTGCCCTCAAGCATGGTCTGTGTAAGCTTTTCCACCCCCTGCTCACCCCAGGTAGCCCATCCCCAGTGCAAGGGGCCCAGCAGGATTGCACCAGTGAGTTTCTCCCTCTCCCACTCTGTCTGGAGCAGTCATGTCCTCGGAGCGGGGACGCTGCCAGGAAATAGCTCCGCTGAGCAATTCCCAGCAGCCCACATGTCCCCACACATGGACCCACCAGACACATCTTCATCCCTTGGGAAAAGTGTCGGGAAGATCCATGTGCACGGCACGTCCCCTGTGCCGCCTGCCCCCCCCCACCATGAGCTGCTCTAGTGCTTGCTGCCTCTGTCTCTGCACAGCAGCCTGTCTCAGCACAGGGGGGCTGACAGGGCCCCTGACACGGGGCCACCACCAGGTCTGGAGTCAGGGGAATCCATCCCAGCCAGGCCTGGCTGCATCCCTCCTGCACCTGTCCGTGCCTGGCACACCAGCCCCATGCCATGAGTGGCCCCACTGGTCACGTAGGGAGGGCCTGGTGCTGCAGCCTGGCTCTCCTCACCCTGCACAGAATAAACACCTCCTCTTTGGTTTTCCACAGATACAAAGAAAACATGAAGATAATGAGACATAAACAGCAAATCTCCTGGGCTGTCCCAGCCAGGAATCATCCCCTGTGGCCATTGAGCAGGCATTTACTAGCATGGCAGGAGGGGATGATCCTGCCTTGTAAAAAAAGGCAAAAAACACAGAATTCAGCAGTGTTGTCATTATGGGGAGGGCTTTTTAATTCTTAGATAGGAAAATTACAGAAAAATGGACAAGTGTTTTTTCAGGACAGCCAGTGCAGTTTTGCACTTTTTTGTGTTTAGATCAGAGGGAAACACAGAATGGTTAAGGTTAAAAAAGACCTCTAAGATCATCCAGTCCAACCCACCACTGCCATCTTCACCACTAAACCATGCCCCCAAGTGCCACATTTAGACATTTTGGAACATTTCTAGGCATGGTGATTCCACCACTTCCCTTCTCAGCCTGTTCCGATGCCTGGCCACCCTTAAGCATCCCCAAGATGAAAACGGTGGCAAGAACTGATGGCTCAAAAGGCACTGTTCATCCAAATATGACCTGTCCCTTGTTACAGTGCTAAAACAAATTGAAAAAAAATTCCCCTTCTGGACACATGACAATGCTTTGCCTACTGGAAGTTTCTCAGAAACTCGATTTGAGCTCATTAAGATGTTGGAAGGATTTAAAGCTGGATCTTCACCTGGATTCCACCCCCCAGGGCAGGAGGGGTGCAGCACATCTGAGATGACGGCACGGCTGAGGTGATCACTCCTGCCACCCCTCTCAGCTCTGCACCCTCGGCAGCCCCAACACCCCAAAACCCCAGCTAAACCCACCCTCTGCTGCAGCATCCCAGCTGCAGAAGAGCTTTTACCCCCCTTTCCAAAAGAGATGAGCTGCGAGGGTGCGTTGGTGGTCCCCAAGGGGCAGCGGCCAGTCGGGGGTCAGGGGCCAGGAGCTGCAGTGCCGGCACAGCACAGCACAGCGCAGGGAGGCATCTGGGGGGAACACGGAGTCAGCTCGGTACAGGCCTTCTTTAATAAAAACATGAGTCAGCTGCTGGCGTGGGCAGTGGATTTTCTAAACATCCCCTCATATCCTGAGAAAGGGGAAAAAAAGAAAAGAAAACNGAAAAAGGCCAGAATTGAAAGCAGACACAGGGAGAGAGCAGCTCCTTCCCTCCGCTTTAAGGAGGCGATAGCCGGGCTGGTCCGGGCTCCCTTTGTTCCCCGCTAGCCGGGCCCTCACCGCTCGCCCCATCGCAGCCGGCAGCAGAACTCCCCTTTCCTTGCAGCCACTTTGGCTTCTCCTCCTTTTAAATATTTTTTTTTCACCCATCACTCTCGTCCGTCGGGCGTTAATCGCAAGTTCTGCTCTGCAAAGGGTCCCCACAGAGGGTGGAGGGAGGAAGTCGGAGGAGCTCCTCTCCTCATTGGCGAAACAGCCTCCCCTCTTCTCCTCCTCCCGAGGTCTCTTTTATTTATACACGCACACACACACGCGTGCACATCCCGCGGCGCCGGGATTTGCTCCACACTCGGGTCCGAGGAGGCTGGACCCCCTCCCAGCTGGGCTGGGGGCTGCACAGGGCACTGCTGAGATGCACTAGAGGAGCAGAGCAGGGGCTTGGCTGCAGCCCAGCCCTGGCACAGCCTTGCCTCTCCTTTTGATTTTATTTTATTTTTTTTCCCCTCCTCCCCTCCACTTCGTTTCTTTCTCTCCCTCTTTCGCCTTTAAGTGGAAAAGCCTTGCCAGCTGGGGAAGGCTGGGAGGGCAGGGAGAGCCTCAGCAGGCAGCAGATAGAGAGTGCGGAGGAGGAGGAGGAGGAGGAGAAGGAATTTCGGGGCGGCCTTTGCCGGTGGGACGCGCGGCGCAGGCACTCGGCTGGTGGGACCCTGCTCAAGGTAAGCTCTCCTGTCGCCCACCCGGGGGCTGACTCGCCCTCCTGCTCAGCTCTGGCCCTCTGCATGGGAAACGTCGTGTTGGAGCTGGTACGGTCCCTAAGGATCCTGTCCCTGTGCCAGCCCGGCTGCTCTGGAAGGGACTTTGCTCCCCTCCGAGGGGTTGGCACCCTAAAACTCCCCCCCAGACTCTGGGGAGATGGTGTTTGGTGGAAAGCAGCTGAATTCTGTGGCATCCCATGGGAAAAAGCATTCCACCAGCTCTCACCAGGTCCTGGACCGGGGCGGCTGAGAGGAGCCAAGGGGATGCTGAGGTTGTAGGGCAGGAAATGGGGACCCCACTGCAGTGGGAGTGGGGCCCAGGTGATCTCTGCTTCTCCCTGGATCAGGGGCTTGCCCTGGCTCTCCAGGCTGGTGGGTGGGAGGGCTGGAGTGTGCACGGCAGGAGCACACCTCCTCTCGCTGCTCAGCAACCCTGACAGCGAGAGGTCCTGCCATCCTTTGGAGGCGTGAGTGTGCCCCACTGCAGAGCAGTGTCAGCTCATCCAAACATGTCCATGGCCATCCCTAAATGCAGACTGCTCCAAGGACCATGTTACCTTGGTCTGGGGCTCCTGTGCCCGTGGGCCATGGAGAGGGACATCTGCAAGCCCTGCCCAGGGTCTGTGCCTGGGTGTGCCGGGTACTGCAGAGGGCAGAGCTTGGTAAAACCCTACTAGGCATGGATGGAGGCAGCTAGTCGGCTATCCCAAAAGCACAGGAGCCTCCAAGAGCGCAGAGCTGGTCTGGAGTGAAGCTGTGACAGCTCAGGGACAGGGGTTAGCATGACCTGTGGGGCTTTGGTGCTCACTGTGGTGCCACTGCGGGCTCAGAGTATCCAGCTCCCACACTCACCTGCCAAGTGGGAGTCATTCAAAGCAGGATTTGTGGTGGAAAGAGATGTTGTGCTCCTCCATCCTGGTCCCAGAGCAAGGGGAGTTTATGATAAAGCCTTGGGCAAACAGCTTAAAGTAGCTGGTCTGCTGTGCAAACCCTGTGTTGGCAGAGGCTTGGCATTCCCAAATCTTTTCAGAGGGTCTCCCATTGATGACAAGGACGAGCAGTGCTGAGAGCTGGTGCTTCCCAGGGGCCACTGAGGAGTGGGTGGGAGGGTCATTTCCCCCTCAGCACCCTGCAGGTCAATGTGCCTGTGCCTCCCATGCTCTCGGGAAAGGAGTGAGTTTCCTGTGGGCACCGTGAGCCAGTGTCAAGGTGGCTCTTCCTGGCAGAGGTACCAGTCAGGCTGGCTCAGAGGGGGAGCTGCCAGGCAGCTGCTCTGGTTGGCAGCCCTGGCCAGGGTCTGACATGAGGCCTGGAGTCACTCCTTGACAGGGATGTCACCCAAGCTTGGGTGTGCTCTGGCTGTTGTGGCAGCCACCAGCCCCGGGCAATGTCCCTGAGCCCAGGATCATCCCTCAATCAGTCAGTGCATCAGGAGTGTTCTGGGCAAGCACCGAGTCCCAGCAGCCCAGCTGCAGCACGAAAAGGGCTTTTCCCTCTGCCTAAAGCCTCCTGTCCCTTCCTGCAGCTCAGGAGCATGGAGGACCCTCATGGAAGGAGCAGGAAAATTGAGCAGCCACTCAATTCCCTGCCTCTGGACCACCTCCTGCATCCCTGCACTGGACTGGGAGTGGGGGGTGCCCGTGGTCTGAATGGAAAGCACGGTGTGAACACAAGCACTGCCAGCTGCAGTACTGCACTCAGGGAGAACTTAGCCATGGCTTATTGTCCACAGTCCTGGGCATGTCCTGTGGGCTCCTGCAGGGCTCTGGTCTGGCCTTGGTCCCCTGCAAGCTCTACATTAACCACCTGGGAGGTAGATGAGCACATCCTACACCCTGGGATGGCACCAAGCTGGGTGGGCAGCTGGTGTGCATGGGAGTGTGGGAGGATCCCAAGAGCTCCAGCAGAGTCCAGAACCAACCAGAGTGGCTACAGTGGACACACACCAGATTGCAGCATGGTACCAGGAAACCCAAGCTCTTCCTGAGGGATGTGCTGAAAGGTGCATGGCTGGAGGCAGCTCAGAGAGGCAGGGTGAAGGGAGCAGCTCCTCCCCAGCAGATGACACCGAGTGCTTCAGCAGGGATGGACATGGAGTGGAGGGGCTCAGGGAGAGCAGTGAGGATGATGAGAAGTCCAGAAGAAGCTGCAAAAGACTGGGAGAGGGGCTGGTTGGGCTCGTTGGCCACCAGGTGTTGTGGGAAGGTGGCACAATCTTCATGCACAGGAAAGGTCATCACTGAGATAAAAGAGCTTTTAGGTAAATATCTGCAGGGTTAAAGACAGGAGGCTGAGTTGGGCACAGCAACAGGACAATGACACCATGATCTCTTTGAGCCTCATTTTTGACAGGTCTGTGACAGGATTTCCAAGGCATGCAGAACAACACTGTCAGGCAGAGGAGAGCACTGAGCCCCTCTCCAGGACTGGGGCAAGACAGAATTGTCTCAGTAACACCAGAGGAAAGCTGAGACCAAGAAATGCTCTCTAGCTGTGGGAGTGATGCGATGCAAGAAGAGACCGTGTTGGCTGGATGTGGCTTTGGCCAAATGACCAGCTGCTGTCAGAGGCTCCAGGCAGGGACTTCTCTGCCTGGTCCCCAAGGTTCCTTTGGCCTTGGTGTCTGATGGGAAGAAGGATGGGATTGCAGTGCTGTCCATAGTGTCAGGCTCCAGCAAAGCATCTTCCTGGGATGGAGTGGCAAAGGGCAGGGAGCAGAGGAGCTGTGCAGTGTGAATCCCGTGGGAGCACGGCCGCCAGCACTTGCAGCTGGGGCTGCCTTTGACCCAGAGCTGGAAGGAGCTGGGGACCATGTGGGCTCGGGGTTGGCTGGATGTATCCTATCCCTGCAAGGGAGGATTGGAGCTGAACTCTTCGTGGAGTTTGTTTGTTTGTATTTTAACCAAGGGAAAGAAATCCCCTGGAGAGGAGCTGCAGGGGGAGGGTATAGACTGGGTATTGTTTCCTGAGGGGCTGGAGCAGCTCCAGGAGGCTCCTTCCGCTCCACCGGGCAAATTGGGCATAACAAGGCTTGTTTTAGGGGTGGCTGTTTCCCCTCCTCCTCTCCCCATCGCATAATTAGGGTTCCCAAGCTAAGTGCACCTCTGTCCTGTTCTGCTGCCACTGAGACGCCTCCTCCTGAAAGGGCAGCACGTTCCCAGCACCATGGGGAACACGGAACAGACCCAGTTGTGACAGAAACACATGCTGGGGATGCACAGAGGGGTGCTGGGATGGGTCATGTGCTGAGCAAGGGGGTCCCATGGGTCCATTTCCTCCCAGTCTGGTAGCAGGAGCTGTACAGTGATGTAGTGCCCCTCACACCCTGCTCTTCAAGCATCCCTGGGTGTACACCAGGCTGTACCATGCCCTGATCTATGTGTGTAACCTTGCCTTGCAACCACCAACCTGCAGAACCAGAGGACCGTGGTGTGCAGAGCCCATGCAGGGAGCAGGGAGCTCGCAAAGCTGCCAGAGAAAGGCTGCTGCCAGGACAGCCAGGGCAGTGCAGTGTGTGGTGTTTGTTCTGCACCCATGGATGGACTCATCCTCTCCAGGCCGTGTCTGCAGGGCCACTGCTCATCCCTCCAGGAATTCACCAACACCATCCTATGTTCTTCCTTGGGCTCAGTAAGAGCCAGGGTGTGATGGAGCTGGCAGGAAGCTGTGGGGTGCAGGAGCTGGAGCAGGGAAGGGTTGGAGAATTCAGGGATCTATCAGGGCACTGCACTGATTGTTAAGCCCTGGAAATTCACCAGGAAACAGATGGAGCACCTTTTCCCTGCTGTGGAAGGGAACTGGTTGGCAGGTCCCCACGGGCAGCACAGGGGCAATGCTCCTGAAGCAGCAGGAGATGGGCAATCCTGCTCCTCAGCCCCATCCTGCCAGGCCCTCTGCTTTCCCTCTTCCGGCCCAACTACCATGCAAAAGAGTCTGTGACTGAAATCTTAATGCTACCAAGACCCAGCAACTGGCACCAATTAAATTGCTACATTCATGTTTGAATTGCTTTAACTGGCGAGACACACTGTCTTATTTATACAAAAAAATATGTTTGCTTGTGGGTTTATCTGAACCAGTGCCAGCAGAAAATACACCATTTCAAGCCCTGTGCTCTGCAAGCTCATTCTCCTCTCCCAAACTGGAAGTCACCTTGGTTTCAGCCTTTGCCAAGCAATGGTGGCAGAAGAGAAACTCTGCTTTCCTCGGGGCCGAGCGCTGCAGGCACCACGAGAGGGGTCCCCTCCTCTCTCCCCACAGGCAGCTGCCAAGTTTCCTTCTCCAGCCTGGGAGCTGTTTGGGAGAATATGGTCTGATTCAGGAGCAGGACTCAGTGCCCATTTTAAAGCTGCACTCAGGGGGAGAGCAGGGGGAGCTGGCAGCTGCTGCTACCAAGTCCTGCCTCAGCTTCCCCTCTGGAGGTTCTGTCAGGTTTTTGGGGTAAGGGCTGTTTGCAGAGCATGGGTGCAGGAGGGGCTGATTTCTGCTTTGTGACTGAGAGGAGAACTTGTAAAGAACCCTGAATGCAGGCTGGCAAGCATGGCTTACACTGCCTGGCCAGAGCAGGCAGGAGGAGGTTATCCATCTCTGCAGTCCTGGTGCCCACACAGCCTGTGCAGGAGGGGGCAGAATCAGCCCACTGCACCAAGAGCTTCACCAGAAGTTGCATTTTGCTCCCTCTCAGAAATCCAGAAGTAACAGGGCCAAACAAATAGTCCCTCTCTGAAAGCAGCCCCTGCCCTTCGCACCCAGCACTGGCTGGCCCCATCCTTTCCCAGCCTGGCCACGGTGCCTGCAGACAGGCAAAAGGTGCCCTGACCACAGATACAGTGAGTGCCTAATCCCAGCCACGAGAGCCTAAAACCCCTGAACAAATCAGGTCCCTCAGAGGCAGCTGAGAGGAGCTGATGCCTCCACGGAGATTATCTCCTCCTCCGCAGATCTCAGGGGAATGCTCACAAGAGGATCAGGTTGCTCAGCCTTTGCTGGGATGTGGGCCTGGTAAGACCACAACACTCTGCCTGCTCCTGGGGCTTTGCAAAGCCCTGATATCCTCCTGGGACTTAGGATGGTTCTTTTTCTCATCCTGCCTCTGTGGCCCTCCCCCTTATTAGTGGTTAATTAGAGCCAGCTGGGACCTTTGGCTCCAGCCCTGGTCCCACCAGTGCAGCCCCCCCCCGGATCAGTGGCCATGAGCAGGTGATGGAGGTGCTGACGTGCTGGGGACTGCTCTCCTCCCTCTGCAGACATCAGCAGAGTGCTTCCCTTGAAGGGGAATGTCTTCCCAAGGCAAACATGGCTTTCTGGCAGCCACAGAACAAGAGTGAGGAAAGCCCTGGGAATGCCAGCACAAGGGATAAGAAGCCAAGATGGTGCCTGATCTTGGTTCCATATCCCCTGCTTGCCTCAGTCTCTGCTCTGGTGGGGAGAAGGAGCAGATGGACTCTGCTCAAGGCAGGCAACCCCCATCCAGTCTGACATGCCTGGGAGCTGGGATCCCCAAATATTCTAGTTTGGGGGTGGAGGGATAGGAGAACCCTGAGTCACTCAGCCAGCCCCAAGGCTTTGCTACCCAGTTGG
Organism: Rhipidura dahli; assembly: GCA_013399225.1. Taxonomy (NCBI): domain Eukaryota; kingdom Metazoa; phylum Chordata; class Aves; order Passeriformes; family Rhipiduridae; genus Rhipidura; species Rhipidura dahli. Next base: position 302,166 of record VXAC01008557.1, read on the forward strand.
AGGAGCCAGTGGGATGCAGGGAGCTGTGTGGGTCCTGCACTGTAGTTTGGGTGCCCTGCAGCTATGTTCATAATTGACATTGCTCACATGCTTGTGAAACAGTGTGGTGTGTTCTCCCAAAAATGTCTTTGCTGTCAGGGGTAATGGAGAAATTAGGGGACAGTCATGGACAGCCCTGGCTGGGTTGTGTTGGATGATTTAGAGCATCCTGATGGAAAAGAGCACTAGGAAGGGCTGAAATGCTCCCAGAAGGTACATTTGCACCTCCCTGGAGGGGTCATTGCACTGCAAGGGGTGAACCCTGAGTCTGCACAGGGCTGCTCCTCACACCCAGCATGAGCATCCCCAGACGTGCACAATGCCAGGCTTAGGGCTGTGCTCCAAAATGCTGGCCAGCCTCCAGCAGCACCCCAGACCAGTCCCAGCACCACCATGAGCCAGTCCCAGCAGCACCATGGCCCTGGCACACATTTTCTGCCTCAGGGAGACCAAAGTGGGCAGGATGTGACCAGGGTGAGAGGCCGGGGATGCAGCAAGGGACAGCTGGGCATTGCCCAGCACGTGGCAGCCATTCCTCCCAACACCCCCTCCCTCCTTCCCCAGGCCCAGGTGAACCCTGGTCCTCACCCAGGGCTTTCCCACAGTCCGGGCCAAGCCTGCAGGCTCCGGGGAGCAGCCCCCAGGGTCTGGCCTTTCCTCCGAAGGCGGAAGCCGGGGAGCATGCACAGCCGAAAGGGCCATGGACACCATCACTCGGGGCTGGGGGATTATTTATAACACTGGCACCTCTCCAAACAGATGTTTCTTTTTATTCTGAACTTGCACTAAATGGGTCACTCGTTTCCTCTGTCTCCCATGGGCTTAAAACAGAGGGGGAAAGAGGAGGGGATGTGGGTGAGAGTGCAGGGCTCGCCCTGGTCCCACGTCCCTCGGTACTGGCTCCTCACAGTGACGTGTTGTGGAGAGCCCATGGCTGGAGATTTGCTGGATTCTGTGTGGGGACGTTGTGGTCCCCCCTCACTCGGAGAGGGAGGATGGCTGTGGTCACACAGGGCTGTGTGGGGCTCGCCTGCCCACCCCATTCCTCACGTGGCTGACCCCTGGGCAGCTGAATCACACTGCTGGGGCTCAGCGTGGACTTGTCATCCTCCCTGGCAGTCTCCCTCGCCTGCTTTGGGGTCACAGTCCTCATTTTCAGCTTTCTGTCAGATGCTGTCAAGGCCTGTGGCAGGCTGGCCTGGAGGAGGCTGGGTGATCTGACATCTACTGCAGGACCCTCCTGACCACACAAGCACCTTCTGAGTCACTGAGGCTGGGGACCAGAGTCTGGGCTCCTGGGCAGGGGCTTTGGTCATGTCAGATCTGCTCCCTGCCGCAGAGGTCAGCAGGAGAGCCATCCCCTCCTGTGGGCACAGTGTCCCTGGGCTTTCATAGGGTTCTGGCATTAATGACATTGCTTGTGCTTGCAAAACTTCACCTCTCCCAGACTGAAACACCCCCAGATCCGGCACATTGCCAACAGGCACCCAGGGCTCTCAGCATCCCCCGGTCTCACAGAGTCTGGGTAAAGCCTCAGGGCCCCCTTGGCACTGGCAGGTGGCCAGGTGAGGAGGGTTTTGCCTCCAGGTGTCCATCCTGGGGCAGGGATGGTCTGTGGGGCACAGGGACTCCCCAGCCCTGCTGCTTCTCTGGTTTGGTTTCAGATTTCCTACTTCTGTGTTTTATCAGCAGCCGTTTATGGGCTTTGGGATGACAGGCTCCCCATGTGTGTGCCCTGCCCAATTCTAGCCTTTTGCTGGGAAAAAGAAAAAGGGCTCTGTGATGATAATCTGGCCTGTGAGTAAACACAGTGTCATGGGAGCCGAGGGACCCCAGAGGAGAAATGTTGCAACTCTGGACAATTCCAGCCAAGGGGAAAAAAAAAAAACAACCACTCGGTTTTATTTAGATTAAAGGGTGGGAAAGAAGCAGTTGCAGAGGCCAGAGGGAGGGTGGCAGAGGAAAACAGGACAAGCCAAGGAGTTTCACTGCTGGACAAGCAAGGTTTGGGTTTCAGGGGTCACCAGCCTTTGCTCAGGGAGCCTTTTCCCTTCAAAAGCGGGGGACGGTGTCCCCCTCCCCCTGCCAGGAAAGCCTTTGCACCCTGGCTGTGAGCAGTATTGATCATGGGATCCATACAGGGAAATTTTTATTGTATATGGGCACCCATGATCTCACTTAATGACTCAGATGCACTTAGACAAAGAAGAAATAAAGTATATTTGACTTCCCGCTAATTTGCACCAGATGTCCCTTGCCTGCTTGGCAGGGCAGTGGGGCCATTGAGCTTTGTGGGAGTGCCTGGAAGCACAGCCCTGCTAGAAAAGGGGCTAGAAATAGAAATCCAGAGGAAGGGAAAGGATTGGCAGCTGTGTGAGAGCTCCTTCCCAGTCAGGCGAGGTGCCCTCATGGGCAGGGCCAGCATCCAGCACCTCTGCCCAGCACCACAGGAGCAGCAGTGAGGGCAAGGAGAGCATGGCCAGAGAGAAGAGCAACGCAGGACAATGGATGCAGGAATTGCCCCTGGAAATACAAACAGAATTTGCTGAGAGGGGGCTGTGCACCCTAATTTCCAGCAAACAGTGCATCCTCTTACTGGTGACTACTGATCTGTGGGGACCAGAGCTCCTGCCAAGACAGCTGCCAGGGCAGCTGTGGCTGTTCTCCCTCTCCCCAGCATGCTGAGCCATCCCCTTCGCTGTGCTCCAGCTCTGCAGGCTGGTTCTCAGCTCCCACAGCTCTGAGAGTGCTTGTGGGACTGCACACACACCGGTTCTGCACAGGGCACTGGTTGTGGAGAGGCAAGAAACGTGGTCTAGGCATGCTGGGGAGGAGGGCAGTGGACTGGGAGGACACTGGAGCTCCTAACCCATCCTCTCCCATGGTCTACGACATTTACAGGGCTGGAAATGGCCCTGTCCCACATGATCCATGCCTGGGGACAGGCAGTGCCATGCAGTGCCCGTGCCAGCAGTGGCCACGTGTGTTCTGTTGGGATGCTGGGAGACACTCAGGGAAGGGGGCTCAGAGGTGTGGCAGGGCACACAGAACAAAGTCAGAGGAAATTCTTGCCTTGTTTCCCAAGAACAGTGAAGCATATTTTGGGCATTAGCAAAGGCATTTTAGGCTTACTAGCATTCTTGAAGAAGAGAGAGGTCTGGAGTGGAAGAATGTTAATGAATCAGTAGGGTTTGGTGATGCTGGAGCTGCTTAGCAAGGCTCTCTGAGGTGCACGGAGTGGTAGAAGTGGCTCTCCTAACTAAAGTAGTACCATGCCCAGCAGAGGCTGGATACATCTCTTCCTCGTACAAAACCCTGGGCGTTGTCCTGCTCCTGCTGCAGAAATTCCTGTCCAAGTTCATCAGCCACAGAGGCATCAGCCCCCGGCCGCTTGAGCGAGGGAGCGGGAGAGGAGGCGGAGGAGAAAGCTCAGCTGTCATCAGATTTGGGATGCAGGAGAAATGGGAGCGGGCTGCTCTGGAAAAGCTGTGCAGTCATGAGATGGGGAATCATGAGACTTGAATGCCGGTGCTGGCGCAGCTGTGGCCCTGGCCGTGCTGTTTGACCTCTGCTCTGGCCCTCTCGCCTGTGTCCGTCAGAGCCCTGTGCTCACTGCTGCGGCTGCTTGGGGATGTTGGGGTGACCCCTCTTGTCCCGTCCCCCAGAAACCCCCTGCAAGAGCACAAGGCTAGAGATGCTCAAACAGCATTCCAGCGGTGCCTGACCTCAGCCAGCCATGGGACACTTTCTTTTGCCAGCTGGGAAAGCCAGCAGCCCCAGGGTTGGCTCAGCTCTCTTCATCTCTGCTGCAAACTCCGCTCTCGGCTCAGCCAGGCTGGTGTGATTACAGAGGGGAGATAAGGACAGGCAGTGTCTGTATCACCAGTCAGGGACAGTTGCCTGTATCTGTGCCTTGTTTGGACTCCAAACTCTCCCAGACCTCTCAGTCCAGCAGTGCCCGGCTCCAGCCTCGCCGGGCGCAGCGCGGGGGCGAGCAGGGCCGTGCCGACTGTCGGGGACCGGCCTCCCCCACGGCATTTGGCCAAGCCCCAGAGTGACCCCAAGGCCTGAGCCTCCCCCCCCGGGACTTGAGCCCCCCAGGACCGGAGCCCTTGGGGAGCACAGCCACCCCACAGGCATTTGGGGCTGAGTGTGCCGTGGGGCTGTGTGACCCAGCCAGCGCGGCTGCCCTGCGAGCCAGCCGACCTCCTGTCTCCTCTCCCAGCCAAATTCCTCCTTTAGAATAATAAACAGTGCGGCTCAAGAGAAAAGCTCTGCCTGGCCGGGACCGGTTTGCCTTCACATCGCAGAGCTGGAGAGGGGCAGAGGGAAGGTCTGTACCAGTGCTGGTGGGGAGGGAAGGATGGTGAGGGGTATAACGTGGGGATGGAGAGCTGGGACAGCCCCTTGGTGGCTGTGAGGTGGGAGGCTGCTACAGAGCTGCAGGGTGAAGGGTGCTGGACGTAGCATTGCTGCAGGAGCTCCTCAGCCTCCATGACTGTGCCTGGATGGGTGAAGGTGGAGGTTCTCATGGCTTGAAAATACTCAGGTCCTGGCCTGTGGGAAGGATGTAGGAATCTGAGGGGTCTGTGGCACCCTACTAGCCCAAAGGGGTGGGAGGAGACCACCCAAGGCAGCTGAGCATCGTGTAGGTGCTTATGTTTCAGTCCCTGGGTGGGGTAACATCTGAGTGCCTGCTTTTGGATCACTAAGTGGGGTTGCTCCTCCTTGTCTGGCACTCTTAGTGGCACTTAGAGTTCCTGCTAAGAACAAAAGCTGGTATTGAGGAGAGAAACAAGTGCTCTCAAGGCTGGCAGCGAGCTGGGTGCATTTGCATCCCTTGAGAAATGCCTGTGCGCACCCACATGTGCAGGCACACGTGTCCCGGTGACAGCGAGAGAAAGGCTTGTCCCTCTGCCTCCCGCAGGACGGGCAGAGCTCAGCCAGCGTCTCTGAGCACGCCTCTCGCTCCGGCCGGAGCACACAAACAAGGGAGAGGTCACCACTCTGCGAGACGTTGCCACCCTCCCACTCTGCTCGGGAAGCATCTCCAAGAGAAATGCCTTTTTGCAAAACCAGCAGCTTTATTAAAACCAGCTCTGAACACGGCGGAGGCGGCCAGAGGCAGCAGGCGGAGGCTGGGGGGCTCTCACTGCTGGCTGGAGCAGCACCCCTGCTCGCCCAGCGCCAGCAAACAGCCGTGCCCGGCTCCCCGGTCCGGCAGGGCAGGGGTTTGCCCGCCAGTGACCCTGCGGAGATCACTGCTGGAGCGAGGGAGCTGTCTGTGTGGGGACGGGAAGCCTGCAGAGATCTCGCCTGCAGCAGGAGTGACAGTGACAGCCATGGAGTTGGACAGGCAGATAAAAAGCTGGGCATGAGCTCGGGAGGATCTTAGCTGCTTACGGGCAGGTGTCGGGGGGGTTGGGGTGGTGAATACAACCTGGCTTGTGCGTGCAGGCAGGGAGGGGTGAAAGGAGAGGATCCCGGTTTTTCTTACAACCTTGGACATTGAATAATGGATGAATCACACACCTCTGTAGAGGAGAGTGGGGAAACGAAGGTAATTGTTCTCATGGCACCGCCTTGGGGGGCAGAGATTAGATTGTCCATCCTCCTCTCTCCTGCAGCTCCGTGCTCTCTGAGGGTAGGTGCAGGGAGGTCACCTTCATTTACAGGCTGAATTTCACCTCGGTCCTTTCATCCAATCCACCCCCAGCTCTTGCCCTAAGTGCTCTTATCCCCTCTGGTAAAGGCAGAGAGAGAAGGAGTCATAGAGGGTTTTTTTTTTTAGGAGGAGGGAGAGGGACGCTGCTGAATAAGCTGGAGACCTGGAAGGATTTGTGGTAGATCAGACTTTTGTTGAGCCAAAGCAAGAGAATAATAAAAACATCTGACAAGCGCACGTCATTTAAAAACCATTTCCTCCTTAACATCAAGCAGACCGGGAGGCCGCTCCAGGGCCAAGAGGCAGCCGAGAGCTCGGTAAGAGACGGTGCCTGGGGCCGGGTCAGCAATTCCACATTGCCACTAGCCCTCCTTGAGCCTGGCAAGAGCTCCCCAGAGCACTGCTGGCATCACAGGGGGCTTCTCCAAGGGTCTGCCCCAGGAGCAGGGCAGGAGCTCAGCCCTGGAGCTGCAGCATGGCTGAGCCGTGAGGTTCAGCTCCAGGCAGGAGCATCCCCGAGTTCCCCAGTGAATTCACTTCTCCCAAGCTTTGCCCCGGCACAGAGAAAGCCTTTCCCCTTATTCTTTCCCTTGTCGGTCTGTCCATTTTGCTTTCCAGAAATACTCATTCCCATCCCTGCAGGTGCCATGGGGAGGAGTGCCTGTCACCCCAATACACAGGAGACAGATCCCTGCTCCTGGGCATCTCTAACCTCGTCTCTTTTGGCTCTTGGTTTGCACCAGGGAGGGCTGAAAAAGCTCAGTGGCAAAGATTTCTTAAGAAATGTTGATTAGAAGGATTTTAAACTAAAAAAAAACCACTTAGATATTCTCTTAAATTTATGTATTTAAAAGTTAAATACAAGAAACTCATTTTTGGTGGAGCTTCTTCAGGCTTGTTGTGGTTTAACCCCAGCCAGCAACCAAGTGCCATGACAAGGCTTCTTTTATTTCATTGGAAGGAGCAGAAAATGTGGGAGGGTTGGAGTGGGATCTGTTTTCTAGCAAGTTTTATCTCACTGTGACTGAGGGAAGAAAAACTAAGGAAAAAAGGCAAGTGGTAAAGCAGAGGGAGGGGAGGAAGGCAGGGCTCTGCCAACGGGGGAGAGGCATTTCCAGCAGAGATGAGCAGAAGTTGACACAACTGCTGGAGCCTTTAGCAAAATCCCTGTTCACCAGTGGGAGATGCCTTAGAAACTGCTCCTTGTGCAGATCCAGCGTGAGGGGGAACCACCACCCCTCCAGGAGGGAAAGGTTGAAAACTGGGGAGAGATGGAAGGTTTCTGAGGTGCAGAAGTGAGGCCAGGGCTTGGGTGGGGGCTCAGGGACCCCTGCCCAGGACAGCCGAGGGATCCCTCCTCTGCTGAGTGCTGTGCTCAAATCACTCTGCTCTTGACAGGATTCGGACGCCAAGCCCGGAGCCCACCATGCTGTGCCCCAGCCCCAAGAGGTGTCTCTGGCTCCTGGTCCTCACCGGTGAGTGCTGTGCCTGGGCAGGGGGTGTGATCCCTGCTCTGGGATGCTGCCCTGGGGGCTCACCTCAGGGTGAGGGGGAGGAAAGGGGCAGTGCTGTGGGGAAACAGCGGGGTGCACAGCGTGCTCCAAGCACACCTGTCCCTCCTAATGCCCTGCATGCAGGGTGGGACTCAATCCCCTGGCAGGGTGGGTGTAAAGTCCCCGCCTGCTTCATGGTGATGCACAGCACGGCGGGATAAGGAGACCTTTCCATAGGCAGCACTGCCAGGTGTGCTGAGACCTCCCTTAGCAGACACCCGAGAACCCACACTGGTGGGACACCCCACAGCAGGAGGGATTTGGTCAGATCCCATTTATCCAACAACTCCCCACAGCAAGGCACCAGGGCTCCTGGCTGCACCTGGGCTGGTCACAGCATTGCTGCAGGTCCCTGGAGCTGTCCCCAGCTGTCCTGCCCACCTGTGGGGACACCAGGGAGGAGCACATGTCACAGCCCCACTGGGACATCTGGACAAATGCTGAAGCAAGGAAGCTGGGAGAGACATGGGGAGCCATTCAGGAAGACCTTGCCTGCTCTATTGCTTCCAAAGGATTTCCTGCAAGGTTTTGCTTTCATGCCTTTGTCACTTTCTTGTAAACTGACATTTTTTCATCCTAGTCTGTGTCCTGTCTGACACTGTCCATGTGAACAGGCAGCCAGAAGAGCAGGGAATTGCCTCCTGTCCTCCTTGAGGGTTCTCCACCTAATATTGCCACAGCCAACATGGGCTGCATTGAACCCTGCTAAATCCTGTGATGTCTGATTTGCTCTCCAGTGAGGGCTGCAGGAGGTACAGGGAATGAAGGGTGACCCACCAAGGTCTGGGCTGGCAGGACATTTCTGAGGACAGCGTGGGTTTGTCAGTGGTGATTACACTAGGGAAGGCAAATCCCGGTTTTTTCAGTGTAAAGACTGACACTACAAAGCAAGAACATTGCCATGAGATGGTGCTCCATGAATGTGCTTCTCTGTGAATTTTGGAGGAATCCAACCCGGTCTGATGTCATTCCTCTCTCAGGTCTGCTGGAGGTAGCACCTGGGGATAGCAGTCTGCACATCGAACCCAGAGACACGGAGCTTGTCCTCAGCCTCCACAGCAGCTTCTCCCTCCTGTGCTATGGGGACAGAAGGCTGGTCTGGGAGCGTGAGGGGCAGCCCCTCGCTGCCTCACTGGAGCACAGGGATGGTGTCTTTGTCAGCAATCTCACCCTCAGGAACGTGACAGGCCATCACACCGGGGAGTACGCCTGCACCTACAGCCCCGAGCAGGCTCCAGAGCCAGCGGAGAGGAAATCCCTGTACATCTACGTTCCAGGTGGGGGACAGCATGTCCTTGCCTGTGGGTTTCCACGGGGTTTAGCAACTAGAAGAAAAAGGGCTTTGACTTATCGTTCTGTCCCCAAGCACCTGGCCTTGCCAAATCCCTCCTCCAATAGCAGCAGAGCCCTTATGGTGGGTCTCTCTGGCTGTGGCATTCTCTGGTGTGCCAGCTCATGGAGAGTGTGGTGTGCTGGGACAAGTTGGGGGGGAGCTCTTGGTGGTGCTGGGTTTCTCTTGCCCTCCCAGGAGAGGTTGGACAAGCACACAACGTGCAGCTCTACTTTCCCAAGGGAAGAAGCATCCTGCTAACACCGAGTCAGGGCCCTGTGTTGGAGTATTCCTGGAGGAGCACAGAGCAGCCCTGTTTAAGCTTCAAGCAGCTTTCTCTAACCAATGTTCCCTCTCTCCCACAGACCCTTCCTTGGTTTTCCTCCCCCCAGTCACCTCTGAAGACATCTTCATCTTCATGACGGGCTACACAGAGGCTGTCATCCCATGCCGTGTGACCAACCCACAGATGCAGGTCACCCTCTATGAGAAGAAGGTGGAGAACCCCATCCCAGCTACATATGATCCACAACAGGGATTCAAAGGCTTCTTTGAGGATAAGAGCTATTTCTGCCGGACATTCGTGGATGACCAGGAGGTGGATTCAGACACTTTCTATGTCTACAGGATCCAGGGTGAGCTGACATTGTCTTAGCACACCTGTGCTGTGGCTGTTACTTCAGGCCAGTGGCAGGGGACACCAAAGCCCTCCCCCCATCTCCTCAGTGATGATCACTCTGGAGGTTGGATTTAGTCCTGTCTCTGTTAGAGAGTAGGTTCCTGAGCTTCATCCCTCAGGGAAGACAGTTTCCACTGGACCAGTCCACCCAGGATAAATGGACTGGGTGCCCACTTGTCCCTTCACAATTCACTCCTTTCATCCACCTTCCCCACAGTGTCGTCTGTGAACGTCTCCATCAGCGCCGTGCAGACCATGGTGCGCCAGGGAGAAAACATCACCGTGATGTGCACTGTGAGTGGCAACGAGCTGGTCAACTTCAACTGGGATTATCCCCGCAAGCAGGTGAGTGCTCCACATCCACGGGCTCTGGGCAGCAGCTCCAGCCTTCACCCAGATGTGCCATGGCAATCACTCAGCACTATCCCATGGCAGAAGTTATGGGATGCTGCTGCTGCCACACAGGGAAGCTTGGCTGGGATATCCTTGGATTAAGACTGTCTGTCTCAGGGGCCTCTGATTGGTGCATGTTCCCTGTCCTTGTGGCAGCCAGACTGGGGTCCTCCACCACTTTCTCTCCCCTCCCTGTGAGCCCAAGGGCAGAACATGTTCTTGGCTCCTCAGACCATGTCTCCTGTCCCCATTTTGCAGGAAGGGAAGGCTGTGGAGCCTGTGACTGATTTCCTACCTGGATCCACTCATGAGATCCGCTCCATCCTCATCATCCAGAATGCAGAGCTGGAGGACAGTGGGACCTATGTCTGCAATGTCTCCGAGGGCTACCATGAGAAAACGGACCGGAAAGACATCGCTGTCCAAGTGATTGGTGCGTCACTCACCGCACGCCCAAAGCCAGCAGACCATGTGGGCATCCAGGCAGGATGTCCCAGAGTGACCCCCTCTCTCTCACAGCCTCCAGCTTCTGCTCTAAGTACCCATTACAATGAGCTAAACCTCACCCCATGTCACAAAACATCCCAAATCCCCCATCATGGCTTTTGTGACCCTTTAAGACTCTTGAGGGTATGGGTAAGAGCTCTTCTGCACTATGCAGTGCCAAGGGGATGTGGAGACATTGTCTTCCATCTGCATCTGACCCTTTTTCATGTAATTTGAGGGAAACTGCCCCATCTTCATTATCTCCACAAGATAACAGCAACATGCTGCCCTGTGAGCTCCTCTACTCCAGTGTGGTTCTGCATCCACACTCTCCTCAAACACAAGCCTGAGGTCTTGAGGGAGGGATCTGGAGCTGCCCCACCACTTCTGGGTGTTCAGAGAGTTTTGCTCCAGATCCATATTTATCCAAAGGGTGGGGCACGGGGTTGTTTCCCTCTCTGACTCCCCCCTCTTCCCCCTGTGCCCTCTCAGAGCGTGGCTTTGTGCACTTCCACACCCATGTGCCCAGCACAGTGTACGCCGAGGTCCACAAGAGCCACACTATCCAGGTGGAGGTGGAGGCTTATCCCCAACCCAACATTGTGTGGCTGAAGAACAACAAGACATTGACCATGGAGAGCAGTAGTGAGTTCACCATCACCAGCAGGAACCTGTCAGAAACCAGGTATGGGCCCATCATTCCTCACCAGGGTGCAGGGAGGGGGTGATTCACAAAGTAATGTCCAAATTGCTGGTTGTACACAGCTGGTGGTTGAATGGCTTTCTGTGAGTGGATTTCGAGCCTCAGGTGGGTGGGAGCTGCTTGTCTCCAAGCATTATCAGTCCCCAGGTACCTTCCCACAGCCATCACTCTGGGACTGTCTCCCTCAGGTACCAGACAGCTCTGGTGCTGGTGCGGGTGAAGCAGGAAGAAGGAGGATTTTACACCATTCGAGCTTCCAATGAAGATGACGAGCAGGAGCTCTCCTTCCATCTGCAGATAAATGGTGAGGATGGGCATGCAGACACAGGGCTGAGGAGAGCAGGAGCAGCCATAAGGGGTGGCACCATCCTTTGCTGCAAAACCCTCAGAATGAAGCCCTTACTTCTCTGGCTGCAGCTCCAGAGTGGTCTTGCTTAAAGAAAGAGCATTCAAGCAAGAAACACAGGTGAAAATATCTCACACTTGGCCTCAGAGCAAGTGGGACAGGGAGGCAGCACAAACACCATCAGATTGATCTGAGGTAGTAGATGTAGAGGTGATTGTACAGCTTTCATGTCCAGGACTTTCCCCCGTGCTCACCTGTGTTCTCCAGTCAAGCTAAATGGTGGCAGATCTCCTCCATAACCCTCTCAAACCTTACTGTTTTCGCTGTTCCCTTTCAAAAAAAAACCACAATTGATATGATGAGTCCAACCTCATCCCTAGGCTCTGGTAGGGGTACAGTAGAATCACATTACCCAGAGGAATCATGTTCCCCTCCCATCCTGCAGTCAGAAAGGAAGATTAATTCCCATCACTGTCTTTTGGTTTCAGTGCCAGCTAAAGTGGTGGATCTCAAGGAGAACAGCAGTGCCAGCAGTGGGGAGCAGACTGTGACGTGCTCTGCTGAAGGCATGCCCCAGCCCGAGATCAGCTGGTCTACTTGCAGCGACATCAAATGGTGAGTGGAGGGATGGAGGCTGTCACAACAGCTGGACTTTGATTTATTCGAATAATAGGCTATTATTTAATTGTATTCTGCTGGCCCACACACCTGGGCATCCCATGGAGGTGCATGGTCCCTGCTGCCTGTCAGATTCCTTTATCCTCTCTGGCCCAGGTGCAGCACCAAGGGCCAGCCCACGCGGCTGCTGGGGAATGAGTCGGCCGAGATCGGCGTGCAGACCAACGCCTCGTACCACGCGGAGCGGCAGCTGTACCGTGTCAACAGCACCCTGCAGCTGCACAGGGTGCACGAGCCCCTGCTCCTCCGCTGCACCGTGCAGAACTTCCTGGGCACCAACTCCCAGGACATCACTCTGGTCCCGCACGGTGAGGGCTGAGACAAGTTTTGAGCCGGTAGTGGGGAGATAGACCTTTCTGTGTCTCCAGCCTGGAAACCTGGGTGCTTCTGCCCCAAATGAAGCTTCCTTTGGGTTGAGCAGAAAAGATTGTTCTAGTTGGAGTGTGGAGCCCTTATGTCCAATGGCCATGGATTTGCTCTTCCCACTACTGGCAGGGTCATCTCTCCAGGGAGGCCAGAGAAGAGTGCCTGAGCAGGTCCCCAGTGTCTTGTTATTAGCCCCCGGGTCACTAGATGGTGCCATGGACTTGAACATCCACGTGCTGAGCACCCCCAAATAAGAGGAAGCATGGTCTAAGCCCAGGCCCAGAGCTGCCAGCTCTCCCCCAAGCAAAACAGCCCCTCTTTATACACTCCCATGGCCAAACCTCTCCCGAGGCAGCAGACCCTTCAGCAGGCAGTAACAACCCCTCACCCCTTCATCCCTGGGGGACTGGCCCTGCAAGTGAGGGGAAAGTCTGCCCAGGAGGAGACTGTCCCTACCCATGGTCAATGTCTGGGGAAGGAGGCGGTGGGGACCCCTTTGCACTGCTCTCACCTCCTTTCCCTGGGTGCTCAGGCTGTGCAGGGGTGGAGGAGTCTGACTGCTGTCCCTGTTATCTTTGTAGCCTTGCCATTCAAGGTGGTCATCATCTCTGTCATCCTGGCCTTGCTGGTCCTCACTGTGATCTCCCTGATCATCCTGATTGTCCTGTGGCAGAAGGTAAAAGAGGAGAGTGTTCCCAGGCTGACACAGGGGTACCCCAGGGTTAGGGTGGCTGTGCCTCATGTGCCCCAGCTGCAGCAGGGTCTATGGCCTCCATCAGCTCCTGCATGCCCCTGGCATCTCTGGGGTAGATGGGGAATGAGACAACAGCTGGAGGGACCAAAGGCTCCCTGACAAAGTCCACACACATCCTCCACGCCCTCTCTGACTCCCAGGCTCTCAGATATCTCTTTTCCCTTTGCTCCCTTTTCCAGAAACCTCGTTATGAAATCCGCTGGAAGGTGATTGAGTCGGTCAGCTCCGATGGGCACGAGTACATCTATGTGGATCCCATGCAGCTCCCTTACGACTCCACCTGGGAGGTGCCCAGGGACAAGCTGGTGTTAGGTAAAGGCTCTGAAAGTTCCACTGATGGATTCCTGAGGTCCTGGCTGTCTGGGAGTGAGAAGTTTTGGGTTGAAATCTCCAAAAGAGATCAACCCAGAATAAACACAGAGATCCCTGGAGATACAATGTGGTCCTGGAACAGGGGGATCGTCTGGGGCCATGGTGGGAGGCCAGCTGCCCCCTTTGGAATTAAGCATCGTGTTATTCCTGGCTATCCCTCCTTGTAGCTGTCAGTTCTGGAAACCAGCCCCAACCCCAAACATCCTATCTCATGACCATGTCTGTGCCCACCAGGATGACTGCAGCAAGGCTGGTGTGGTTTCAGACAGGCAACTTGTCTTTCCCAGGCTCCTTTCCTCACATGTCCTCTAGAACATTGCCAATTTTGCCTCCTTGCTGTTTCTTTGCAGGACGCACTCTCGGCTCCGGTGCCTTCGGTCGTGTGGTGGAGGCAACAGCCCATGGCCTGAGCCATTCCCAGTCCACCATGAAAGTGGCAGTCAAAATGCTCAAGTGTGAGTTGTCCCCCTTCCCCCACCCTAAAGCCATCAGACCAGTCAGTGCCACTCTCTCCCCTCCTTGCCCTGCTGCTCACACTGGCTCTCCCCAACAGCCACAGCCCGCAGTAGTGAAAAGCAAGCCCTCATGTCCGAGCTGAAGATCATGAGCCACCTGGGACCTCACCTCAACATCGTCAACTTGCTGGGGGCCTGCACCAAAGGAGGTAGATGAGCCCTGAGAACCCTGTCTCCTCTCCCTGCTTCCCTGGGCTATGCTTAGGATTCTATCTAAGCTGTCTTTAGATAGAATAATTCCTGTTTGCTGGTTCCAAATGACCCATCCTTCTCCTAAGAAAAGCTTGTGGGACTCTGAACACCTTTCTTCTGACCTGACTGAAACTGGGAAGGCATGTGTCTGTTAACCCCTTCCTCCCTCCATAAACACAAATTTCAAATGCCAAAAAATGCTCAAATTTCAAATGCCAAAAAATGCTCAGTACCAGAAAGGTGGCTTTTCCCTTTGGCCCTGCCCAGACATCCTGCAGTCTGGTAACATCCTTGTGAGATGAAATTCACGGTGGCCAAGGCAGGGCTGACGTGGGTGCTCTGTCCCACCAGGACCCATCTACATCATCACCGAGTACTGCCGCTACGGGGACCTGGTGGATTATCTGCACCGCAACAAGCACACCTTCCTGCAGTCCTACGGGGAGAAGGCACGGCGGGAGGCAGAGCTCTACGGGAACACCCCCAAGGAGGACCATCTGCACAGGTACTGCAAAAGCAGCTCTCTCCTCCTCCCTGGTGCCTGCCCCATCCCAGCCCCATCAGGGAGGGAGGCTGGTACTGCCAGGAGGGATCCTGCATCTCTCCAGAGCAGTGAAATAAATGCTGGCCCAGCACTGGGACACAGCTCTGTTACCTTGCTAGACCAGTCCTCGTGCCAACCAGCGATCTCCAAGCAGCTCCTGACAGCAAGGAGTTAGCAAACTGTGTGTTCTGGAGTCTGAGTTTGCTAACACACATGCCAGCAGCTCCATGCCAGCTGGGAATATTTCCTGGCATTGCTAACTTTGTTGGCATAACCACAGCCGTGCACTGAGTACAGAGACACAAGTTCTTCCAGCATGTCTTAACCACTGGAGACCTCAGCTCTGCATTTCCAGGGCAGGTTGAGTTGCTACCAAGCCTAAGGGAGAAGTGCTAGAAGGAGGGCAATTGCACAAGAGGTGCCACAAGGAGAGGGAAATGGTTCTTCATCTGGTTGCCAGCTGTAAGGGATGCAGGCACGGCAGCACAAAGAAATGGTCCCATGGGAAGCTAGAAAGCAGCATTTCCTTCCAACACGCCAAAACAATAGAAAAATAGAGCAGTGTTACAGCTCCTCCCTGCCCTTTCTGCCTGAAGGCAGCTGAGATCTTCCTATGCACTCTGCCATTTGCACATTTCTGCATGCATGATGCAGGGCTTCCTTCCTGGCTGGGGCTGAGGTTGCAGGAATTTCAGACTCACAAATCATTGCCCCCAGCCCTCGTGTCTCCTCCTCCCCTCTGGATCTGAGCAGCCTCTTCTCTTCCCCCCACAGCCACCTCTCCATGTCTGTCGAGAGCGATGGGGGCTACATGGACATGAGCAAGGACGACTCCCTGGACTACGTGCCCATGTCTGACATGAAGGGTGAAGTCAAGTACGCTGACATCGACTCCTCTAACTATGGCACTCCCTATGAACTGGACAGCTACTCCCCCTCAGGTAACAGCTTGGCCAAAGCAGGAGAGAGTGGTGCTGGTACTTTGGGTGTGGGTGCCTTTGCTTGCAAATGTTGCCTTTGGGACACATCCAGCAGCAGTGGCAGATGTCCTCATAACGAGAGCTCCTTTTGTTGCTGGAGGCAGAGCATTCCCCAGTGTGTTCTTCCACTAGTGGGAGGCTCTCCAGTGTGCTGGGTAACACCAGCATCCATCTCTGCTTGCCCTCCAGCTCCTGAAAGGACAGACCGGGTGACGCTGATAAATGAGTCTCCACTCCTCAGCTACATGGACTTGGTGGGCTTCAGCTTCCAGGTGGCCAATGGGATGGAGTTCCTGGCTTCCAAAAACGTACGTATGCTGGCTGGTCCGTGGTGGTGGCTCACAGTGAGTTCTCTGCCATGTCCTGTGGTCAGCTTCCTCCCACCATCCCTCTGTCTGTGCCAAACTCCTCATGGGAGAAGTGGCCGTGCAATTGAAGAGCTGCTGACCACTTCCCTTTGGAAACACAGTCCTGGAGATCAGCATGACTATATTTGCATGTGACAGCTAATCCTGGCTTACACTGAGCTTCAGACTTCAAATTCCCTGACTCTGTGCTCCTCCTGAGCTGTGTTCAGCACAGCTGTGGCATTATATCATCCCTATTTACTGTGATGACCAAACAGTGTACAGGGAGCTAAACATAAGGCACTCTGCAGCAGAGCAGCTACTCTTACTAGACACCCTTTTTGCACTACATGCTCTGAGCACCCCAGGACTCACCAAAAGTGCTTGTTTAGTGGAAATTAAGCCACCATGGAGGACTAGGCTCTGAGATTTCCTAAGGTGCGGCTTAGCCCAGGGCAAGCAGTAATATAGCTGGATTGTGTGAAGCATCACAGGGCAGGGCTAACAGAAGGCATCAATGTCTTCAATGAGGAGAGAAATTCCTGGCTCTCTGCCCCCAGCCAGACAGTCTGATCCCTAAAAGTGCATGGTCAGTGCTCCCGCAGCAAATGTCAGGGCTGTTCATACGGAAAACATCCAGCCTGCTGGATCCAGCAAACCAGGAGGCACAAGCCAGGCTGGTGTAACTCTGATGTCTTCAGGCTGCTGGGTTGGATTGTCCAAACAGAGGACAATCCTGTTCCAGCCCACCAAGGCCTCTCACTTGGTCCAGCCCTGGCAATCCCCTCTCTGCTGGGTTGTTCAGATTCCCCCTGCCAGATCCGTATGGCTGTTGCTGTCATGGGGGAAGCAGTCCAGGCAAACAGCAAAAATGTGGTAGCTTTGCTAGTGGTTGAGCCATGATTGTCCCTAGAGGTGAAGGAGACACCTGAAATGACGTGAAGTGACTCCTTTCCCTGCAGCCCCAGGAATGGGTCAGTGCTGGAGCTGGGCTGTGTCCTCGGGCTGTCTGAGGGTCTCTCTCAGTGACAGTGCTCTGTCTCCCCCCCAGTGTGTGCACCGTGATCTGGCTGCCAGGAATGTCCTCATCTGTGAGGGGAAGCTGGTGAAGATCTGTGACTTTGGCCTGGCGAGGGACATCATGAGGGATTCCAACTATATCTCCAAAGGCAGTGTGAGTACCAGCAGCCTTGCAAGCTCCTTCTTCCCAGGGCTCTGGGCCTGGTATCCCCTACCCCCCTACAGAGCCCCACTGAGAGCCACCTGTCCATCAGTGTGCCCAGAGGTGGTGACAGGGCAGGACTCCCAGAAGATGATGTCAACAGCCAACCATCCTTCACTTGGTGTGCTCTGCACACTCTGGAGGAGCAGAACTGCGTGCCCACATCTCCTGGCTCTTTACAGAACAACCTGAGCAGCCACAAAACTAAGGACTGTCCCCTGTACACTGTCCCCATCACTAGCAGCAGTGCTGCATCCTGCCAGCACTGAGTGTGGTCCTGAGCTGCAGGCAGGAGGAGGGCAAGGTTTGGCAGCTTGGCAGGGCTGCAGTGACTCACTGACCACTCTGGGAAGAGATTCACAGGACTCTGCTCTAACCACTAGACCACAAGTTAAGAAGTGTCTTCTTGCAAGCAGCTACTCTCCAGAGGGATGTCTTCAATCTTTAAAGGCAGGAGAGGATAAGGCTGTAATTGAGCTTCACCAGAAAGCATTTCCCCTGTGATTTCAACAACAACAACCTATCCGCTCCAGCCCTGAGGCATTTGGTAGTCTCCAACCCCAAGCAAAACAGGACATTCCCAGAGAAACTGAGGCTGGGGGAGCTGAGAATAAAGACAGGTGCCTTAAATCTCTATCTAATCTATAAATGACTTAACTTCTCTCAAGCTTTGTCCCGTGTGCTTCCAAACAGGCACTCAGAGCTTGGATGGGGGGACCCTCCTGCAGAGGGGTTGGGGTTTTCAGTGCAGCCTTGGCATAGCAGCTTTCCTGTCCAAAATGGGAAATGAAACTGAGCCCCTCTGCAATCCTTCCTGGAGATTATTTTGGTATTCATTGTGCAAGCGAATCCCAGGAGCAGCACAGCCAGTGCTGCCTACAAGCTGGTCAAGTGAGGCTTTTGGTTTTTTATTGCTCTGTGTGAGTAAGAACAGAAAAGGAGCTGGATGTATCCTTTGGCTCTTTTCTGGCCATCCCTTAGCCCTCTCCAGCCTGGTCTCAGGTTTCCAAAGTCAGATAGGCCTGGACTTTCTTCAGAAGTCTTTGGCCAGGTTGTGCAAGTCAGTGGCCTCCTCAAGAGCGAGGATCAGAGCACACGCACTGTGATGTGCACCCATCACTGCAGGCTGTGATGGAGATGGATGCAGCACACCCATTCTTTCCTCCTGCCTGCTGGGTCTGTTCTGCACAAAGAAAGAGGCAACTGGTTCCTCCCAGAACTGACTGACAGCAGATGTCAACAGATGTGCTGGACTCACAGAAGATCTGAAGGGTCTTCTTTACTTGTAACTTGGGTGACAGGCTCTTACCTGTTGAAACAGATGCTGTAGGTACACCTGACTCTCTTCTTGTTTCATTTTTTATTCTGTCTTAGACCTTCTTGCCCCTTAAGTGGATGGCTCCAGAGAGCATCTTCAATAACCTCTACACCACCCTGAGTGATGTGTGGTCTTTTGGGATTCTTCTTTGGGAGATATTCACCTTAGGTAAGTGCTCTGGAGATCATGGTGATGTCTGTAGTTCTGATAACATGTTAGCAGGATCCCTTCAAAAACAATAAAAGTGCATTTCTAACCCCCAAGTCCCTACCTTACCAGTCAGAGTAGCACTTCATTCCCTGTCTCCTTCTTCCCCATGCTCACGTTGCATCTGGAAGTGAAATGAAACAGGAAAGGTAAAGAAGTAAGAAAGCCTTGGTGTGACATGCATGTTGGCTGGAGGGTGGCAGGCAATCCAGCAGCCTAATTCCTGCTCTCCCTGCACCCCCAGGAGGGACTCCATACCCTGAACTGCCTATGAATGAACAGTTCTACAACGCCATCAAACGTGGCTATCGGATGTCCAAACCCACCCACGCCTCTGATGAGATGTAAGTGCTGTCCATATGTGTTTGCCCTGGATGTGCTCTACACACCACAGAAGCATTTCTGCCTCAGTTTTCCTCACCTGCTAACTCTCCATTCCCTCTTGGCAGCTACAACATCATGCAGAAGTGCTGGGAGGAGAAGTTTGAGATCAGGCCATCCTTCTCGCAGCTGGTGGTGCTTATGGGAAACCTCCTGGTGGATTGCTACAGAAAGGTATATCCACAGGACCCCGTGCTGGAGGGACAGAAGAGGCTCAGTGCCTTGGTGAGGGCCCTCAGTCAGGGTTTGGAGGGGAGTGTTTAGTGCTGCAGTGCCAGAGGATTTTGCTGTGACCAAGGCTGCATTAGCCAATGAAGGTGGTTTGGGCATCCCAGGAACATTGCTGAGGCAACTGGCATCGCCAGACAGGCAGCTGGTAACTCAGCAACTGTGGAAATCAGAACTGGCAGCAGATCAAAATCCTGCCTCCAACTGTTTGGTATTTTGGAGCTGTGAAGTTGTGCCACTGATCTCTCCCTTAGGAAAGGTTCATGGCCTATCTTTGTTGGAGTAAGGGCAGCTGAACCCAGCTAGAAGATGCCAGCCCCTTCAGGAAAACCCTGGCAAGCATGGAGAGCAAACACAACACAAATGCATTCTCTCCACTCACAAGACCTTTCTCTTTCTTTGGTAACCTGCCCTGTGAGAGCAGAGGTACCAGCAGGTGGACGAAGAGTTCATGAAGAGTGACCACCCCGCTGTTGTCCGCACGAGACCCACGATTCCCGTGCTGAACAACGCCCGGCTTGCTGCCAGCTCCCCCAGCAGCAGCATCCTCTACACAGCCGTGCACCAGAACGGGGGCGAGAACGACTACATCATCCCTCTTCCCGACCCCAAACCCGAGGCAAGCTGTGACCTCCCCCAGGAGGCCTCCATCAGCCGGGCCAGGTAAAAACACTGCTCCTGAGTGTTGTCCTTTCCCCCAGCTGTCCAAATCTGAAACGGGGACCTCAAGAGAAAATGGAGATGTTCTGCTGAGGCATAGACTAGGGGTGGATATACTGGGAGAGAAGGAGGGCAGTGTCACCCCATCTGAGTAGCTGTGACCTGCATGAGCCTAAAGGGATGGAGATGAACCAGAGGAGCTGGGACATGAGCTAAGATAGGGCACAGTGTCACATCCCTGCACATCAGCCAGCACGGCTGAGGACAAGCAACCCCACTCATGGGGAGGAGAGCGCACAGGGAGCCACGTTCTGTAGAACCCAACCCACCGTGTGTTGTGTTTGAGGGCTGACTAGAACCACCTGGCATGGTCTGTTCCCCTGTGGGAAGCTACTCAGATAGAAGGGGGCCACTGGGAGCTCAACACGCTTCTCAGTTGCTGGGAATCCTCTCCTACCAGGAGACTTGGGACAAGACATTCATTTCTCTCTCTGTCTTGTCTCCCTTCAGCTCTGTGCTGAACGAGGCCAACACATCGTCTACAATATCCTGTGACAGCCCTCTGGGCCTCCGGCAGGACGAGGAGCAGGAATCCGACCCACAGCCAGGCTGCCAGGAGCCAACCACTGGACAGCAAGAGGTGGAGGAGAGTTTCCTGTAGTCAGAGCTGGGCTGATTTTGCATCTCCTCATGGAGAGGCCAGCTGAGGGGCTGACCCAGATGTCACAGAGAGCCATGCTTGTACATCAGGACATCCCCTCCTGTCCCAGCATTCCTCCTTCCCTCCTGTCTCCCAGTGCTGAGTGGAGAATTGAAGACATTTTCCCACTGCCACACCCTTCCCCCTTAAAAAGAGGCGGCTCAGTGCCAGAAAACCTCTAGATCACTGCCACATCCTCCTCAGTGATCAAACCACTGCAGGAGGGAGACATCTCACAGACCAACATCTTTTCAAGTGGAAGACGTGGGTTGGATCCCCACGAGACACCACTTTCTGCATTGCTAAGATGATACTCCAGCCTCTTCCTCCTCCATGGCAAGGAGTTCCGTCCCCTCTGCACCAGCACTTCTCTGATGCTCACAGCACCAGCCACACCGTGGGTCTGTGAAACGACAGCAGGACAGATAATCCACCTGGAGCCCATTGCTGGGGTGGAGAGAAACTGCAACACCAGCCTTCAGCTGCTGGAGGTGAGGAGTACGTTGGATTCTCCTCCAAGCACAGTCAAGTCCTGAAGAGACCAGCCAGTGTCTGGGAGGTATGGAATCACCCTTTTCCTCTCTTGACAGCTCTTCTGTGGTGGACAGAGCATCACAAGCACTACAGGTATTCATAGTTCTGGGGCACAGCTCGGCATCCACCTAGAGGCTGTCACACCCTTTCGTGCCCAGCATGGCACCAGGAGCCCCAGGGGCATGCCAGGAGCTCCAAATGCCCTCACAGTGATTTGGTTATAGAAGCAAAGAGGGCAGCCGCTGTTGTTCGTGTTGTCTGTGTGGACACTAAGCTAATTATTCTCCATTGAAGATTTAAAGGGAACGAATATATTAATCCACTAGCCAGGGCCAGTATAAGGAAGCAATATGGTTATTCATTAATCCACTGCCACTACTCCCAGCTCATCTGCTGGGAAATCATATAACCACGCCAGCTGCAGAACCCTTGTGCCTTATCTTTGGGAAGCAAAGGCTCACCTTCGATAAACTGTTCACCCAAACACCCTTTCTCAGGATGGGAGGGCTCACCATTCCCTCCTGAGTCACAGCAAGATTATGGGCAGAAATAAGGATGCCAGAACACCAACCCCAGGGACAGCCCCAAAGAAAGAGAGGGAGCGAGGCTGGGGAGCTCCCTTGATCACAGCTGAACTGTATCTCATGCCCTGCCACCTTCTGGGGTCAGGCAGAGTCCCTTGCAGCCTGCCAGGGCTGTGAAGTGTCACAGGGAACTGGGCAAGGCAAGAGGAATCAGGGAGGATTCCTCTCTCCTGGAGAGTGTTTTGAAAACTAAAAGGTCCCAGACCTTCCCCCTGCTTCTCACCTCCTTCCCCACTTCTCACAGAGGGGTCTGAGGCTTCCTGTGCTCTCAGCTGGCACTCGAATGAGCAGACTCAAAGCAGGAGGAACAGCAGGCTTTGGAAATCAGTTGTGAGCCCCGCCTCAGCAGAGATGAAAGCTGGACCCCCAAAACCACAGGTCTGACACCACAGGAGACAGCAGGTTTTTCTCTGAGTTTCACTTCACACAGAGCTCTGTTCACTGCGTGTGCCCTACTCCCATTAACCCCTTCACTGCCCTACTCATGCACATCTCTCTTCATCCTTCAGGAACTGCACAGGCAGGTTTACAAAATCAGAAATTCAATCAGCATCTTGCTGGGCTTCTGCCACCTCAGAGCCCCTGATTTTTATTTTTTTTTTTCAAAATATGAAACTTCTGCCAGAAATCCCCAACAAAACAGTTTTAAATTTCCTACCATTCCAGTGCTGCCATGTATGCAGCTGAAGGAGGAGTAGGTGTTTTGTGGGCTGATGTCCTTGGTAAAATGTGAACATAAGAAATAGCACTTTTATTGGCAGTCAGCAGAGGATATTTTCAGCCTCTGTGGTCAGATTCCCCACCATCCATAGGAAACAAACTGTGAATGACAGTTGTTTTTCCATCCTCTGTTCCTCCTGCTTGTAATGAAGGAGCCATCTCCTATGGCCACAGTTCACTGAAGAATCCTCACTGAGGTGATTTATGAGATCCTTTGGGTCAGACTGCTTGATTTTTCTAACATGTAAGGTGCTTGGTAGGATCTGTGTCACTGCAACTTGAGCCCATGGGATGGCACATCAGATCATCCTAACAGCCCCTGTCTGCACCCGCTCCATTTTTAATTCACCCTTCTCTATCAAAGGTGATCAGAAGTACCCAGTACTCCAGGTGAGGTCAAACTTAGACCTCACATGGGGCATTAATAGTTGTGGTCTGTGCTGGTCTGGACTTGCCTGGTCCGGATAGCTTTGGATAACATTGGCCTTTTCCCAGCCACAACATACTGAGAGCTTGGAGTCATCCTCTGACCAATCTAGGCACCTACATCTTTCTACACTTCCAGCATTTCTCACCAAGATACACCCTGCTGTTCCAGACATTGGGTCATCAGCAAATTTTGTTAACAAACTGTTATTTTTGGGTTGGACTGACTAAAAGCAACAAGAACGAACTGCGAGAGCAACTTTTACTACCTCCATCCAGCCCAGAGATTTCCCCATCAATTAACACCTTCTCACTTTCCCTTTGGCCTTTTACTTATTTCAAAAATCCTATTCCAAACTTCATTTTGTACAGATTTAGTTGCTAATTAAATGATTGATTTCCCACTATCAAATAGTTTCCATGCTCCTGAAAGGGGAGATCTCCCTGCTGGGGGAGCTCAGGTGTGCTGTCCTATTAGCTGGGCATTAGCTACATTTGGATGCCTATTGCATTTTGTCCCGTGAGTAGATTTACTGCAATTATTCTTTTCATCAAA
This sequence comes from Rhipidura dahli, assembly GCA_013399225.1. Lineage (NCBI taxonomy): Eukaryota > Metazoa > Chordata > Aves > Passeriformes > Rhipiduridae > Rhipidura > Rhipidura dahli. The sequence goes on from VXAC01008557.1 coordinate 325,644, forward strand.
GCCTGTCCTGGCTGCTGATGGGATGCTAACCCCACCTCCTTACTCCTTCTTAAAGTGGGTACGACAGACTCTGCAAAATGGTACCATTCCCCACCCCAGAGGAATATGACCAAATACTTGCCCTTGGCCCTGTGCTTTTAAGGGCTAAGTCTTGCACTTTGTGGTTTTTTCCTGTCCTTACTCAACCTTTCACAGCACCTTGAGCAAGTTGCAGTGACCAGATCTTCTCAGCCAGGGACAAGCTGGCAGCTGGGCAAAGCCAAGCTATTTTGCTGAGCATCCCTCAAGGAGAGGGCTTGGCAGAGCTGGGAATGGCAGATCCAGCCCCACACTCCCTCTCTCTCTGCTGCCAGCATTCCATACCCTGCGTGGCCTGGCAGGTGAGGGCCAGGAGAAATGTTTGGCTGTTCTAGGCCCCTCAGTTTTGTAGCCATAATTTCCCTGGTGGGACTCTGAAGGAAACTGGTCCCATTGGGTTTTCTGTTTTGATGCTCAGTATTTTTGTTTGGGTGTCTTTTTGTGTTTAGAGATGGACCCAAACTGGTCCAACAGGAAGGAACACATGCCACAGCTTGGGCCCATCTCTAGTGCAATATGTTTTTATTTGTAGGTTATATTTTACTCTCCAGCTGTTACATTGTTATCAGAACCAGTACATGCATAATCCTACTACCAGTCACTATTTCAGTATTTTCTGTATCCCAGAAACTAATGCAGCACTCCAGTGTCTATTTCCACATTTAAGGTGTTTCTCAGACTGATGTGTGCACAGGTTTTTAATCCTTTTGTCCTTCTCAGTTTGAGTGTGTTATTTTCTTAAGTGTGAGTGTCACGTTTAGTGTTTGTTTGTTAAGAATTCTAGAGCACAGCGGACTTTACTTGTAACTAAATTGTCTCTGTTCTCCTGCCAAGGGGACTGTGACAGGGGGGTCCCACGGGGATGGGGGGCAGAAGTGCAGTGCAGATGTGCAGCCAGAGGAAGTCAGCCAGAACTGAAAAGCAGCTCCTCTCTTTCTTCCCAGTCAGGGCTCTGGGCTGAGGGAGGGGCATCACCACAAATAAAGGGCACTGGGCAGTTTGGGTCTGCCTGTGGGGAAGCCCCAGGTCTGTGCAAAGCTGGCAGATCTGGAGAAGGGAATTTCATGGAGTGCTAAGGAGGCAAACCCCCTGTTCCAATGCACAAGTGCAAGGAAGAGCCCTGGCTGGGCTCTGTGCTTAGCTGAGGTTCCAGGATGGCCAGGGAGTGCTCCCACTGTCTGTGCTCCCACTTGGAGAACACAAAGGTTGCCCTTCGGTGGCCCTCAGCAGCAGCTTGGCATCCTTTGCCTCAGGTGGTTGCCCAGGCAGAGAGCAGCTGCAGGTCCTCCCTGAGCACTGGGCAGCTCCAGGGCCACACAGGTCATTCCTGCAGTAGATCCCAGCCCTGCCCACATGCTGAGTGGCCAGTGCTGACTGTAACAGTGGAGGTACCACATCACCTGCAGGACCTGCCCAAAGCAGGCCAGATATTGCTAAGAATGAGATTTCATGGGCCAGCACATGGGTTGCTAGGCTCCCAGCATAGTTCCCATGTTTCACCCAGAGATCTGAGGTCCCTGGGAAATGCCAAGGGGGATCTAGTTGGCTTTGGCAAAGACAGGGGGGCTGCTCCTGCAGCACTTTGGAGAGATGACTTTTGCCTGGGGTGCAAGAAGGCAAGGAAGCCAGCTTGTGCTTGCAGGCCTCTAGTGTCCCATCACTCCTCTTCCTTCCTCCTTCATGGAATGGTTGTACCAGAACTGCAAATCTGCCCAAAGTGTGCCCTCTCCCCATCCTGCTGTGCTGGCTTGCTGGCATCACACTGTTCCTCTGCAGCCTTTCTGAGCAGCAGCAGCACCTATCTCCATGTTCTCTGTCAAAATCAGCATGAGGGCAAATGAAAAAGCAGGGTTCAGACTAAGGTACCAAAGAGTTAACATTTTTCTAGGTTTACAGTTGTATTTGTAGAATTTGTACTATGTCACATTTATAGCCATGAGATATTATTTTTATGCTGTATACTTTTACGAATACGTTTTTAAAGAAAAGAGTTTAAAAATAAAGGTGTTTTTCATTTTGCAAAGTTCCATCTCTTCCTTTATTTGCCTGCTTTTGGTTGCTCCTGCTCAGATGGGGCCGGGAATACAGCTTAACCCTGTGGTGGGTGAAGGCTGAGCGTGTTAATACGCTGTGCATGACCCCAGTGCTTAGTGAAAGCCAAGCTGGGAGCCAGGCAGGGAGAAGCACTGCAAGGAGCAGCTGAGCCCAGAGACAGGGTAAGGAAAAGGGGCAGGATCTGCCCCATATCTCTGAGAACTGTGCAGCTCGTGGGGTTGTGTGGTAGGTGGGTAGAGAGAAGGACACCGGGAATTGTCCCCATATATCCCCACTGCCTGGGGTTTGGGCCAGCAGTCCCAGCTAAGGATTTGACTCCTTGGAGCATTGTTGGGTCTGTGCTCAGATTGGGGCAGGAATGCAGGAGAAATGATGGACTGAACAGTGGCTGGGCTGAAGGAAGTGTCAGATGCCACAGCACTGATTTTTCCATGCAGCTGATTATCTCAGGGCAGTGGGAGGGTCTGGAGACAGCAACAGGGCAGGGCACCCGCAGGAGCCACGCTGCAGCACACAGGGCTCCTCACGTCCAGCTCCCCTCCCTTCCCTCTAGGATGAGGAATTTCCTGATACCCTCAAAAGATGCAACTCCAAAATCCTGGCTCCCCACCCCACCATTCCCTCAGACCCACATGTCCCTCTGCTCCCCTCACCTTTCCCCAGTCACCATTCCAGAGGCACTGAGGTCCCCCAGGTGCACGAGAGACAGGCACCTCCTCAGTCTTGCCCAAAGTTTTCTCCTCTCTTTAGCTCAATTTTAACTCTTCCTCTAAAATCCACCCCAAGCTGCAGAGCAAAGATGTTTGCATCTGCTCTGAGCCACATGCTTGGAAAGCCCAGGGTTGCTGCACAGAGGGGTTTTGGACTGAGGTTCAAACATGTCAGGGTTGACCCTGTTTCCTGGCTACGTGATGCAGCCCCCACCAGCAACAGTCGTGCCTCCCTCAGCTCCTGCAAACTCCCTGTGTTCCCGGAGGTCCAAGGTGTGGAGTGCAGCAGCAGGCAGGTCCGAGTTCCAGCAAGGCTCCCCTTCCCAGCACAGCCTGTCCTGGGTTAATGCCTTTCCTCATTTTTCCAGAGTGGAGGTTTGCAATCTCCCTGACCAGCCCAGGCTGATTCTCCCCAGATATGCTCTGAGTCACCTGGCACAGCTCAGTCAGGGCATTTTTCTCCAGGAGCTGAATCAGCAGAGAGAAGAAAAATCCCCTTTTCTCCTGAGAGGCTGCATCAAAGGCTTGGGGAGAAGCAGAGAGGGGGAATTGAGAGACCTCAGCCCTGAACCCTGTAGGCTCCCACTGCCTGATCCCTGCCTAGCAGACCTTTTGCATCTCAGGATATGCAGGAGAGGGGTCATGGGGCTGGAAATGAGCAGGCTGACATGGGGACCCCCAGCAGGGCATTTCCCCCACCCCAAAACAAGTCTCCTCTCCAGTGATGAGATGGGCACCCCGTGGAAGAGCTCAGGGAAGCAGAGAAACTCTGACTGCAGTGACAAACCCCAGCCTGCTGCAGCCAGGGTTTGTAGCTGTGGGGGTACCCACAGCTCAATACCAACAGGACACAGGTGTGCCACGTGTGTCCCCAGGCTGCTGCAGGGCTGCTCAGGCAGGAGTGGCACCATGGCCAGCTGTGCTCAGTGCTCAGTGGATCCCACAGCCTGGGAAACAAGCCTGGGCTCCCAGTGCTCCCAGCCAGGGCTCACAGCAGCCTCCATTCCCCCTTGCACAGCCAGTCTACAGCCTACCAGGCACTGAGCACGTCTCATCCCATCTTTCACAACCTCCACAGACATTCCTGGGCTTCAAGTGGTTCAAGGTAAGGCTGCAGCTCCTCCAAGAGCATCCCTGCCCCGTGCCCAGAGCTGCGTGGGCACGTGTGCAGCATTCCTGTGGCTGAGCTGCTTGCTCACAGGATTTGGGGTGCAGCCTGCAGGAGGAAGAGAAGGACACAAAAGGGGGAGGGACCCCATGTTTGTCCCAGTGAGCATCCCCAGGTGTGCCCAGTCCAGGCTGGGGACCCATGTGTCCAGGATGTTACCTGGGGATCACTGCCATCAGAGATGCTCTGCAAGGGGTCCCCTCAGCGAGAAGAAGGAGGGCTGAGAGATTGTTTCCCTTCTCTCTGTTAAACCTGTCTGGTTTAATACTTATTCACATTGGTGAGTCAGTTCTCTCTGAGCTGGCATTTGTTCCTGGAAACAGCACAAATAAAAAAGACTTAAAAAGAAGAAGGAGGGAAACAAACATCCTTTAAAAAGCCCCTTTGGCCAAAAGGAGGAAAGAACAATCAAGCAGACATCTCCTGTGGCCCAGCTGCTTGACAGCCCCCCAGCTCTGGGCAGGAGCACCCCAGAGCACCAGGCTGCCTCTAATTCCTGTTCTTCTTCCCTGCATCCTGCCAGGAAAAACTGCTGAGGGGAAATGTTCCTTGGCCAAAAGCTGCCTTTCCTTCTCTCTGGAGTCCCTCACACTCTCCAGCCATCCTTCTGGCCAAAACCAAGAGCTCTCTCCACGTTCCCATGACTCTTAGTCATCTCCAGCACAGTCAGCCATGCTCTCATCTCCTGGCCCCAGGGCCTTGTTTTGCTGGTACCTCTCTAACTGCCCCCTTTGGAGCAGCCCATTCCCCTGCAGGCCATGGAGGTTTTCAGGGCACTGCAGGTGCAGATTCAGCAGCCACCTCTGTGCAGATATTTTGGCACATCTCTTCCCTTTCTGCCCATGCTTTGTCGTGGTGTTCCTGTCACCTCCTTGCTGCTGGGGGTGCAGCTGGGGCAGTTGGCAGAGCCCCCAGCTGCACCTTCCTCCCCTGTGCTTCCTTCCCAGCACTGTCAGGTGGTGGCTGTCACTTCCCACCCCAGGGCTGCTGTGAACAGCCCTGAACTTCTGCTGCAGTGTGAGGTTACCCAGAGACAGAGCACAGAGCCAGGGGCCACCCTGTGTCTGGCTGGACCCGCTAACCCTGCTGACTCGAGTGTCCCTGGGAGAACTGGTTTGCTTCAAGCCTTCCCTCACCCCTGTTTTGGAAGAGCCACCATCCAGTGGTTAACAAAGTGTCTAATTTATTAATTACTAAGGCTGCTAATTAGCTAACTGTCTAATTGCTACTTCAAGGTGCCTGCCAGGTTGGCAATTACAGAACAGCTCCAAGCAGCCTCCCCAACAACAAGGCAGGATGGCTGGGTGGGCTGGGCTCCAGAGGAGGAGGGAACTGTGATTTAGCCTTGGGGCTGCCTGGTGGTGACAGGATCACTGTGAGCCCCAGGCTGGGAGCTACTGGGACAGCAGAGAGCTAAGGTCCCCCCATGTGTCCCCCAGCCCAGCCAGGAGCCAGAAGGGGTCTGCATGCTGGACTCCCACGTGTGTCCCTGGCAGGGAGGGTGGTGAAGCTGCCGTGGGGCTTGAGGGTGATCCTGTGTGGCCACAGGACCCTTCTCTGCACCTGGGATCACACTTTTGGTAAACACAAAATAATTTGGCATCTTCACAGGCCTTTTCCCACCTGGGAGCTGAATTGCCCTGGGCTGAATTGCCCTTGTGGGCCAGTTGTGAGGGGTTCTGCCTCAGCTCCCAAAGCCAGCAAGAGCCACTGGGCCTGAGGTAAAACTTGTCCTGCTGAAGTAAAGTGGAATCCACTGCCTGCAAGTGTGTGTACACTTTGTGTTCCCATGGAAGATGAAAGTGTGTAAATGTCCCTGGGGATTGGAGTGGCAGAAGCCAGAGAACAGGATTCTCCCAAACCCCAGCATGGTGCTGTGGCCCCTGCCAGCCCTGGGGAGTGGTCTGGGGCTGGGCTTCTCTCTGAGACCTGAGGGGGACCCTCAACATCAGGGGGACCCTGTAGCAGGGGGTGTGCATGGCCCCTCCTCTGCCGTGGGGTTTGTCACTGGTGACGTGACAAAGTGTGGCCTGTTTTTTTCCCCTCTTTCAAAAACAAACAAAATAGGGAATTTGTTAAGTTGTGGTCAGCTCAGAAAGGAGAAGCTCCTGACAAGGGAGTGCTGGGGACGGTGCCCACGAGAAGAGGCACCCACTGCTCGTGAGGATCCTTCAGCTGCATCGCGCCAGGCTGGGGACACCGCGGTCCCTGGGGACATGGGTCCTGCTCTCCTCCTGCTGCTCGCTGCAGCTGCCTGCTGGCATGGTAAGCACACTGACTCCCAAAGCCCCACATCACTCCAGGGGAGTTTTGGGATGTGGTGAGGGTTTCCTGGGTGCCTGGTGTGAGTGCTCCATTCCTCCTCAGGCGAGGAGGGGTGCTGGCCCTGGCAGGACAGGGCTGTGCTGAAGCTGGGCTAAAAGGCACGCAGCTCCTGGAGGTGGAGGGTGAAGCTGGGCTCACAGTCATGTGTCCCAAAAGGCTGCTGTGGGCTGGGATGGTCCCTGTTTCTGGAGGCTGCTGCATGAAGTGGACACTGCTGTGAGCAGGGGATGCTTGGCATGGGTAGGGAGAATGTGTCTGCTCTGTGGCACTGCAGGGAAGGGACACCAGTGCTGGAATTCAGTGCAGACTTGGCTGTAGCAGCTTTCTGAAGGTCATCCAGAGCTGGCTGCAATTAGAGAGGGAGGGTAGTGGTGGAGAGAGGGTGTGCTGCTGCTCTGTGCTGGCTCTGGTGCCTGGCTTGCTGTTGGCTGCCTGCAGCCCAGCCAAGGTAAGGTCAAGGAGGATGGAGAGGTGCACTTAGCACAGGCAGAGCCTTGGCTGTGGGGAGATGGGAGAGGGAAACTTCCCATTCTTTGGCTATGGAGAGGGTTTGAGATGAAGGAATGGTTCAGCAGCAGCAACTGTGTCCTGAGGGAAGCTGTCTCCTAAATCTCTGTGCTCAAATGGGGAAGGAGGAGGTGGTGTTTGGTCTGTAGGTGAAGGAGTCGGACAATCAGCTGCATTGGCACCTTCCAAAGCACCTCATGCCCAGCTGGAGTGTCTGGAGATTGCTGGGTTCTGGTGGTGCTGGCACACACAACAGGGCTGTAGAGCCAGGATGTGATGGAAACAGAACTCAGGCAGCCAAGAAGGGAAAGCTGAACACGCCTGTTCTTTGAGGCTGCAGAGATGGCCAGGAGGTGATAACCCACCAACCTCAAAAAAGAGTCACTAAGCCGATTTTGAGGTTTACAACCAAAGAGATGGAAACCAGTATTACTAATCTGGCATTTTGGAGTGCTGGGAACCTCTCAGCTGCTGTGTGGCACTTGCCCTAATTTTCCTTTGGAGCATGCTTGGGGACACAATGAGACTGTGGTGTGAAGTCCTCCCTGGAAGGGGGCAGCTTGTGGGGAAAGCATTAAGCATGTGACAGGTAGGCAGCAAATCCTTCCTGAGCCACTGCAGTGCTCGTGTTCCCAGCCCAGGAAATTTGCATCCCTCACTTGTTGTTTCACTCCAAGTGACATTTGCAACATGTTGAGCAGACTTTTCTAGATCTGCTGTGCTGCGAATGGGTTGTGAAGGCTGCAGGGTTTTTAATTTCTTGTGGTTTTTAAAGATAATAGGGACTAGGCAGGTCTCATACAGATCCGCGAGAGATCGTAACAATACCTGTCAGGATCTCTCCAAAGGTTCCTTCAGCCACTGGCCAGTGCAGGTCAGCAGCTGTGACATTGATGCCTGAGGTTTTAACTTTTATGTTTTTCAAGCTCTGCAGTGCCCAGTGTGTAACTCTGGAGTTTCCTGTTCCCTGTTCAGTGCTGCTCTCTGTGCTGGGCACACACAACAAAGCCTCTCCGGGGCTGCTCTCCAAGGACACCCAGCCCCTCCTGGGCCCAAAAGTATCAACCAGAGAGCCTCTGAGGGGGACAAGCTGAGGGGAATTCCATAATTAACTGAAGCTTTAATTGGAGAATGAACCCTGAGATGCAAATGAACCAAACCTATAAAAGTGGGAAGAACTCGTGGCCTCTCAGGATCCATCTCGGGGCCCATCTGGGCAGCACCTCTGGCTCCCCAGGGGTACCTTTGGAGGCCTTTCCAATAAATCCCCACCTTTATTCCCTTTACTCCTGTCTGGTCTCTGTTTCTAGGAGGCCTCTCAAGGCATCAACACCTTCATGAGGCACTGTCTGCCATGTCAGGCTGTGGGACTCACATTTGTGTGAGTGCCAGCACTGCTGGCCACTTGCAGCACAAAGCTGCATCATGCCAAGGCTCTACAGAGCAAGAGCCTCCAGCTGGGGTCGGAGCCTGACTCCCTTCTCCTGCCTCTTGCATTGCAAGTGCATCTCCTGTGAGCACCCAGGGCTGATGTAATGTGATTGTTGTGATCTGGACCCTTGCTGAGGGTGAATAAGGGGCTCAGATCAAGCAGAGGAAATGTTTTAAACTCGATCATCTTGCATCTGTATTTTTGGCCATTTTGAGACGTGTTCCTGGGGGTTTTATTTTCTTATTGTGGGTAATCTAAACCTCTGAAGTAGGAGCCCCAAGCAGAGCTGTGATGAGCACATTTTTCTCCATCCCTGTTCCTCTAGATACTGTAGGTGACTCCAGGGAAAGGGTCCTCAGAAATCAAACTTTTCCTTGCTGCCATTGAAGGTGGGACAAAGGGAGCTCAGGTCTGGTATGGGTCCCTCTCAGGGCCAGACCTCAGCCTAGTTATTCCCCAGGATTAACTCAAGGTCCTGGTGGTTGGCATCTGTGGTAAGGATCCTGGGCACTTCTGCCCTACCAGCCTTCACTTCTCCTTGCTCACCAAACGCTCAGCAGAGGAAAGAAATATTTTGGCTGGCATAGGAAAGGCAGGGACAGAGCCTGCAGCTGTAAGGAGAGGTCATGGTTACACAACCCAAGTGTGGTAAAACCTCTGGCCAGCAGTTACTGTCAGTGCTGCGGAAGCTGCTGGAGAGCAGGAGGGAGACATCCTTGGGCTTCGTGCAAGATTGCACAGTGGTCAGCAGGGACAGAGCCTCCCCTGCAACCCTGCTTCCCCATTCTGGAAAAGGAGCCACTGCTCTGACTCATGCCCAGCACACATGGAGGAGTGGGTGCTTGGGTGACCTTCACCTTGCCTTGTCCAGCATTTGGTGTCTCTGCCTTGTCTGTCCTCGCTCCACTTGTGTGGTGGTTGCATTGTTGATGTCTCTAGTGACAGCCTGGAGGCTTTTTCCTCACTCTTCTGGAGAGCACCTCCCCAGAGCCTTTTCTGTCACAGCATCTCAGTAGTAACTGCAAGCTGGTGACAGCAAAGATGAGATGACTCTTGTTTGTTTTGTTTTCTTTCCTTTTCTTTCCTGCTGTGGCCAAGGACGAGTTACAACCTGGTCTTTCCCTGAACTAGTTTGGATACAACTCTGAATCAAAGAGCTTGGCTCCCCATGAAATGGTGCCAAAGCTCTGGATGTGGATTGATAGCCAAAGCAGAGAGTAGGTGAGGGAAAAGGATCCAGTGACAAAGAGTTAAAGCAGCAGAAATATCCAGCCGCACTAGAAAGCACAGCTTAGCAAAAAGGGAGGAATGTTTTTCCTCAGATATGTGGAAAATGTAGCTTTGTAAATTATTCTGGGGTATGTTTTTCTCCACTCTGGGAGTAAATGAGGCTTCTCCTCTTTCCACAGGAAGATAAAAGCATCCAAAAAACAAAAAAACCCAAAAAACCCAAACAGGCAACAACAACAACAAAACCCAAAAAACCCAACAAACAAACAAAACCAACAAAACAACAAAAAAAAGCAGGGAGATAAAATGTCAAATATGCCACACTCTGAAGATCCTTGTGCTCTGCTTCTCCCCACAGGGCCAGTGAGTTTTATCTGGGCCTTGTCTGAGCTTCCCCATGGCAACTGTGTCATTGTCACACACCAGCAACACTCTCCAGGGTCTTGAGTCTCATATTCTCAACCCTTTGTTGCATGGAGGGAGTCACCAGCCCACGATGGCTTAAATGCTGCTCTTTGGGCTGTGATGTGTGGGCTCTGGATGGCACAGCCCTGAGCACAGCTGGCAGCACAGGACACACAGTTGTACCTTGGGCATCGCCTTCCTCCCCAAAAGAGCTGTGATCAGGGGTGGGTGACGGTGAGGAGGTGGATCAGAGATGGATGAGAGCTTCTGCTGGCTGCTAGAGGGACAGTGTCCATGGCAGGAGGATCACTGCCTGCTGAGCAATGAACTGATAAATTGCACAGCTCCCTTTCTGCTCAGTGTTATTTGAATGAGGGTGGGTGTCCCTTTAAGATGTGAGGACGGGGTTAGCGACTGGGAAGGAAAGCAGAAGTGGGACAATAGCCCTGGATAGGGGCTGGAGGCGGGTGCAGAGCCCCTCAAGCACAGATAGCCATTTGCAATGTGTTTCCTGTCCTCCCTGAGGGCCTGGCGTGGGGTGGCTGTACCACTTCTTCCCCAGCCCTGCAGCACTGATTCATTTTGCACTTCCCCCCACCCTAAATATAGGTGGTGACTCAAAGAACTCGCTGACAGGGCAAAACGGGAAAAAATATTTCCCTCTGACACCAAGGCTGGAGTGGGACCCTGGTTCCCCTTTATTCAGCCAGTAGAGAAGGCATCTTCAAAGCAGAGATGCATCAGAGCTCCTGCTGGTTGGGATACCTGTGTCTGCAGGACTGGTGTGCTGTATGAACAACTGCAGCTATGGGCTTTCATCAGCTGCTCAGCTGTTCCATGCCTCAGTTTCCTCTCCCAGATGGAAATAATAATGCTGATTTCACTTTGTAGTATTCTGTTGGTGTCTGCCAGGAGAATGCAGAGTGTGACTCTCCATGACACGCACGTGGAGGTGTCCTTCAGAATCCAGTGCTTGGCAACAAAAAGCCAGTCTTCCCCAAGGATATGCACTGACCCCCTGCTCTGCAGGAGCTTTCCAGGTCTGTTCTAGCTCATCACAGCACCAATGCAACAGAAAGCCCCATCCACCAAACTTGGCTTAAACTCCACCAAATGGGGCTGTGGGCTAACCCAGTTCACAGGGCAGCTCCAGCTCTGCCACAAAAGGAAAACTGTTATAAGAAGAGACAAAAAACAGCTGGAACAATTTCCAAGCTGCCATTGGCCCTAATCAGCTCCAGATGATTGTTTTTCCTGTCCCAGTGCTGTAGATGTTCAAATGGTGGGGAAGAGGGAAGTGTGGAGGGTGGTGTTTCTTACCTGAAATTCATTCCTTGGAGTATCAGGCCATAGGGGTCTGGTGGGACAGAGAATGGGTGGAGAGATGTGAGCCAAAAAGCCAGTCTGAATCCCAGGCTCAGCCTTTTCCTGATGCTGAGCTACTCCTTTCTCAGCAGTGTGAACTCCAACAGAGAATCTTTAGGGGTCATTTTTGCATTCTCACTCTCTTTCCCTTGCAGGCTCAGCATCTCCAGTGATCAGCCCTGACCTCCCTGCACTGGTTGTCAACACAGGCGATCCAGTCCTCCTGCACTGCTCAGGGGAGTCTGAAGTTGCATGGAACAGCAAAAAGAATACATTCAGCAACCACACCATCAGCACGCTCAGCATCCCCGAGGCCACTTACAGGAACACAAGCACCTACAGTTGTGGTTATGTCAACAGCAGTGACAAGGGCACTGCAGCCATCCACCTGTTTGTGCGAGGTAACTCTGCTTCTCCCCTCCCACACCCACTGGCAGAGCAGCCTCCTTCCAGGGAGCACGGCCACTGCACAGGTGCTTTCTGCTGTGCTGTGCTTGTGTGGGTGCTTGGGGAGCAGGGCAGGCTCCTGGTGAGGCAGTGCCTCCCCCACAACCACGTCAGTCCACATAAAATGGGGCCCATGGCTAAAGCACTGGGGTGAAGTACAGAGCTGCACTTCATGTGTATGTGGATCTCTCCTGGATCTCTCCCTCCTTCCGCTGTGGCTTCCCTTCCTGAAAAACCAGGGATGTGAGTCTGTTCAGAGTTGTAATGAGAAGTGAGATTTGCAAATCAGAGAAGCATATTGGCAGTACCTCAGATTAGGGGGAGAGACACGTTAATTACATCCTCACAACATGACCTGAACCCCAAATATTCTTTTATCCCAGAAGAAGCTATGCTGTGGTAGCTCTATCACTTGACTTCATCCCTTCCCTTTGACCAGAGGTGCTGCCCTGAGCAGGGAAGCTGGAGGTCTCATAAGTAAAACCAGCACCATGGTAAAAAGTTTAATTAGACATCTGCATGCTTCTCAGCCTCTCTTATCCCTGGACATTTGTGAGCTGGTTGCTGTGATCCCCTCAAATGTCTTAGCTGGAACTGGGTTTGTCATGTGAGTGTTGGGAGGCTGAGTCAGGCAGGGCTGCCCCAGCATTGAACTCCCACTGGGCAGCAATGCTGGAGCTTTGCCTTTGCTGTAATGTGTTTCTCAGCTCCAGTGCATTTTCTGACCGTTCACAAGCCTTTCCTGTCTCCTCTGCAGATCCCAACAACGTGTGGTACACCCCAAATTTCCGGGTTGGGGGCACTGAAGGTGAGGATGTTGATCTTCCCTGTCTCATCACGGCCCCTGAGTACGGATCCAATGTGACTCTGATAATGGATGACTCCTCTCCTCTCCCACCTGGGACCAACTACTCCTTCAGTGCTGAGAAAGGAGTAAGATTGTACAATGTACAAAGCAAGCATAAAGGTTATTACCGATGCCAAGCACTGATAAATGGAAAAATAAAGAATTCACCAAGAATAAAACTGATTATTGAAAAAGGTAAGGAACTGGGGTTGTTGCTGTCCTAAGGGCCACAAACAGCTAAGCTGGCCACAGCTTCAGGAAAAGCTTCTTGCCAGTGGCAGCAAAGACCTTCTGAACCTTCAGTTTCTAAAGGTTATTTAATGGAGGCCAAGTTCTGTCAGCCTCTGTCTAATCACTTCCTTCAGATGGGTTTCCATGAGTTCAGCAGTCTTCAAATGTTTGCAGGCTCTGTCACAGACGAGAGAAAAATGCCCACCAATCTCTCCAATGTTCTGCAAGTCCTTAGGCCCCAAAGCTCCATCTGTAATCATGGCAAAAGCTTCTCCTTCCCTTTCAACCCACCATCCTGACTGCTGTGTTCTCCCCTCCTGCACTGCTTCCCATGGACACGTGCTCAAAAGGGAGTGGTGATCACTAGGGGAGGGGAAGGCCAGGGGTAAAGACACTAAAGAGGATGGAAAGGAGAAGGTAGAATCATAGAATAGAGTCACAGATTAGTCTGGGTGAGAAGAGACCTTGAAATTCATCTAGTTCCAAACTCACTGCCATGGGCAGGGATGCCACCTGCTAGATCAGGTTGCTCAGGCCCCACCTAACCTGGCCTTGAACACTTCAGGATGGGGCATCCACAACTTCTCTGGGCAACCTGCCCTGTGTCTCACCACCCAAGGTAGCCAGGTCCTGGGGAGTGTCCAAAGCACATGGAATCGCTGGCCAAGCTGACACTGGATCTTTCCCTGCTTGCCTTTGTGCAGTACTGAAGAAACCTGTGTCAGTGATGATGGACCCTGCAGACCACGTGCGAATCGTGGGCGAACCTTTCAGAGTCACCTGCAGAGTGATTGCTCCTTCCCACAAATATGACATCAGATGGGTGACAGCAGCAAAAACAGTAAGTTGGGGTCTGGGGCTTTCCTGGAAACTGGGGACAAAGGGTGGTAAGAATTGCCCAGACCCACAGCAAAGCCTTGAACTACCCAGCCAAAGAGCTATTCAAGCTGTAGAAATTTGAATATCCTTTCTTTGGGATGACACAGGATTAAGAAACACCTTCCTATTGTCAGAATAGTGCTGTGAGAGAGGAGAGTATGAGGTTTCACCTGAGTTTATTGCACAAGAGCCACAGTAGCTATTAAAGCAACATTTCTCCACCAGCCCTGCCAGGGTTTATAAAGTAGCAAACATTTTCAGGACAGCTCTCCAGAGAAAAGATATGTGTGAAGAAAAGGAATACATTTCAAAATCTCTGTGATGCTGACTTCTAACTGCTGGATGGTTAGATGAGGTTTGCTAGAAGTCCCTATTGTAACCGGTGCCTTTATTAAGGAGTTGAAACAGCACACGAGGCATGTTTGGATCACACAGTGTAAGGTCACGTTGCAGTCAGAAGGCTGACAATAGCTATAACCCAACTGCTGTGGAATATCTGCCCTGGATACTTGGATTTAATGTGTCTCTGGGTCTCCTCACAGGTTGCTCTCAGTGATGAGCTCTCTAGCCCAGAGCAGGAGAGGTGTGTTTGCTCTGCCCTTTCAATCTGTGCTGTTCCCTCTTTGCCTGACAGGTCAATAATACTAGAAAGACTGACTTTGAAAATGATAACTACATCATCAATGACACCCTGTCCATTGCAGCTGTGACCATGGAAGACAGTGGGAAGTACATCTGTATAGCCAACAATACAGTAGGATTCAGGAATGCCTCAACAATACTTCAGGTGGTAGGTGAGTGCTTCCCCTAAAGACCAGGAAGGCTGAATCATGTGTAGCCTTGAGTATTTGCTGCTTCTGCCTCCATTCTCTTCCTAGATTTGTTGTTGAAAACATAATTCTCACTTGTGCCTGAGGGCTCACATGAGAACTATGGAGCTGCTAGAAAAGGAGCCAGTTTTCCCTTCGTGTCTTGAGGGGCCAGAAGACATGTTTTAGAAGGAAGGGCAAGCCACGTGAGCAAAGTATAGATCTTTGTCTCATCCAGTCACACATCCACATAAGGGGATTCAGGTCTATTACACACTTGTTTATATCTTAGGATGGAAAATTCATCCTCACAGCTCACAGGCTGGAGTTTGCTGATGATACAAAGCTGCTGCATACCACAGGTCAGAAAGAAGGCTCAGTCTGAGTTGTTTCCAGCTGAGAAGCCAGGATTTTAGCTAAAGCATAACTGTCCTTTATGAATAATTAGGAGTTACTGTTTTAGCCTCATCACTTCTTAGGATACAGCATGTAAAACTTCTTTCCCCATGAGACTTCACTAAGATTTTCTGGCTCTCCTCAGGCAGTGTAATCCAAGGTGCCATGACAAAGAAGTCACTTAAAAGTACTCCTTTGGCAACATACCTGTGTCATGTTTCATTCCCTCCTGCAGTCTCCCAGATGAGGCTGCTCTTTCCAATAATGATCCCTTTCTGGAGCTGGTATAGCTTATCCCTGGTCTCTGGACATGCCTGCTGATGGTCATGCTCTCCTCCATCCTGCAGAGAGAGGTTACGTGCACCTGATCCCAGGGCAAGCCACCAGCCAGGAGGTTGCTCTGGGAGAGAGTTTGAAGCTGCAGGTCCACATTAAGGCTTACCCAAAACTTCTCCAGTGGGTCTGGGAACGCACGAATCCCTTGAAGAACTCTAAACCCACCACATTCGAGGGCCATATGGTCTCTGGAAACAACTGGTACGTGCTCCTTGTCTTCTATACTGGCCATGGCATGTTTCCAAGAGAGCTTTCCTTGAGAAAGGCAGGCCCCATTCTACAGAAATCTCTCTGGTTTTAAAGAGGAAAACTGTTCTGCATTTCTGTCTTCTCTTTCCAGTATTATTAGCAAACCACAGTATGATCAGATGGAGGAGGACACCACCCTTCTCTAACTTGGCTGCCTTCTCTTTAGACAGCCTGGTGGAAGTCAGTATCACACTTGTGATCTGGTTGTTCATGTCTGCACTCTCCTTGCCAGAATAAATTTCAGGAGTGGATGAAGAGTACAAAAAACTTAATTCCCTCACTGCTCCTTGGACCTATCTCCTGCTCTGGGGTTGAGGGAGTGTGCACTGAGAGGCACTGAGAGCCCCATGCCAAGAGAAGTCACAAACATTGTTATGTGAATATAACCTAACAGAGGGTACAGGTGTGCTCTTCCAAAGCCTACAGCCAGCTGAGACCCAGAGGAGACTGAAAGAAAAGCATTCCATTTGTTGGGCTGTTTGGCAATTCCCCTTTCATTTTCTTAGAAACAAAAAACAATCCACAAGAGGAACTGTGCCACTTGGCAAAAATTACAGCTTTAGGGTGAACTCCTTCTTGCACTGGGGGCTGAGAAATGGGCTGGGGGCAGAGGGGAGTGGCTACGAGGGAGCACATCTTCAGGGAGTAATTCATTCTGCCAAAGGCAGGAGGAGCAGCATCCCCTGATCCTTGAAAGGTAACGATTTATGTTAAATTATTTCTGAGCAGTCACCCACCTGCAGCCTTTCAGAAGTGCTGAAGTGCACTTGGTGGCAAAAGGTATTTCCTCTAAGGAAGATCAGTCCCTCCCTGCTTCCCCCGAAGAAGCAACTAGCAGGCTCCCTGGTGGGCTGGGATCTGTGCTGCAAGTGTTCACTGCTGCAGAGCACAGGAAGCAGCAGCATCTCACTGAGCAAGGCCTGTGTGTTCTTCACAGTGTTTCTCTCTGTGAGCAGGTACAACAACACACTCTTCCTGAACCGCCTGAAGGAAGGAGAGGGAGGGTTCTACACATTTCATGCCCTCAACAATGTGACCAATGAATCAGTTACCTTCAGTATCTCTCTGAAATGTAAGTGCTTGCCCGTTCTTTCACCCCGCTTGCCCCTGGGGCTGCTTTCCAGCTGGAAAAAAAAGTTGGTTGGTTGGTTGGGATACCAGGCTTTTTCCAGCTCAGCACCCACAGGACACACAGACCCAGCCCAAACCTGCCTGTGTTTAGCTCAGGGATTCCTTCTGGTTTGTTGTTGCATGCATGGAAACCAAACCAGAGCATAGGGGATGTGCTCCTCCTCTGCTCGCAGCATTCACTGTTTATGTGACTTCCCCAACAGCTTCTCCAAGGGTCTGCAAAATCAAGGTGCCAGCCAATGACTCCAGCATCCTCCAGTGCGTGGGCATCGGGTACCCTGCCCCTCGCATCGAGTGGTACCAGTGCCCCGTTCACTCGGACAGGTGAGAGCTGCCCAGGGACCCAGCACCTCCAGGCTGTGCCCCTGCCCTGCCACCTGGGCTCCTGGGCAGGCACACAGCACAGCCTGCCCAGTAACAGCAACAGGGACGTTGCTCTGCTGGAAAAAGAGGTTCTTGGGGACTCCCTGAGAAGAGGGGGGCATGTTCTATTCCTAAATTCCTGAGCTTGAAGAGACTGTCCACCTGTGATTCATGTTCTCCTCCCTTTTCTGAGGAACGTGTGGATCCCTTCTGGAGAAATGTCCTGGTGTATGCTGGTTGGCCCAGTCATCTTTCTGGGACCTCCACAGGTCTGAGGCTCTGCAGAGAACAGGTTAACTGAGCTACAGCCATGCTGCAGCTGCCTGGACAGGGCTGTTGTGTCTCAGGACCAGCCCCACTGAAGGGACTGGTGGCAGAACACTGCTGAACCACATAAAGGCAGTCAGGGCTCTGTCTGTGCAGGGCTGTGGTGTTCAGGGAGAGGTCTTTAACTGGGCAGAGAGTAACACACCTCACAGAGCTGCAACCCTAATCCTCTGTGTCTCCTCTCCAGTCTGACACGGGCACTGAGCTGTGAGCTGCTGTGCTGCAGAGGAGCACTCATTGTCTCCTCTTGCCATCCCTGCAGGTACACTGAGGACTACAGATTGATATGGAATGACTCCAGACCCCAGGTGGTGAATATGTTGCCCTTCCAAGAGGTGGAGGTGGAGAGCACCATCCTTTTCCAGGAGCTGGGTGACAATTTCACCTTCTGCTGCGTGGCCATTAACGGGGAAGGCAACACCTCTGACATGTTTCACTCACTCACCATCACCAGTAAGATATGAACTGACAGCTTGGCAGAGTGGGGGGAGAATCTGGGGGCTTTGGGATTACATCCTATAGGTATATCCCCACTGCCTTGCAAGAGAGCTGGAACAGATTCCACAAGCCCTTTATCCTCACAGGTGTGAGGCTTTGGCGTTGGCCAGTCCCAGGAGCCAGGTGGGAATTTCTGGCTGGATTATAGCCTGGGGCCAAAGGCTGTGCCACACAACAAACATCTCATAACTGCAGGACTCAGCTCCAGGGCATGGTGCATCCAGCAGTTCCTCAGCCCACCAAAATACAGGGCCTGCATCTTTAGGTGGGGCTGTTCTTTCTGCACAGATCTCAGTCACCAGTCAGTCTGAGCTGCACCTGGTGCTGTTTGTGTGGAAATTGGGGTGCCTGAGGAGAACCATTGCAGCCTAGAGTTTGGCATCAAGAACTTCCCTCAGCTCCCAGCAGCTCCCAAAAGGGTGTCCTGAGGGCAGTGCTGGAGTGTGTGGCATACAGGGAAATCCAAAGTGAATAGCTGGGCAAAATGTTTCCAGAGTTGGGATTGAAATAAGGTTGTTTACTCATTCTCCTTTTTTTTTTTCCCTCTTCCAGGGAGTGTCATGGCCCTTCCAAACAAGCTCTTCAGCCCTGTTCTCTCCACCTGCATAGGCGCATTGGTGCTGCTGCTCCTCCTACTCCTCTTCCTGCTCTACAAGTACAACCAGGTCAGATTCCCTGTTGCAGGGCAAGGGCTGCAAAGGCTGCCCGGCCTCAGAGGCCACACAGCCTCTGCTGGCAGCCAGGACAGGGACCATTTAGCTTGGAGGTACCAGGCAAGCTGCCTCCTTCCCCTCCCTTGCCTCTCAGCTTCCCCCTGGAGTTTCCTGCTGCAGGGCAAAGCTCATGCACCCAACACAGCATGTTAGTATCTCTCCTGCCCTGGTCCTGCAGTTTTGTAGCCCAGAGGTCAGTGTGGTTATTGTTTGGTGTCAGACAAAGGTGCTCACTCTGTGCTATCAGTTGCAGCTGGTTGTGCTCTGGTCCCCGTGAATCCACAGACTGAATTAAGGGAGAAAAAAAAAGTGGTTTGCAGTTTGCATCTACTTTTTATTCTCCTTGCTGCTTTATAATAAACTGTTTTTTTTTGAGGAAACAGGATGATGTTAGAATAAGTTTGTTTCCAGGAAGACTTGGTCACTATTTTTATATAAGAACTTGCCCTATTTTCTCTGCAAGGCACATTTGCAGCATTTGGAATCCTTCTCTGTTTTTTCCACAAACTGAACCAATCAGTAGCCACCTCTGCTTCATCAGTGGGTGAAAATCTCCTGGTTTTCATCTCCCCCTTTTGGCACCCTTCCTTTGACAACCTATCAAGGCTGAAAATTTTGCAGCAAAGTTCTGGTGCTGGTTGTCAGAAGATCCATCAGAGCTCTCAGACAAGCACGTACAGCTTAGCAGGCAGAGATGCCTTTGGACAGTGGTCGAGAGACACAGAAAGAGGGATCAATGTGTAAGCACAAATCTGAAAAAACAGGTTTATGGAAGGGCTTGCCAGCCCCAGAGAAGCAGGACATGGCTATAAATAGCATGGTTACCTATCTCAGAAAAGTACCAGCCTTCTCTGCTCAAGGACTCCTGCACTGCTGCTCTGCCTTGCCTGGTTACTTCTGCCACGGTGTTCTTGGAAAAGAGAAATTCTTACTTCTCTTTCTCCTTTTTTATTTTACCCCTGTAAGGGAAGTGGGGCTGGACCAGCTCCACTGTTCTGCTGTGCTCAGCAGCCAGGGGACCGAGGAAGGAGACACAGTGGGGACATCTCTCTCCAGCACCAGCTGGGCACTGTCAGCCACTGCTCTGGTGGGATGTGCTGGATGATCCAGCTCTGCCATCCCAAATGATGGCAACAGGCTGCTTCCAGTGGCAACAGAGCCTCCCTCAGTCATAGCTGATGACTTTGAGGGACTTCATAACAGCAAAGACACCATGCTGCTCAGAAAAAGCCTCTCTCACTCAGTCCAGATTCAAAAGTATTTGATGGGCTGACATCTGTATCTTCCCTCTGTGCCTGCAGAGTGAGCTTGAGTGGATGCTGGGGCTGGGGAACCCTCCCAACTTGGGGAGCACTGAATAACTGGAGTCTCTTCCTTACAGAAACCCAAGTACCAGGTGAGGTGGAAGATCATTGAGGCCTGTGAAGGGAATAACTACATCTTTATCGATCCCACTCAGCTGCCATACAATGAAAAATGGGAGTTTCCCAGGAATAACCTCCAGTTTGGTAAGAAACCTTCCCTGCTTCTTGCCTGGTGGCATGAAGCTCATCACAGAGCTGAAATGTTCCAAGAGTCAGAGCCAAAGCTCTGGGCAATATCCAAAACTGCACCCAGACATTCCAGCAGCATCTTAAACCAGGCCTTGCTGCCCCTCTCCACACAGGGTGGCAAATGGCAGGGTGTAGGCTCCCTCCCTCCCCCTTTGCTCCAAGGAAGGCTGCAGGGGTCATGTCCCTTCTCTTGCATGTGGGGTCATTCCCAAGGTACAGAGCTGGTGAGGCAAAGTTTGGAGATGGCCTCTTTCACAGCATCTTTGCTCACAGTAGAATTCCCCACAGATGTTTGCCAGCTCCTGACTAAGGGATGTGTCATCTTGTGTGAGCCCCATCCTCAAGGCTGCATGCAGGACAACTGCTCAATCTATTTCTATAAAATATCTTAAAAGCACTTTTTTTTCTCTCTGCAGGAAAAACTCTTGGAGCAGGGGCCTTTGGAAAAGTGGTAGAAGCCACAGCTTTTGGGCTGGGCAAAGAAGATTCTGTGCTGAAAGTGGCTGTGAAGATGCTGAAGTGTAAGCACAGAGCAACTTGCAAGGGCTGAAATCCTCCATCTGGGCAGGATGTAGTGTGTGTTCACCACATGTTGGTGCTCCCAGGCTGCCACAGCTATGCTTTAAAGATGTTTCTATGCCAAGTACCAGGTGCTGAAATCACATTGCTGTTGTTTTTGTGGGAGGCCAGAGGCACAGTTAGAAGGTGCAGTTTTCACTCGAAGTGTGTCTCCTCCTTTCATTCCATAACTCTGTCAACACCTTTTTCTGTCCTCTCCCTTAATCTCCTCCTTGTCCCTCCCTCTCTCCTTCACACAGTCCTTCTCTCACCTCGTAGCATCCGCAGACACGGATGAGCAGGAGGCTCTCATGTCTGAGCTGAAGATCATGAGTCACCTGGGACACCATGAGAACATTGTTAACCTGCTGGGGGCATGTACCTGTGGAGGTAGGGTCCCCCAGCCCTGCTGCCCCCACAGAGCCCTCAGCGTGAGCTGATGAGCTGTGTGGATTCTGCTGCCCTCCCAGGGCAAGCAGTGCTCAGGACAGGTCCCAGTAACCTCACTCCTTAATGAGCCCTTTCTGCTGCTCTGCCAGGCCCAATCCTCGTCATCACCGAGTACTGTCGCTATGGAGACCTGCTGAATTTCCTGCGGAAGAAGGCTGAATCCATCATTATCCAGGATTCTGCCCTGGACACCTCTTTAGACAGCGCTGCTGATTACAAGAACATTGAGCTAGAGAAAAAATACATCCGCAGGTAGGAGCAGAGCTGGGGTGGCTGCAGGGCTGAGCAATGCTGGGCCTGGGTGCTCACTGGGAGAAGTGTGCAGAGCACTGTGCTGGGGAAAGATCAAAGTCAAAGGTCTGGGGACTGGCAGGACACCGGGATGTAAAAGCCCCTGGGGCTGCCTCTGTTTAGAGCTGGTTATAGTTCCGAGTTTTTCAAAGATTTTGACAGCAGTCATTGAATATCCCACAATAAATCCAGGTTTCAGCCCTATCTCTTCTTCCACAATCTAGAACCAAAACTTTTTGGCTTCCTGCACTGAGTACATGGCTTTTGTAGGATGAAGATGACTGCTGCCCATCAGCTAAGAACTTAAAAAAAGGGGAGCAGTACTTGGAGCCCCATAACACAGGGGCTCCAGGTCTCCTTTCTGAATCAGCTTCAACATTACCTCTGCCTTTGCCCTTAAGTCACCTTCTGCAGGCAGGGATGTGGTTTCTCCTCTTGGTGAATATGGAGCAGGGCAGAAGGTTCTGCTGGAGGGTTCTAACAGCCTGCCCCCCTCTCTGGTGCTTCTCACTCAGTGACAGTGGCTTCTCAAGCCAGGGTTTGGAAACATATGTTGAAATGAGGCCTGTGTCATCATCATCATCTTCAGCAACATCAGATTCTGCGCAAGTCAGGGGTGAGTCAAAGGCTCATTTCTGGGATTTCTTTCTTTTGGGCATCCTGTCTGGTTCAGCTCTGGGAACCACAGCCCACCACAGTTTGCGTTACTCGCCAGCTTTGCAGCGAGTCTAAATCTCTGCTTTGAATTTCAGGGAGAAGCTTGGAGGAAGAGGATGAAGCCAGGGAGGATCTCCGTCCCCTCAATCTCTCTGACCTGCTACAGTTCTCCAGCCAGGTGGCCCAGGGCATGGCATTCCTCGCATCAAAGAATGTGAGCGCCAAGAGAACCACTACCCCCAGCACACCAAGTGGGAAACACCAGTCCAGCCAAGCAGGAGCCACCCATCCTAGCTGCAGAAGGCTTAGGATGTCTTTGGATGGGGTAGCCAAGCTCAAGCAAGCTGCTGCTGGAAATGGGCCTCTCTGCTCTGTCTGTTGGGTCCAGACAGGCTGGGTCCTGGTGTTCCCTCCAGAGCTTTTGTCTCCCATGGCCATCATGGCAGGGCAGCATTACAGGGGGAACCCAGGGCTGTGCATCATGCTGGTCTCAACATTTTGTCCCCTGCTTTTACACGAGGTCAGGAACTTTGTTGTGAAGCTTTCTCGCTTTGGCAGCATCCCTGCTACCCCAGGGACAAGGAACTGAAAGTGGCCGTTGAGCTGCTGCCCGAGCGGGCTCGGGGTGTCACTCACCCTGTGACTGTTGCAGAGATGAGGACACAGTGTCAACAGCCCCTGCTCCTGAGCCTCCTCCCATGGGGAAGATGATAGGCCCGTGAGTGATTAAAGGACAGGGCATGAAATGTCACAGTGTCTTAACGCCACAAATGAAGTGCTTGAAAGAAAGCCCATGGTTTGTGCATGACCTGGTGCCTCAGACAGGGGCTCTTCAAGCAGTACTTGTTTCCCTTGCCCCTACAGGCATTATTTGGATGGCAGGCCTGGGCTGTAGGGAATTTTTTGGGACCGCTGGGGACAAGTGGCTGGGTCTCAGTTGTGCTCTCTTCTCCCCAGTGCATCCACCGTGACTTGGCAGCCAGGAATGTGCTCATATCAGATGGACGTGTAGCCAAGATCTGTGACTTTGGCCTGGCCCGGGATATCATGAATGACTCCAATTATGTTGTGAAAGGCAATGTAAGTAATTACAGTGGGCACAAGAGAAGGTAAAAGGATGGGGGGGGTGGAGCATGAAAGACAGACAGTGTAGCATAAGCTGCCAGCATATCCCAGTCTGCAGAACTCTCTGCTCTTCCAGGCCCGCCTGCCCGTGAAATGGATGGCCCCAGAGAGCATCTTTGACTGCATTTACACAGTGCAGAGTGATGTGTGGTCTTACGGCATCCTGCTCTGGGAGATCTTCTCCCTCGGTAAGAAAGAAGCGAGCTTGCAAACCTCCTTTGTTTTCCATGGCTCACTATTGGCCTAATGTATCTGCAGAAAAAATTTCCAAGAAAGGAGGAGGCTGACAAAAATCTAAGTTTATCAGGGCTATAAAACACTGCATTGTGTTCCAGAGGGACCATTCAAGACAAAGAATCCCATATCATTTTCTCTAACTCAGAACTCCCTGGGTAGCACTGGCTCAGGCGATGCTCCAGGCTGCCTCTGCTCATCCCTCAGGGCTGGAGTGTTGAACATTCTGGTCTGAGAGCCACCTCTGCTCCTGTTCTTTCACAGGGAAGAGTCCATATCCCGGCATGGTGGTGAACAGCAAGTTCTACAGCATGGTGAAGCAGGGCTACCAGATGGCCAGGCCTGACTTTGCTCCCTTGGAAATGTGAGTGGATGTGCTGAGATTCACACAGTAGCAACAGGGGGGCTGGAGCTGCCTCATGGCAACAGGCAGGGACATGGCACAGGGACCTTGTGTACAGCTCTGCCTGCTGCTCCCAAGTGTCTGCCTTGAGGTTAAGGCTGGATCCTGCCAGGCTGCTCCTTGCTTCTGTAGGAAAACAAGGCCCGGGGCAGTCTATCCACTATCTCCTGTTTATGGACAGGAGGATGAGAGCACTCACAGTGCACGTCTACATTCATGAACTTTGTTGGGTTTTCTTTTTTTGGTTAGCTACTTTTGACTCTATGGTTATGAGAAGACAAGCCTGAGTAAGCTACAAGAGGGTAATGAGTGTAAGCCTGAAGTCGTGGTGGCATAAAACTCCTTGTTGATTAGTTTGCTCCATCCACTCCAGTGCTCACCACTCCCTGGAGCACTGCACATGCACTCACCACGGGTTTTATGGAGGAAGATAAGGGACTGCTCAGTACTGGGTCCCTGACATACACAGTGCTGCAGGGAAGAGCCTGGGGTTGCAGATGCTCCAGCAGCACCATGGAACCACCTTGTCCCTGTGTGGCTCTGCAGGTACAGAATCATGCAGGCGTGCTGGAGCTTGGAGCCCACACAGAGACCCACCTTCGACCAGATCGGCTGCTTCATCCAGAAAGAACTGGAGGTGCATAAGGAGCAGGTGAGGACCTCTGAAGAGGAGAAGGGGGAGGACATGAACACAGCTTCTGAACAAGTTTTGTGTCATAGCCCTTACCATTAGTTGATGGGAGCAGGGTAGTGTTGGTGTGAAGTGCAGAGAGGCAGCCAGCTGAAGGGTAAAGTCACTCCCCCCACAGCCAGAGAGGTCTGGGCAAAGCAGCACAGCTTGTGGGCAGAAACCTCTCTGTGACAGGCACTGATACACTACCAGCACAGCACCCTGCCCCTTGCCCCTGGACTAGCTGTGCATCCCCTCAGGACTAGCTGTCCACCAAAGCACAGGCAAGTGCCTGCCCTGCCTGTCACACCCTGCAGGCACAGCAAAGGGTGGTAATGTGGAGGGAGCACATCCCCAGCTGGTCCCCTGCACAGGACCAGGGGTCATACACCATCAAAGGGACCAAAACACACTTGAGGGGTTGTGCTTCTTCCTTTTCTTTCAAGGACTACACCAACCTCCCCTCCACTGCTGAGGAAGACAGTGGCTGTGACACGTCCGGCTGCTGTGAGGAGTCCTGCGAGCAAGAGGAGAGCGGGCAGCCCCTCCTCAAGGGCAACAACTACCAGTTCTGTTAGATGGGACCTTCCCCCTGGGGCTGATCCTCGTCCTGGCTCCACAGAGCTCATCCTAGGACACAGACACCTTCTGCTATGGCCTTCTCTGTGCTTTCTGAAGTGTGAGTGTTGCCAACTCTCTCACCAAAAGGAGAGCAAAGGAGTCACCGTGGGGTCCCTGAAGTCTTATCTCACACATAGCATAGAGCTGCCAGGATGGTAACAGGCTTCATCTCTACAAGGCACACAGAGGTCCCCAGCACCCGCCTCCCCATGCCCCAGAGAAGGCTGGGGGAGTTTGGGTTTTGAGTTTTTTAAAACATACTAGTCACAGTCAAGTAAGACATTTACAAGTGTCACTCACATTACTGAACCCTTGTGTTTTATAAGCACATCTTGAAATAGATCTTGGCACTGGAACTACTCCACACTCTTTCTTGGTGGTCCTGCTCTCTTCCCTTTGTCAGTCTGACCCTTGACACTGCAGTGTGTTTAGATATAGGTAAAGCTTCTACATAGCATTAAACATGCATTAACCCCTACACTTCCTTGTGCAAACCACCTCTCTGCAGCTGATGCTTCTGCAGGGAGTGTTTGGGTGAAGGGAGCCACAGAGACAACCCCAGGGTTATGTGAACTTATGGCCCAGTAATGGGACAGAAGGACAGTTCTTTCTCAGGTAAAATACAGCAGAAACCAGTGCTCTGCCAAGAGAACACTGAACACAACCCCAATCCAGGAAAGAATGGCAGCTTAAAGAGGTCTGGAAATGATCAATATTACACATATTCTATGGAACTTCTCAGTTACTGAACATGTAGCAATCACTGCCTTTGTCACTATTACAGACTTGTACTAAATTTCCTAAAAGTACTTTTAATAGTACAACTGAGGTGATTTTTTTTCATAAGCTAGGGCCTAATGCCCTTCAA
Source organism: Rhipidura dahli (assembly GCA_013399225.1). Taxonomy (NCBI): domain Eukaryota; kingdom Metazoa; phylum Chordata; class Aves; order Passeriformes; family Rhipiduridae; genus Rhipidura; species Rhipidura dahli. Next base: position 351,575 of record VXAC01008557.1, read on the forward strand.
CTTATTTCTCAGCTAGCTCTTGCTCAGGGTTACCACTGCCCCAGCCAGCCAGTCCTGTGCACCTACCAGAAGTAGCTAAAGAACCTTCTTAGCTTCACCTGACTCGGTGGGAAAAGGATCTTGGTTCCAGGTACAGGCAAACTGCAACTGACAGGGCTCAGGCAAACTACAGCTGCACTGCAGGTGGCCTTTATGACACTCTGAGCAATTACACTGTGGGCCATTTCTGATCCTTTTAACCCTGGTTTTATGCTAACACCGAGTGATTCATTCCTCCTTACTAAATGAAAAGCTAACATAACTCTTATCTGTCAGTGTTATAAAAAATAAAACAAGATGTTTAACAAAATTAGTCTCTTCCAGGGCTCTAAGGACTTTTCTCAGAGGGGAACAGCTCAGAGCATGGGTGATGCACTGGCCTACCCATTCGCCCTGCAACTCTGTTGCTCAGTACCAGTTCTCAAAACCACTAATTCTTGTGAAAAACTTATTAAAAGCAAAGTTTTAAAGCTCTGAAGTAGACCCTGTGCATGGATATAATGGATGTAATTTCAGTTGTGATGATGGGACACCTGACAAGTCACCATGTGGCAGCAGTCTCTGGGGAAAGTACAGTGCCAGGGTAAATGCAGAAGAGATTCAGCAGTGTTTGTGCCCTTTGCCCTGAAGCCATCCAGACCTTGCACACAAAAAAACCAAAAAAACAAGTCACTTGACCACAGTTTCACCCCAAAAATTGGAGATAATTTATTAAATTTTATCACTGACTGAAAAAAGTCACTAATGTCTCTTATAATAAGTTAATGTTCTTAACAGAAAAACCCCAAGCCATGATTACTGCATTTGCTCAGACTTAATACATTTACTTTAACAGTACGGTACTCAATAGGTTCCCCTTCACAGAAGGGAGTTTTCAACCACACCGCAAGCCTCAGAATCTTCCCCACTGCTCACTCAGACAAAATAAACTCCCAAGATGGTAACTTAGCAGTCTGGCATCCTGCTTCCCTCCTCTGTGGGTCACAGCAAACACCAAACAGCTTCACCACCAGCCATGGCCAAAGGGAGCTGCAGCAATGACAGCACAGCTTTGCACCTGCAGTCCCAGGTGTTCTTCGGGTGTGCTGCAGAGGCAGAGGTCTCATCCTGACTCCTTTCAAGGGGCTGACAAAGCAACCTGGACAGCAGAAGTCTCCTCCAACCCTGCCCCTCGAGCACTGTGACAGCAGGGGCAGGGCAGGTGGGACACCTGACAAAGTGATGAGATTGCACACGTGGGTGCAGCTCTCCCAGCACATCCATGAGGGTGGAATACAGAACCCCCTGCTCACTGGTGACACTGCATTCATTGTTCCTCCTTGATCCCACAGACAGTGTTTGAGTGTCCTTCCCCTCTCCACAGCCACCCCGTGCACAGCACTCAAATCATCCTCCAACCCCTTGGCTGCCCTGGGGCTCAGTTCTTACCTTACCATAGAGAACACACTCCACTCACTGTACCTTTTGGCTTCTAAATTATTAGTGCTTATGTGAAGGGACAAAAAATTCTAGAAACTTCCTGCAGCCAAAGCACCCATAATCCTGGACCCAGGAGTGCAGCCTCCAGGGAGGGTCCCCAGATACAGCATATTGAAGCAGCACAGCTCCTCCTTCTCAAGACTCCTTGCAGCCAATGCATATGAGAGCTCTGCAAGATTACCAAGCAGGAGTCAGTATCCTAAATTCATCTATTCAGAATGTTTTGGGGGAAATCTTTGTAGCCATCTACCTTTCATGCCTGGTCCCACACCCCCAGCCCTGCCACCAATAAGTACAAAGAAGTCAGCAAGCAAGATTCAGAATTAAAAAACCCGTGTGTGCTTGACCACACACACTCCCTGCTACCAGCAACTCCTCTCCCCTCTCCAGCTGCAGGGAAGGCAACATCCCACAGCCCTGAACAGCAGGTCCATCACATGCCTTGGAGGCAGTTGCAGCCTTCTGCAAGGGGGTGACAGACCCATGCTCGCAGCAGCTATCACGATGCTATGGAAGCACAGAGCTCTTTGGTCAGTAACAGCAGTCAAAGCCACCAGCATCACATCTCCAACCTGTAAAAATAAACTCTCAAGCCAGACAGCTACAAAAGCTGGCTCAGCCCACCCCTCCACACAACCAGAGAGAGAAACCGACAGGCTGTTTTTTTACTCAGCAACCTCTATCCTCCTCCTGCTTCCCCTCTTCATCCTCTTCCGTTTCTGTTTTGATCTGGGCCACCCCGAGCCGGTAGAGCGCGTCGCGGATCACCACCTCCCCCGGCTGGCAGCTCTGCACGATCTCCTGGATCTGCCTGTTGACGATTTCCCTGCTGGTGAGGAAGTCCATGAGGCGGTTGTAGAGGTAATAATGCGTGGGGTTCTCAAAGGTGATGGGCCTCTGGCGCACGTTGCTGGTTTTGCTGTCGTTGATGGCGGCGATGATGGCACCGTAGGGCTCCAGCTCGCGGCACAGGGAGATGCAGCGGTGCCGAGCCGTGGCGTCCCAGGGGCTGCTCTGCTCCGAGCCCGTGTGGACGATTCGGCGCGCCAAGGACTTGGTGATTGGGTGCTGAAGGGAGTGCTCAGCCACCGTCATGTCTACGCTGTAGTGCTGGTCCAGCAGTTCAGGGCAAGACACATACTGGGGGAGAGACACATACACACCAGGTAGAACAACAAGTAACTTCCCCACAGCTGAGAAGACAAAACTATTGGCCAAACTCCAACCAACACTATGACCCAGGACACAGAGAGGGCTAAATGATCCAGGCTTCCCCTAAATGCCACAAAGGTGGTCTGTACACTCTCTCCTCACTAGTGTGCCCTCAGATAATCCCAAGGCACTAGGAACCATCTTCCTGTCCCCACTTCTCAAGGAATAGCAGAAATCTGAAAGTGAGTTGCTCTGTCAAAATCGGTGATGTGCTCCAAAGTTCATGATGTGAACTGTTACAGTGCACTCCCAGCACAGCTCTTCCTATTAAGGACAATTAATCAAACACAATGCCCCAGGCAACACATAATACGTTCTGCTATGCTTAGAACTGGTGCACTGGCAGAGCTTAAATCAGGAGACAAATTCACCCCGGCAGTGTTCAAGGCCAGGTTGGATGGGGCTCTGAGCAACCTGGTCTAGTGGAAGGTGACCCTGCCCATGGCAGGGGGCTGAACTGAATGAACATTAAGGGTCCTTCCAACTCAAACCATTCTGTGATTCTATGAAATCATCTGGAGGCACAATGCAGGTTAAATAGGGATGGGGGGTTAATTTTAAATCTCCCTTGAAACTTTTCCATACTGGACTGGCACAGCAGAGAGTAAAGACATAACTAACCATTGGAGGTTCCATAGGGTCAGAGAAGCAGCCCTGGTTCTTCCCCCACATCTGGGAAGTCAGGCCAGGCCAGCAGAGGTCTGCACATAGTGCCACTGAAGAGGCTGTATCAACAACATATACTGGAGGCCAGTGACGTGAGGATACCAACAAGTCCACATGATCCCGGGCATTTTCTCCTCTTACTATGTACTTTGAGCCACACACAACCTGGAATAAAAAAAAATAACATCAGCAGCACAATAAACCCAAAAATTTACAGGGAAAAAAACCCCCTAGTCTTAAAAAAATTCAGCTTCCTTTCAGGTATACCACACTATACAGTAACCAGAGTTACTTTCTCTAAAGATACTGTTTCCTCCTCATACACATTCACTTTGTCTTGTTCAGGAAGAGATTGTTTTAAACTGTACCTCAGTAGCAACATGAAAACCAGGCTTCAGATCATGAGATCTCCTGCAGCTCATTTTCCAAGCCCCAAGGAACATGTTTCATTCCCAAGGCTCAGAGAAGGCAATTCCATTGCTTCTATTCAATAAGGAAGTTCCATGCTGGTAAGTCATATATTGAATAGCCAGGGAAGAAAAAAACCACAGTGGCTCCAGCCTTCCTTACCTGATGTGGACACACTTTGTAGATCTTCCCTCCTGTGTGATGAGCAGAAGTTGGAGTGATGCTTGTCCCATTCTGTACAAACTCATAGAGAGCCAAGAGGGAGTAGCAGAGCTCATCCTAGAAAAGACAGGCCCCAGAGAAAGCAGCTAAAATTAACAGACTCCTGCAGAGAGGGAAAGGGCTGCATGCAAGGTCTCCCAAATCCTAATTTGCACATCATCCAACAACTTCCTAATCCCACACTCAGCACTGTGAGGATGACAAGCAATTACACAACGCTGAGCCAGTGACAAGGTAATTACAGGCTTCCTTTCTTCTAGCCCACAAAGGTTCAATTTATTTCATCATGTGTAAATTATCCTATAACCTGCTGGCACCCATCCCTGCCCTTAGTGCAGTCAGATGAGAAATTAATTGCCTAGGATGGCAAGAGTGGATGAGGGAAAGACAGTGAAGAAAAGCTCCACTCCTGCAGGCTTGTGTGTGGGCAAACAAGCCATTACCTTTGTATGTGATGCCTCCCAGGGGATGCCACACTGTGTCAGAAAGCTCTGCAGCTCTTCCTCACTGTAAGAATTTATCAGCTCAGGCCTGAAGACTTCTTCCTGAAGGAGCCTGACCAAGGCACTCCCATTACCTGCAAAGGCAGGAAACAGGTCTCAGCACTCATTCTCAGGAAGGGAAGTTACCAAAATAATTTCTTACGAAGACTACAGAAGCAGAGATTGCACAACCCACAGCCAGTAGGAGAAAGCTGTGAACAGTCCTATTTGCAAAGCTCATCACAGCCCACACTTGTCTCGAGCCCTTCACTGCTGAGGTCACCAGACTGAGCCCAGCAGAGCTGCAGACTCAATAAACACTTATCTGTACTGTCATTTGTAACCTTTAAATGACTGATGTAAGAATAACCAAGTGAAGAAGAGCAGAGATAAATGTGAGTGCAGCCTTCAGACTGAGCAGCTCCAGGCTGAGCCTTCACATCTCCCTGGTTCTTTCTCTGGAGCTCCACTTCCACAAAAGCCCACGTAGCTCTTCTGCAGAACCGAAGCAGCTGCAGCCCCGTCTGCAAAGCCAACTCCCACACTTGTTAAACTTGTAAAGCCAGTTTTCCTTCTTATACCCAATACCTAAATTCTTAAGGGAACTGGTTGCTAACTGATCTTAGCTCTCAGATCTGAGATTGTTCCTCTCACTGTTTCTTGTTCCATGCAGTCAATATGCAGTGGATACACTGAATGTTGACAACTCTGATCAGGACTAGCACACCACTCTCCTTTTCTCAAGTTCTATAAAAATTTTACTGATATTGTAATACTGAGATACCAAGCACTACCTGTAACTTTCACACTCCAAGCATCAGTCTAACATGAACAAACACTGACTGGCAGTCAAGTTGTACACACATCCCTCTGCAATCAGACCCTATCTCATCTGGGGTGCAATGCTGTCATGTCCCCCATGTCTCAAATGCATCAGAGCCCACCAGTGCATCCAAACTTCACAGGAAAAGCCAAGCCTCAAGCAGCAAAGTAATCTAAGAACAGCTGAACTCACTCAATGTTCCTGTCTTGTCTCAGCACACGTAACTTTTGAAGTGTCATGCAATCAGCAATTCTAACACTAAACATCACCAACACATCAAGCACTCCCTTAGTAAGCATAACCTGAGCCATTACCTGGCACTGGCTGTGCATGCAGGTTCTTGTCCTTCTCTGTGTTGATCACCACTGCTCCTCTCATCAGTGGAGGGAAGAATGGAGCAACAATAGAGGCATCAAACTTTGTGATGGGGATGCTAGAAGGAAAAGCCACCTGCTCAATCACCTCCGTCTCCATCGTAGACCAAAAGTCTTCTACATTCACTTCACTTGATGGCAAGTATTCTGGCCAAGTAAACTACAGAGAGAAAGAAACACAGGGGTCAAATACAAATAACCACAGTACATTTGAGTTCTGTGTCAGTCTCACACAGGGTATGAGGACTACACAGGAGAGTGCTCAGCCCAAATACAACACGATGATTTCAGTCTCCTAAAGCTTGCCACAACCACTTTGCATCAAGACTCAAAATTTGACATAAAAGCCAGACATGTTACAATTGGCTAAAAAAAGCCTGCTAGGGCTTTTTTCCCCATTAGAGAAGACAGCACCTCAGGGAAACTTGAGGAAAAGAAAGAATGCATTCATGTCAAAGGAAGAAGACCACATTCAACAACTTCCACCCAAAGTTCCTACTGCCTGAGGCTGCTGGACAAAAGCTGAGGTCCAGGGACAGAGGATCTTGTTTACCCTGAACTACACATCAACACCTCTAAGAGGAAGCACAGGCATTGCTGCTCCAGCCACATCCTCTTGTCATGCATCAGCAGAAAACCACTCACAAAGGTCTCATGTATGTATTGTGCATCATGAAAACCAGAGTCAGCAAAAAATCATTATGATCTGCTTTGAATACAAACAGGATGTGAACTGTGGGAAAAACCTACCTCTATGTTTTTCAGTGCTAGGACATTTTCCGTGTTCCTCTGGGCTATTTCCACCTTGGGGGTTATGCCACAGATTCCACAGATCATATCATTGTAATCCCGGACTGTCAGGCATTCAAAGGCCCAGTAGCCATTGCACAGCAGCTCCTGAAGCTGACCCTGCTCATCAGGGCTCAGGCTTTTTTCTGAAAAGAGAACATGCCACTGTTACAGTTCTCACTTCCTAAAGCCAATGGAGAGGCAATAAGGCTCTCCTATGCAGGATGAAACCAAACCTGCCCTCCAGAGAATTGGTGCAAAGAACTGGTCACAGAGGTAGTGTTTGGTTTAGGAAGTGATTTAATAGAAACATACCACACTAAAATAGGTGAGGTTTGCCTTTTTATAACCTAACCATCATCATCAGGTCACAGTTTGGTGTGTTATGGTAAAAAGCAAGAAGGAAAACCCACCAGTTTGCTCCTGAACAGAGTCAAGGATATTGCCAACAGTCACTCTGGGGTCCTCTCCAAGTTTAATGTGGTTTCGGATTGCAAACAGAAGATCCAAACTCACTAACAATTTGTTACCCACATTGAAAAGGCCTGCAGTTAAAACAAGACAGTTATTGTCTGTAGGGTTCCAGATCTTCCTCACTAAGAAATATATTCCTTACTGATAGACAAAACACTCACATGAGTACAGTTTAGAGGATAATGGAAACACAAACAGTGCTTCTGCATCTCTGAAGTGCACAGTTCCTTGCTGAAAGATTATCTCCATTCACAGACTTGTCTTTGAATAAAAAAAGCTACAAGGAACAGCTGCCAATCCATCTCCTCACTAGCCAACACTGAGAAACAGCACTGACCAGAGGTATCTCTGACTATAATCTCACAGGTTGCCTTGCAAAACATAACATTCACAACAGAGGACACCTACACCAGTGAATCAATGCAAGGTCTTCCTCACCAAAATATTCACGTGTTTTCACTCATAAATGTAGATTTACTTGCAGAATAAATTAAAGCAGAAATAATTAAAAAATAATTCAAATTTCATACACTGGGAAGGGAACAAGCTTTTCTGTGCCTGGACAATGGCCTGATACAATCCTAAGGCTTCCAAAGGGTTCAGGCCATAGTCCTGCTATATTGTTGGTATGCTCACATCTTTCCTACCTGTGTAAATGTCAGTGAAGCTATGGAGAGCCAGACACTGCAGGTTCAAGCACACTTTGACCTGAGCTGTAACCACCTGTAACCGATTGGCTGTCAGCAGCCAGCACTCCTGAGGACCAGCAAGGGAACTGCAACACACAACAAAAAAACCAGTCTGAGTGAAGCCAATGGGTTTTTTAGTCCAGCCCTGCAGTAACTTTAGACATTCTAGTTAACATGAGTTAATTACTGTGTAAATCTAAGCCAGATTACCACATCATTTCACACCAGGAAAAGAAAAGTTACATTTTAAAAGAGGTTTCCCTGGCAGAGTCAGGTCACTGCTCACATTCTTTTAAAGCACTAGAGCATCCCTCCAGCTCCATACACGGGGCACATACTATTGGAGAGGTGGAGAAAACCTATGGCCCCAGCTGCCCTGGGAGACGTGTCTGTCCCATTGCTATGGTGATCATTAACACATTCCATCTGACAGCCTGTCCCTGCACACAGATTCAGAAAGGTCTGCTCCTCTACAGTGTAATTGCTGAAGGGGAGGTTCAGACAGGAGAGTGCCAGTGGCTGAAATACTGCTGTCCATCTGAGAAAACAGCTATCAAAGCCAAAGTCACCTCCTTCCCACTGGCAGGGCTTCAATTAGAGCCTGTGCAGGCACATGGAAGAGTCCCAGATGCAGAGCACTACAAAGCAGCCAGACACAGGCAAGGATTTACAATGCACATGTTGGTAAGTCCCAAGGTGAGGGAGAAGGTGTGAGATTGCTGTTCTGAAAAAACTAAAAAGCATAAAAAGTATCTCTTCTGGGAAGATCTCAGTTAGTTCTAGCCTGACCAAAGCAAACATGCATCGTTTGTATCAAGATTTTTTTTGTGGAAGAAAGAAACACAACGTTAAACTCTTTGACATTTTGCTGTGGGAAATATTTTAGATTATGCTTTCAGAAACAGGGATGTCTGGCAGACTCAGTGAGGAGAAATCCTACAGGCTTTCATACAAATCTAGTTAAGGTAATCTACCCTATGCACTGGGATAGTCTGAAAGTCCTTCAGGTTTCAATTTGGATATTTGTTCCAAAAAAGGATTCACTCAAGCACACACTAAGAAATGAAAGGAATGAAAACATCATCAGGAAAAAGATCCACACAGGAAATATTCAGACCAAGGAGAGAGAGAAAAGGGAAATCACATAATGCACATCTGTAAACCCACAAGTTTTCCTCTCTCAGCCTCAAAGCATCAGAATGGAAAACAAAGAGGGGATGACTAATGAAAACACTCTGTTTCAGTATGAAAAAAGTTACATCTAGACTTAGCACTCACTCTTTGATCCTGCTAAACCCTTTCCACACACATTTAGCTTATTCAGTGTCACTTCCACCAGCTTCACTACCAAGGGCTAAAGCAAATATTATTTCAGGCAGACTTGGAACAAAGAAAATCAGCATGAGCGTGGAAGAGCCAAAGTCCAAAGCAGAATCTTACTTCTGTCCCCCTTTGAACAAGGGGCTGTTACAGAGGAGGCACTGCACACACGGAGACTCGTAGTAGTTGGACCAGGAGGTCTGCTCGATGGTCACTGTCTCCTCACTCACGTTGGACAGGATGAGCCGGGAGCTGTTGAGCTCGTGGATGAGGGTGAAGATCTCTGCCAGCTCTGACTCATTCTCGGGGATCTGCATCACCTTCCGCAGCAGCTGCAGTGTGGACTGACGCTGGATTTCCTTCTGGGATGGCGTTAGCGGCTCGCTGGTGTTCAGCACGTCCGACTGACCCGAACTGACCTCCTAGAAAGCAACATATCCAACTAGGCAAGCATGGGGATGAAATATTAAGAAGCCCAAAGAAGTCTTAAAAGGCAGAAGAAACACAGTAGTAACCTTTGCACTCAGTAAATTTGACTTCTACTCTACTGCTGAATCATTGACTCCACACAGGAGCTTCAAGCTCAAATTCAACACAAATACTTTATTACAGCCTAGCACTTCAGGAACTCCTGCACTGCCAGACCATCATGGATTTGCCATTAAACTATTAAATGCAGGGATGGGGGATCCAGAAGGTGAGGAAAACCACTAACAGGTATATAAGCACTTCAATAACCCTCATCACTTGAGCCCCCAATCATCACTGTCCTTCTCCACAGGTTTTCAGGCACAGGCTCAGGGCAGCCTGCACAGCTCTCCAGAAGCTGGAGGAGCCAAGTGCTAAATAAGAACTGGGGGCTGTGAGACACAGAACACGCTAATCAATAACAATTTATCAGCTACAGTCTACCCTTCTCTAACTCACATGCTATCACAAAAAAAATGCACAAGCACAGGAGAACCAAACTCCAGGATGGACACAGAGAACACAAACAGCCTGATCTGCTTAATCCCTGAAACTCTTCTGTCAACGTTTCAACCTGGTTTTCTGACTAGTCTGGCAATGAGATAAATGATCAGTCAAAAGCTCAGAGACAACAGTGAACTGTGTGAGAGGAATGTTAAACATCTAGAACAAGAAAAAAAAAAAACTAAATGAGGAAGAGACAAGCCACATGCCTCTCAGAATGCAAGCTGAGCTAAGCACACTGCTGTTCCTTACACAGCTGTTTGTGTTCATGTGTGAGTTTCACACAAGCCATCTCAGTTTGTGTTTTTAAAGAAAAAACAAAACCACTAAACAAATTTATGATCTTCAAAATAAAAAAAAAGGCAAGCAGATGAGTCATTACTACACAGGCTAAAATTCTGTCTATATGCTGAGTATGCATTTCAGCTAAGAGCAGGAAAGCTCCTTTATTCGTGTATTGTTTTAAAAACATGACAATTCACTATGAGAAAAGCTAACCTTTGAGACTGCAAAGGCAAAAACCCAAAAAATCCCCAGAATGAATTACATCCACATAGAACAGCAGACAACTGAAAACTTATTTGTACATCAGAAAAAAACCTTACATCCAGAAATAAATTCAGGTTGGAAGTAAAGTTGCTCTACAAACGCTTAAAAACAGGAAGCTCAAATACAAGATGTACTGACTTAACTGACACTAGCCCCAAACTGCTCACAAAGAAGAGCAAACTTGGGAGTTTCTTGATGAAGTCTGAAGTTCAGCAAAGCTGACACAGCAATACTGTGACTTCAGGGTCGATCTTCCCAGCATGTACTGACACAACAAAGCATTTGCAAGTTAAGGAGACACCCAGTGGTAGCACTGGGTGTGCTCAGACTTACTCTCAGCCTGAAGCACCACTGCTACAGGACTTGGACAGTACAAACATCATCAGAGGTATTTTAAATAGAAACCATTCTGTTAGAAAAGTTTATTATAATGAAAAAAAAAAGAAAAACCCAAGTCATGTTCCCACAGCTACTTGCAAACTAAGGTACTTCTCTGCCCAGCTCACAACAAACATGGTAAAACAAGTAAGCCTGAAACTTACCAGGGATTTTGCTGTTTTCTCAGTCCTGTCTTTGGCAAGGTTGTATCCACAGCTTGGACAGATGCGTGGCTTGTGCCTGTTTGTATACACATAACTGCACGAGGGGTTCTTGCATTTCCCTCTGCCACGGGATGTTGCTAATCCCAAATCCTGAATGACATAAAAGACATATTTGCTGACCTTGACTTTTAATAGTTGGACTCCATGATCTTAAAGGTCTTTTCCAGCCTGAATGACTCTAGGATTCTAAGCCAACAAGATTCTAAAAAAAGATTATTATGTGTTTTTTCCCCACTTTATAACTTCTTGTTTAAACATCAATAGCAAGCCCTGTCATTTTGCCCAGAATCCTTTAACTGGCACTTAAACATTCGGGGGCCAGTTCTCTAGACCAGAAGAACATTACATTCTTTCAGAAACCCCTGATCCTCCCTGCTGAACTCAAGGAGGGGATGGGGATTATGCATAGGGATTAAAATCCATCTCTTAACAAAGTCCTAAACATAACTACAAAACAGATCACAGTCACCTTGGATTAGGTCTAGCAATGACACATAAAGTACATATTATTTCACATTAAAAATGAGATGTATTTGTGCATGTCGGTAAAACAGAAGTCCCAGAACATTGTCATCCCAGAGAGGACACACCCCATGACAGAAGTGACACTATTTGAAATATTCTCACCAAAGTAACAGTGCAACTGTACTTGTAGGAAGGGAATATGTCTGGTTTGACCTCCACAACTTTAACCTGAGATGCCGTGCTTGTCACAGCACTGCAGAGCTAGAGATTGAAAGCAGAAAAAACAACACCCATCAGACACCTACTACTAAATACATGCATGCATGAATAATCAATATCTATTAGCATTCCTGACCCCAAGAAATTAATTAATGTTCATTTAATATCCATAATACCACAAGACACTGCATTACAACAGCTTTGCATGATAAGACATTACAATTCACACATTCATTCCAGCATCTTGGCATACTCAGTCATATTTTACAGGTGAAAAGCTCAGGATTCAATACTGCATGTCATTATCATAGCACCAACAGATCTTCTGGAAGTAACTGGGAGGTTCTCAAATTGTCCAACAGCATCTCTCAGCTCAGTTCGCACATTCAGCCACCAAGCATTCATTCTGCTACCCAGACATATCCTAAAAACTGCCACAAACAGATCTCTTCATCATAAGACTGCTACATTTTTATGTTCTGTTTCTCACTCGGGTCATATCAATCACATGGGAGAAAAAAAAAACAAAACACAAAACCACAAACAAAACCCTCCCCTCAAAAAATCCAGGAAAATAATTTGCATTTGAGGAACAACCTTTAGCTCCTCAGCAGTTGGTGGCTGCAGAACTGACTGGCCCAACTGTTTCAGTGTACTGGGCTTCAAGCCTGAGGTTCTCACAGGGGCATGCTTGTCTAGAAGGAGAAAATATATACACCAGGTTAAATGTGAGAAAACAGGTTCTGTTTCTTTCTGACATCTTTGGTAAATGCCACTATAGATAGTCATGCGAGATCTTTCCTCTGCACTTGAAATGACCCAAGCAGGTGTCTCATGGCCCATTTACTGAACTCAGGCAGAGACAAAGTGTTTTTTTTCTAGCACTGGTAACCACCTCCCTTGAAACCTATCTTGTTATTGACAGACACCACTTCAGCATGGCGAGGAAAGACAACAGCTCGCAAAGCACAGCAGAGAATGCTGCTTTTACCAGTACTTGCAAAGGCCTGCCTGCTGCTTGGCTGCTCCGTGCTGGCTTCTCTCCCCATGCTGGCTGGAGCAGGTAGAATGGCTCGCATGGGTCTGGCCGCAGCCAGCAAGGAGGGCTTGGGTCTTGGTTTACTCTTTACTTCTTGTCCCTTGTGCGTAGCAGCTGTTGCATCAGTTCTGAAAAACAAGAGCTACAAGTGGAAAAATATTCCATTGATTTCCCCTCAGCTTCAGTTTTCCTCTTTTCCCTGAATTGCGCTTTGTTAGCACACTAATGACAGCTACTGCAATAGAAAGAGAGATGATGCTAAGGCTGCATCTGCCCTGTGACTACAATTTAATTGTCACTTAAAAAAGTATTAGTTCTGATGGACAAAGACTAAAAGGAACAATCCTGAACTGGCACAAAACAGACAGCAAACACAGTAAGTCTGACAGGAAGCACTGCCAACAGCCTTCAACTTCTTGAATTAGTCCCATGAGCACACAATAGACATCATATGCTCCCTTAACACATGGAAAACTGACTCACCCCACCACTGGCTTTTTCACAGAGGCATTTGGACTCAACACCTCAGAAGACGTCGACATTCCCAGCCCCACACTTCCTTTCTCTGCCTGCTCCGAAGGAGCGTCTGCTTGCTGCTGGCTCTCTTGGCCCAGCACCACTCCAGCAGTGCTCCTCCTGTGTTCAGCAAGCACATTATTTGGAAGAAAGTGCTCCTCAGAGATGATCACTTCCTCCCACTCCATCTCGGGCATCTGCCCTCCAACAGGCACAGCATTCAGCAGCTGGCTGACAGCTTCGGAGCTCTCCAAGGAGGACTTGGAGGAACTCTCGCTAACGGCCGTGGGCTCTGTGAGGACTGACTGCTGTCCTCTTTTAGCTGCTGAAGTTTTGAGAGAGGTGCCTGAATTTGGCTCAGATTTGCTTTTTGGTTGCTTTTCCTGGAAACAAGGAAAGAGTCACATTTCAGAGCTTTCGGCTTTCACAGATAAGCAAGTTCCCTGCACATATGCCATGTTTTCCATGGCCTATTTAATGCTGGATCAAAACAGCAAAATCCTAAGTGTTTAAGCACTGAATTGTATGGGAGTAGACAGACAGCGTCTCCTACAACAGCAAAGGCCCTGCTAACATTGTATCTGGCCTCTTGCCCTTTATGTATCATTTTTAGACACTGTTTACTTTGAGGAATCAATCTATCTTTCTTAAACTCCCTTAAATATCACCATTAGCACCAACATCACAAAGTCACTCACCACCCTCCGTAGCAAGGGCCCACCTCCTACGCTCCTCTTTCATGGCTTCAGCTCTCTGATGCTGTCTGTTCTTCTACATTATTGAGGAATCAAAGGGAGTTAAGACAGAGAATTTGCATCTTTTGGATACATGCTTTCAGAACGCAAGCATGTGAGTGAGTCAGAAAACAGGATTATTTAGGAAGTTTCTTTGACTTTAAGAAATATGTAACTTCCAAGACTAAGGCTACAGAAAACATTGAACGGGAGTCAACAAAGGTACAACAAATACGCAAAAATATCTCAGAAATGGAATCTAGAGTCCTTGCCATGATAAACACATTAATTCTAAGCTCACTACAGAGGGCATATTCAGAAGAATAACCTAAGTTTTTAAAAAATATATCTTTTAACCTTTCTAAGGATCAGGAAGGTATATATATATTTTGTTTCAGTTCTACTGATACTATTGCCAGTTAAAAAGAAACTCCTGGTGCATGTTTTTCCCAGGGTATGATACCATACAAATAAACGGAACTGTATCTGCAAACCTGTTCCCAGCAGAGCAGACTAAGTCTGAAAGACCAAAAGGAAAACTCCCTGTAAAACTTTTCAGTTTTAACCAGTGTAGGATTGAACAGAAGCAGACATGCCACGTTCAGGCAGGATCCAGAAATACTTTTTGCATTCAGCCATCTCTCTACCTCAGCAAGTTTACCACACAAAAGCAAAGATGTCACCATCACTATTTGTACCCTACCACACAGGAAGCTCAGCCTTCAGCTCAGCCACCACAGTTTGTAAGCTGTCCAAAAGAGTTCTCACCCCTGAATGTTTAATGGATCCAGACACAAACAAAGGACTTTCAGAACAAATCCATGCAAAGCCACTGAATATCAATGCCAATTTTCACACTGAGAACAATCTTTAAATTGTGCCAGTGGAATCTTGCTTCAGACAGAAACACAAGAGCTGATCAGAGCTGACTAATTACCAGGATAGTGCCAAGGTTTAAGGATCAAGTGGAGTTTGCTGTACACAGCTGGCAGACTTGCCAGTAACTTAAGCAGAGTAGGCATCACATGGAGAAAGACTCTTCCACTCAGATAAACTTCACAACTCTACCAACACCTGGAAATTTCCTTCCAGCCAGAGGTCAGAACATCATGAATGACCAGACACATGGCCATGAGACAAAAATATCCAACAGCACTTAAGCTTCCACTAGATCAACTTTACTAACAAGCTCCTAAAGGATCATACACCTACTGTAGTAGAGAGTTCCTCCTTTCTGTTAAAATAACAATGTTGAAAGACCACAGAAAACTAAATTTGTAGAAGAACTTCAATATGCAGATATAAATTACCACAAAACAACCTCCTGAGGTTAGCTGGAGCTGTAGTAGAAGAACAGGCAATGCCTTCCAGTAACATGAACTGTGCAGGCAGAGGGCCAGAATAGAAGAATGTGTATCCTCTCAATGAGAGAGTTATCAAATGCAGCCCCATCTATTTTAAGAGATGCAAGCAGCATCTTTACCCAAGGTGATTTCAGGTCTCACCTTGCAATGGTGACTTGCTCCAGCACATGCACTGGAACACAAGTGCAGGGATCAGTTCTGGTGTATCTGACCTCCTGTGCTAGATCTACAGGTCTAGAAGTATCACAGGCATTCACAAAACCAGCACTTTTTGTCTCAAAGTGAGGAAAGGAAAGATTTACCTTTGGGATCCATTTCCCTCCCAGGAAGTTCCCACACGTTGGGCATTTTGGTGGCTTATGCCTGGTGACATAAGTGAAGGAACAGCCAGGATTGGTGCAATTTCCATGTCCCCTGCGAGTATAGGTGGTTGTCTGAAAGAAGAATTGTCAAGAATTTGTCTACAGACCCGAAAACCACAAAGTTGTGCTGATCACTTCCTTTTTCCTCATAACATTTCCTCAATAACATTTTACAAATGTTATTTGGCAAATCACCAGCCTTCCACTACTATTCATTTTATTGAACAACCACCACACAGCTGGGTCAGGGTGAGTCAGCACCATAACTACTCTGAGTCTAAATGCTCCATCTACACAACAGCCTCTGGTATTACCAGAGTTTAGATCAACCTGCAGAGCAGAGATGAACAGTGCACATAACCTTCTGGAGAATCTAATCTTGCATTTGCAGTGATATAACAGTTCTTTTTGAACATGAAAAAGTCATAGTAAGATGGTATAAAAATGATTCAAACAGCAATCCACAGTGAGAAAAGATGTGATTAACACTCATACCAACAGAACAACAAGCCTTGAAAACAAGCCCTCATGATGCCAAAGCAGTTTTGTCAGTTATTTGTTGCTGTATGGGACAGCCAAGTATTCCCTAGTCCTTCACTGTATCTTGCTATGAACTACTGAAACACGAGCAGCATCATCAGGCACTATTTATACAAACAACTGAAGTAGAACCTGTCATCTTCACCAGGACAACTGCATCAACATATTGAGTTTTTGTCAGCACAGCACTTCCCAATATCCTGTTCTCAACACTCCTGAGGGAGCTGTAGTACTGTAACTCCCTAACTAGGTACACATTTTTTCTGTAATGCAAGTGTTGCTGTCAAATAAATGAGCCAATTTAAGCCAGATATTTCTCAGGAACAAAAACCTGAGGTATTTCCATTCTCCCTAAGACAACTGGAAGAGCGCCATGCTATGCGCCACTATAAATATCTGCTGTGTTCCACCAGCTGGAAGCATAGAGAACCTGGAAAACTGGATTTGATGCTAGCTTATATAACAGAAGGAGCTGCAGTACTGCCTGTAAATGAAGTCCCAAAATGACTACAAAAACACAGGTGGCTGGAGTAGTTAGATTAGAGAAATAATACAATTCTTCCACATGCAACAGGCCACACAGGCTTTCACATGGCTTCCCAAAACCTTAGGTCATTGTTCCTCTCCTGTCATGTGGCCAAAGCAAGAGCTTTGGAGTTAATGTTTTCCTGTCAAAAGAGCAGATCCTTGCCCTTAAAGGCGTGGACACTGGCTTTTTATAAAGACAAATATGCATCCAAGTAGTGGATGTAGATGGTTACACAGAAACTGCTGTTGGCCAGACGTGTTGCAATACCTTTATCTACTCCATCTGTTTCCAAGAACTCCCTGAGGAAGAAGGCAGCAGAAACAAGACCCTATAAAACATTGTAGGAAGTCAGAGACCCCCTTTGCCTACACAAGACATAACACCAGGGACAAGATACACGTCAACTGATGACTCCAAATTGGATTATCTTCAAGAACTGAACCATGAGAAAATCCCTCCCACTCTAATATCTTTAAGACAAATCTGTGACAATACATCCAAACCTTAGCATACCATACAAGACTCTGAATTTCTTACCAATTTAATTGATGCTGGGTTCTCCACAACAGAATGAGCTGGCAAAGGCAACATGATAAACTGTGTTGCAGGTGTGGAGGAGCTACTCTCTTCAGTATCCTAAAATGAAGTCAAAGGAAAAATACATGCAGGAAACAAAAGACGGGGCGACCCATATCCCCCCTCTCATGAACATTAATATGTCTTAAAGACTGATGAGACCAGAATACAGGACAGAGCAGCAACCGTTTCAAAAGGAACGGCCTTACCAGTTGTACTCTGGAAATTACCAAACTCCTCACACCTTGAAACTGAAAACAGAGAATCCAACTCTTCACAGACTAAGGTTTTCTATGAGTGATCCCTAACACCTCATCTTGAAAGGACTCCCTTCTACCTCACTGCAACCAGGAAAACAGCCATTAGGAGAAGAGCAGTAGCATTTTTCCTCACCAAAGTCTTGCAGCGCAACTGCAGAACCCAGTTACTGGCACTGCAATACCTCAAACATTGTCATAACAATCAAAAAAACTCAGTCATGTTAAGATATAATTCATATCAGCACATGGCTGAGTCAATCTGCAAGCTGAGAGGATTTCGTCACGGAGTTACTTTTGTATCATTGATTACAACAGTTTCTGTTTCTCTCAGCACTGAGCATCAGCAGGTTGGGCAATACAGGATCTCTTTAACACCCACCAAGGATCTCAAGTAAAATGCGAGAAACAGCACTCTCATGTTTCAGGTAAGACTCTGGCAGGAGTCTGAGTGTCACTGGAAAACAACTTACCCTCCCAGTCACCACGGTCACCACCGACACCCCATCAGGCACCTGGGGATGGGCCACAGCGATGCTCCCGTTGGGGACGTCCGTGGAACTGCTAACCAGCGTCTCCTCAATAACCACCCGGGCTGTCTGGTACGGCTGTGCTTCAATTTCCAAAGAAGCCTCATCCAACAGGATATCTCCAGCCACTTTCTCTGTCACAGGCCCAACATAATGAGAGAGAACCTCAGAGGGAACCGCTTCTTCCGCAGCCTTGGGCTGGGCAAAGGCTGCCGTGTCCTCTGCCAGCCCCTCGATGGCAATGCACTGCTCCGAGACGCCGGCCTGGCCCGAGTCCACGGAAAGGACGTTCTGCAAGGTGTCACAGGACACGCTGCTGACATTCCTGGGAGCCGCCAAGCCCTCGGATGCTGCCGGGCTCTGTGTCACACACAGCTCCAGCGACTGCCTGCTCCTGTCTTCCTGAAGAGTGGTTTTGGGAATAATTATATAATCGGAGCGAGGAAGAATCTTACGAAAGCCTGGAATGTCAGGGACTATTGCAGTTCGAGTGGACGCCTTGGAGTTCTGTGGGCAAAACCAGAGGATGGAATAAATAAATATGAGAAAAGGAAGAGATTCAGTTCTCAATCCTGCTATTTTTTAATCCCTAAGGTTCAAACGGTTTCCTGAAGTAGTTTGCTGAGAATTTCTCCACATGACAGAGCCTACAGAATCCCTCTCAGTCCTGGTTTTATCACCCACTTTACCATCACTCACTCCGATGACAGGACACAAAAATAACTGCTGTGAGCGGGTACCAGACATATCCATCTAGGATTACAGAACATCCTCCCTTGAATGAACAGAAAACAAAGGCAAGAGGCAGTGGCCTCACACAGGTTCTTTACAGGCTGCCCTGAGCAGGGATACAAACTGGAATCTGCAGTTAAATGACTCTCCCACACAGTGCTATGCAAGCAGGTAAGTGTCTCTCTCTTCAGCAGCCAAAGAACTTCCGAGAAAGACAACTTACCGGGTCCAGTCCCTCTTTCTCTAGCTTGGCTTTCTCCAAGTAGTAGCTCTTTTCAGCCACACTGAGCAACCTCCAGCTCTCACTGATCTTTTTGTTGATTTCAGATTGAGGGAGGTGTGGAAGCTCTTGTTGTACTTTCAAGTAAATATCATAATAGTAGAGAAGGTAAGCAGATCTGAAACACAATTAGAAATTGAAACATTAAGGTTATTCTACATAAATTTCTTGGGGAAAAATAAATCCACAAGGTTTAGGTTTGTATCAAGGTCATGTGACAAGCTTGTTATATTTAATTTTATTTGTAAGTGAATTTTTTGACGAAATGAAAACTCTCTCTCTGAGGAGAACCTCTGAAAAAAAGAGAGAACCTTTGAGAAAGAGCCTAAGGCAAATTATTCCAGAGCAAACAAGCTCTAAATTGAGCAACAGTGGCACCTGTAAAGAATGTCTAAGCAGGCCCAAAGTGTCAAACTGATGTTTCACTTTCTATTAAGTGTTCCAAGTGCACTGCAAAGTTCACTCATGTCAGAAACCAGGAAAACTGCTCCCACACCCTATAAAGGAGCTAAATGAAGGCAGAAAGAACTTACCGAGGCTTCTTGGCTTTTTCTCCGTGATCACCAGCACTTTTATGTTTCTTCTTCTTCTTGGATGGCACCGGTGACGCATACGTGTAAGTGCTCTCTATCTCCTCCATCACCACAGTGACCTCAGCGCCATCGTAGGGAGCCTCCATGGCTAAAACACAAATTCTGTGTTACAAATTCTGTGTTACTCTTGCCAAGTGATACAACGTTTCTCCCAACAAAGAGCACTTGTAATCACTTTAGTAAACTGACAGCACTGCTGCCATTTAAGTTTCACTCTCATTAAACCAAGATAACTATGTGTTCTCTATTCATCTACTTTTAGAAGGAAACTTCTATTTCCGTAACCTCGATACCATCAGTTCAGTGCAGATACACTACATCTGCATTTCCAGAGCTGCAATTCCACGGGGAAATCTCAGGTAGTTTGGTGGCCCAGAAGGAGCCATACACCCAGCCAGCAGCTGGCTGGCTACAAAGTATCATATGGCAGCCACGCTACGAGAGCAAGACCAGGGGCTGAACAAGCAGGAAGCCTCACAATCCTCTCACCCACCAGCAGCCCTCCGGGGCTCCTCGCTTGACAGCGATGACGGCTCCAGCCCCCGGGGCGCTAGGAGGACACAAGAGGAAAAGGCAGCACCAGCATCGCCAGGCAAGCCTTGGCACGGCCCGCACCTCGGCCCCTCGCAGCCGGTGATCCCGGGCGAGCCTCAGGCCATTCACCTCGAGCCCCGTCTCCTCCACACCGCCCGAGGCCAACCGGAGCGGAGCAGCTCCCTCCGGTCCTGCTAAACATTTCCGCGGCCCCCTCCCAGGTGTCCCCACTCACCGGGCAGCCCCGCGGCCGCGCGGGCGGACAAGCGGCGAGCCGAGGTCACGTCCCCGCCGGAGCGCGGCGGCGTGGAGGAGGCAGCGCCGGGGCCACGGGCCGGCCG
>VXAC01008557.1:372425-479894 GCA_013399225.1 Rhipidura dahli
TCACTTTTCCTGCGCGTGCGCGGCGGGGAGACGGCGTGCGTGTGTGCCGCCTTCCCGCCATTTCTCGTGAGGGCGGCGCGTGAGGGCGGCTGGAGCAGAGCAGGGCAGAGCAGGGCAGCGGCAGCCCGGTGCAGTCAGTGCTTAATGAGCGCTTAATTAGCGAAGGGCTCGGGCCATGGCTGTGTGAGTGCGTTCTGCAGGAACAGCTTTAAGCTCTTGGGTTCATCAGTGCTTGCGTCGTTTTCCTGCATTTCTCCCTCCTGTGCGCCTTGGAGCAGTGGTCCGGGCCTGGCCCTTCCTCTGGTGCAGCTCGGCGCCGCCAGGGCAAAGCGCTGCTACAGGCTCCGGTGCTGTCCCAGCAATCACAGAATCATTTAAGTTGGGTTCATACAACCCAACACCACCATGTCAGATAGACCACGAGTGCCACGTCCAGTCTTTCCTTTAACACCTCCAGGCATGGTGACTCCACCTCCTTGAGCAGCTCATTCCGATGTCTAACCACCTTTTTTGTGAAAAAAACTTGTGCAGCATGGATTGCTAGGGGAATGTGAGTCAGACTGTAATACTCTTACTGGTAAAGAAGCCACATACTAATGAATACAGACTAGTACAAGATCTCAAGAGCTATGAATAAAATAGTTTTCGAGGGAAATCAAAAGCAGCAGAACCAGTAAGAATACAGCTGAAAGCTGACTGGTAAGGCAGAAATAGTACCCTTAAAAATTAGAAAATAGAAGAGGGTTAGAAGAATTAATTGCTAAAATTGTGAAGAAATTCCTCTTGTTCAACCTAAACCTCCCCTGTGAGAGCTTAAGTCCTCTTGTTGGGTTGCTGGTTATGTCACTGCAATACATATATATGTCATTTTAAAAAACTATTTGAAAAGTTAATCAAAACAATTAATTAGGAAAGTTACATCATTTCCAACAGTTACCTGGGAACAGAGGCTGCCCCCCACCTGGCTACAGCCTCCTGCCAGGGTCTTGTAGAGAGTGATGAGGTCACCCCTGAGCCTCCTTTTCTCTGGACTAAACACCCCCAGCTCCCTCAGTTGCTCCTAAGAGGACTTGAGCTCCAGACCCTTCCTCATCTCTGGTCCCTTCTCCAGACACACTCCACCCCCTCAATGCCCTCCCTGAACTGAGGGGCCCAGGGCCAGCCCATTGCAGTCAGCAGTGCGGTCAGTCCAGCTTCCCAGTGCCGGTGATGAGGCAGCTGGAGTGACGAGCAGAAATCCAGCTGGAAATCCAGGGAAGCTCAGTGCTGGGTGTAAGGGCCAGCACTGTGTCACCACTGTCATGAGGGTTGCCAGACATCTTCCTGCTGGGAAACAGGGAATCACCCCAGGTACTGCAGCCACTCCCAAGGACTCCCAGGACCTTTGGATCCCAACATTTCTTTATCAGCATTTCCCTGTAAATTTTGAAGGCTAAAAGTTTCCATACATAACAAAGTAATTGTTTTCTCATTTTTCATGAATGTTAAAACTTAGAGCTTTGCTCCCCAGGAAACAAACAGCCCAATTAGGCTCTCTACCCATAGCCTTCTTCCTCTGAACCTTTTGGAAAGCAGGATATTGCACAGCTATTGCTCTAACATGTTTTTCGAATTACACATTTTGGCTTTTTTCTGTATTCATGTCTATTTCTGCGATTTAAATCATGACTTCTAACTTTAGATGAATGTAAACCACATCTATCTCGTGCCTCCTCTGATTGTGAAGGAGCAGAAAAAGGGCTCCTCTCACCGAGCCAGTCATTAATGAAGCTCACAAAGCAGCAATACGACAGCCAGTATTCAATCTGCAAATGGTTATTTATTCTCCTGAAGTCCTGCAGCCATTTCTGTGCTCTGTTAGTGTTTGAAGTTAATTGGAGGCAAACTGTCTGTTCTGCATGAAACACTCCGTGCAGCCCCTCTGCTTTTCCAAAGCTCCATACTTTTATTTGGATCAATTCATGACTGCTAGAATTTTCTTGGAATTATTAACTAGCCACATATTTGGAACAAAATGGCTGGTTGACTTTACAGGACTAACGAACAACTGAAAATAATAATTTAAGAGAAAAACACTTGAAGGAAAGCAGCCATGTTTCTATCTGTTCATGGAGGAGTTCTGATGACGTGCATGCTGTCGATGGCATTAGAAACTCAAATTCTTTCCTAAACTGGGCATTTTGACTCTTCCATGGACATTTATATGACCTTATTTCACCAAAAAAAAAAAAAAATACTAACAGCATGTAAATTATTTTAACTATGCTGTAATAGCACTTTGAGGAGCAGAGGAAGCTGCTGTATCAGGGTGTCTATTGTGAGCCTGAGGAGGGTTTCGAAGGAGTCCCTGCTGTGTCAGGAGGGGAAAGGTGCTTTCTCCCCAGGACACTCTACGCATCATTACCTCGGGAAATGAAAGGTATTGATGGAGATTACACAGGGATCTCCCTCTTCATTTTCCTGACAAAGTACAAGGGCCTCTTTGAAAGGAGTTCAAAAGACAGGCAGGCACACAGAACTGCAGCAGGTATCGGTCTTTACTTCTGAGGAGTTGACTTCAGAGTCCGCTTAAATAGATGAGAAATTGTAACAGCTATTCAGTAACAGTTCATCCAGCTCCAGCTCCCCCATCTGCAAGCCTTCCAAGGCTCCATCCCTGCTCCAATTCAATCACCACAATGTTGTTGTATGAGTGCTGTGGGGCAGAGCTGTCATCTCAGAGTGCAATGTGACATCATCTCTGTGTCAGCCCTCAAACAGCACCAGTTTCCAGGAGGCTTTCATGACCCTATCCCCCGAAACAAAAGCCATGTGAGATTAAGACAGCGTGGCAGCAAGGAGAAAAACTCTGCCAAGAGTTACGGGGGGTTGTGTTCCCCATGGAGGTGGAGAGCTGTGGTAAAGGAGGTGTGGTAGGGGATTTCAGAGTAGCCAGGTGGAGCTGCTGCCAGCTGTAGTCTGCAGGGACAGTTGCCATTAGTCGTTCTAAGCTGCTTTAAACCTCCCTGAGATTTGCTCTGGCACTGCACTGGTGAATGTGGGGTCTTTCTTTCCTTTGAGAGTAAAACAATACTGAACCTGTTCTTCTTGCTCTGCACACATCTGCAACAGCTCCCATGTCACTGTGCCCTCCATGGGCTTTGTGCTGACAGTAACTCCACGGTGTGAGAGAGCAGTCAAAGGACTGGAGACACAGAAGGAGTATCTGTCTGGCTGTTGAAGAGTAAAGGAGCCCCTTTCCCGCAGAAGTGTTGCAATAAAGATACTACTATTTTTAAAATGGCACCAGTGGAAAAGCAACAAAGGGATTTGTTATATTTCTGATGAATTCTGGTCTGTTTGGGAGCTCTTTGCAAGAACAAACACCAAGGATCTCAGAAATGTTAACATTTTTAGTGTTTCTGGTTATATGCACACGTTTTAGGGGGTGGGAGTAACAAAATAAAACTTGGGCTTTTAAAAGTGGCTGTTATTGATCTCACAGCACAAAATCAACAAGAAAAGGGGCCGAAAGTGTTGCATTTGATTTAGGCAGCAAAACATCTCTTCTTATTTTATCCAAAACAAAGCATACATTAAACCAACAGAGTTATTACACCAATCTCTCATTTAATCTTCTAGGATCATAAAAATTTCAATTTCTCTGTGGGGCTGTTCTAGGCACACACAGAACTTGGGATGTCTGTGTTTATAACAGACATCCCACCTCTCTTCTTTGAAATTGCTTTGGCTCCTTAGTCACCATCCAAACAATCTTTTCCTCAGCAGGCAAACAGGCACATATTTTACAGTCAGTGAAATACGTTTCTTTCAAAAAGGATACAAAAAACATTTTCTAGACATTTATTCTTTTTTTTTTCTTAAGTAATAAAAGAGAAGCAATGATTGATATGACTTCTATTTCAGTTGTTTAAAAAAAATTGTTCACAAGGCTTCATATTTTAAGCGGAAATTTGATCTTTACAGTTTTCTACTAAATGAGGCATAAAAGTATTATATGTTAGGTGTTGAAAATAATGAAAGCTTTCAGAAGAAGCACAGTTTAAAAGCATGTCTGTAGAGACTTTATGAAGAAGAGCAACCTAGTGATACATTTGTGTAAAATAATGAACAGTGCAGAACAGGCCAGGCAAGCGTTCCCATTTCTTCTTTACTGCTGATAAAGGAAAGGAGAGAGCTTTTGAAATTGGAAATACTAATTTTCTTCAGATTTGGAAAGTGAAATGGAAACATAACCATTCAAAGCTCAGAGGAAGAAATACCTCCAGCTTTACTGCCAGTTGATAACAGAGCAGCATAGGATATCTGCAGGTATCCAAAATCCACTAAAACTTCCCATGGATAATGCACCCATCTAAAAAACTGTCAGGATAAAAAAAAAATTGGAGCTAAACAACTTCCTCTCTAAAGAATAATCTCATCACTGTCTAAAAGACTAGGAAAAGTTCCCCAAGGCCCCGTATCACCCTAAGAGTGTATTAGAGAGGATTGAATCCAGTGCTGATGGCTATTAAAGGCAAAGTCTTGATGAAGTCTGACTCTTCATAGAATCCAGAATATATTGTCTTTAAGTAAACATTTCCATCCTACTCATTTCTTTCCACAGGAATATCAAGAATAATGTGTCGTTATCCCTGATGTAGCTGGAGCTGTCCCCAGTGAGCCAGAAAAATGGTCTTGCCTCAAGAAACAGATTCTGAGTTTTCTCCCACTGTTTGTAAGTTGTCTTCTCTATTTACTTGTACAAACCCTTGTGGAGCCCTGAGCCTGGTCTGTCGCTGGCACACTCACGACATCTTCCTGAAATGAATCAGGATAACTCCCTCCTTCCTTTTATGAGCATGTTGATGTATTTGATCCATGTTGGGTGTTTTTTGCTGTTCCCAACTCAGTGTGTTTGCTCAGATCCCTTCATAACTTGTGAAGTACAGAAATGTGTTTCACTGAATGGTGAAATCATTCATTAATAAGGAGCTGCCCCTTATGAAGGCATCACCAGGTGGAATTAGAGTGTCCTTCGTGCTGAGCCTGTTCACAATGACAAACCTGACTTGATTTGTGTGGTTTTTGAAGGAAAAGCTACCCAAAGCTCCAGCACTTGAGGGTGCAGCTCTGAACTGAGACTTTGTCAGCAGTGAAGCCTCCTCAAAAACAGTAATTATATATGTGATTGGAGGCAGGTAAAGGCTGCTTCTCACTTCCAACCTGCATGATGAAAAAACTGAGGTATAAAGAGATTAAAAAGAATACCTGAAGATGGATATCTCCCAAATCCAGTAGAGTCATTCACTGTTCAGTGTCCCTGGAAATCCAGAACAGTCAGGCATGATTTGGGGTGCCCTAAAATATTCTCAACCCAAGCCCCGTGAACTGGATTAAGATAAACATCTATTCCTGTTTCTCTGAAACTGCATCTTCCAGCACAGCTGCCCCATAGCTGTCACCAAAACAGCAGGACTGCAGGGTGGCCCCACACCATAAATTAATCTTTTCTCAGGAATGAAGAGTCAGCAAGGAAAGGGAATCTTCAAGTCAAGGTCTTGGCCCATATTCTCTGGCTGACACTATCTGAAGTCTCTACTTTACAGTGCGGACAGGAGGCTCACACATCACACACACGGCTGTACATTACCTGGCACAGGTTGGGATTTGGTCACTGTGTAGCTGCAGCAGCAAGGACCTCTGGGAGAGCAGAATAAGGTTCCTTGGGAAGACTGAGCCTCACTGTCTCCCAGCAGTGTTGGTCCTCACCCCTGCCTGATTAAAGCTTCCTCAAAAGGCTGACAGAAGTTATGGACACATTTTTCACTGCAGCAGCAAAGGGCAGCACAGTGCCAGGGGTGAAAGCAAGAGTCAGCAGCTTCTCTCCTGGCACAGCTGGAGACAACAAGCACAGCTGGTTGTCTCAATAATGGTAGAGCTTTACTGGGTAGGAGACAGCAGAGTCTTCTCAAACATGATCTCAGAATGCAAAATGAACAGGATCCCAAGACCTGGGGTCCATGACAAATCCTACTAATTTCTGATCCCAAAGCACTGTTTTTTTTAATCTTGCCTCCTACAAGCTAATTAAATGCATATTTTTTAAGAGATAGCCATCAGAACAAGCCACTCCTTGTACTCACATCTTCCCCTGAAGATGCAATGAGCAACAGGAGAGATGTGAATCACTTAGTGCTACATTGGAAAGAGCTCATATACCACTACAGCTTGTCTGGGATATATAGAACACATCTGAATCCCTCCAGTGTCTTGCTCATTCTCCTGCTCTGCAGTGTCTGTGAAAACAAGGAGGCTCAGGTGTGCTGTCCAATGTCATGTCTGGGGTATGGCTGGGATGCTGACAGTGTTGCAGCACTGCTGTACCATCAGAGCACAGCTAAGGGAGAAATGGGCCAGCTTCCCTTTCAGTGGGAGCTGCTGGCTTATACCACACTGCTGCTCTGGGACAAGTACTGGAATGCCACCCCAGCAAGGAGGCACTTTGCTTGAAAACAATAGCCAGCTCCTATTGTCAAGTATAAAAGGTGCAGTCCTGGTCTCAGATGTTAATCTGGTTTCAAACAGAGCAACTGAGTGGAGGATCAAGTACCCTGACACAGTGACATTCAGCACAACTGCATGTCCCAGTGTTTTGAGCAGGATAATGCCATTACTGAGCACAAGGCTGCTAATCTCGGCTCCACTCTTTCCACTGAAGGGGAGAACATCAAAGCTTTAACATCTGCACCTCCTGCCTGGTATCTGACTACTGTCTCTCTCCACTCCTGTCCCTGTTCCTAGTCCATTTTGAGCTGAAATCCTTGCCTTATCACATTCAGCAGTTGTCTGATGATTGCAGGAATTAAAAGAACTTGGAGCTGTATCTTGGCTTGCATGACCACATTTCTAAATGTCTGCAAGTCTCTGGCAAGCTGAACTTGGTGCCAGGGTCTCTTTTCATATAATACCTTGGAGTGACTTGGCATATTCATCACTCTGGAGAGTCCCTGAACAGACCCACAGTAGCACAGTTTGCACGGAGAGACACAGTCAAGCTGCCTCCAGCCTTCAGAGCTGCACTGTCTCAGAGAGGTTTTGTGGACTGTGAAGTAGGATGACAACCAGGAATGAATCCCGTACCCATGCTTCCTTCCAACAAGCACTGACTTGTTTATACAGTCTCCTTTGATAATATACTGTTGGAAAGTCCCGGCCAAAATAATTTCCTTGTCACACTGTAGGGCTGCACCTGTTTGTTAATGCCCAAAGGCATCTATCTCATATTTACTAGCACAATGACCCGTGAAGAGAAGGAATGAGCTCTGTATAGCATTGTGGTGACCATGAAACTCAAACAGTCTTAGATGTTATAAAAGGGCTACAGTGATCCAAGAGACAGTTTATTAACCCAGCAAGTTGAGCTACCCCAATACCTACAGAGATAGGTATTTTAAAATCAAATAGACTGATAAGAGTGCATGCCCTTGTAATCCTGGATTGAAAACATCAAATCTGCACTGTTACTGTCACTGCAACAACAACTTTATATTAAATTCTGTTTAGGAACCTCATTTTTAACTTGCTTTCATAGATCACCAGTTATCTGAATTCAGAGCTGAAGAATTTTTGCCCCAGGACTGCTTTTTAAGTGGGCACACGGAAAGGTGTGCATGCAAGAAAGAAGATTATTAATTCATTTTTCCAAAGATGGTGCAGGGTACCAGTAATATCAGAATATGTGGGAGTGTGACCAGACCTGATGAGAACACTGTAAAAAAGGGGAGGTAGGTGCTGAGAAACAGAAAGCAGCTGCTCATTCATCGGTGGAATGGCCCCATAAGGATCCAAAGGGAATCTGTGACTTGAAACAGAACTTGAAGAGACAAAACAGTAACGAGTGCACTGGAAGGAACAAGGAGTTTCTGTCCCAGCTCTTCCATTTAACAGGACACCTGTGTAGCTGCTGCCATGACTGTTAAGGCTTGTTAATGAGAAGTCTCAACAAGAGGAAAAAAAAGCTGCTGAAAAATTCCAGGCACTGTCGCCACTGAAAACCCTCCAACACCTGGATTCACAAATCACTACTTTTTTGAGAGTCTGGAATAAATATTTACCCCTGAGAATTCAAAATTTGCTTTTCTCTGAGGATTTAGCAGCACTTCCCATATAAGTTCTGCCTCCTAGATCCCCAGCTGATGGCAACACAATTATAGTAAGATGTGTTCAATGACAATGCTTTTTGCTGCAGCAGCACAGATGACAGGTTTTACAAACCTCTGGGTTCTGTACTTGTCCTGTCTCACTGAAGAGGAAAGCAAGGCCCAGCAGTCTAAGATCAGCTCATCTGGGATTTAACAAAACTGGAAGAAAGGACTAACTGAAAAGAACTGTACTTTCTATCCACAAGGATATGTAATGTAAGTGCTGATCTTCAAGGAAAAGTGTAAGAAGTAGCAATTAAAGGTTGCCTGAACAGGAACTACAATGGGACAGTGAGAAGGAGGTGACTTCTGCACTCACAACAGGGATGGGGAGTGCAGAAACCTGAAGGCAGCACAGGAAATAGTCCTGAGGTTGACTCTGAGACAATTGTGAGGCACCAGGTTCCTGAGGGAAGGCAGGTTGGACATGATCACTGTGGCCTCCTGTCACTTGTGTCCCTCTGTCCTACAGAACCATGATCATGCTGGGAACATACCCAGAGCTGCACACACAAGGCAACACCCATAAGGTGAAAAGTGAAAAACTCCACACAACTGGTGTAACTCGTAAGGAAACTTTTGCCTCATAATTATTTTCACCTGTGAGGGCTTGAACAATGCTGCAAATGCTGCTGCTTTTACTGGTGTAGAAACAGCCGTGGATGAGTCAGAACATGGAAATAGCTCAGCTGACAGCAAAACAAAGACCCTGGTCTGCCAGCAGTCACTGTGTTTGGAAAAGAGTAGTTCCCAGTTGTGCATTCCACTATACAGAGCAATTGCTCAGAGAACCTTACATTTCTGCAGAACCTTGTTACCTCCTTCAGCCCTTTTGTTCCCTGCAAAACTTCCTTCCAAAGACACTTTCTTCAAACAGGCACATTCCTTTCCCTTTTTCAAAGTACTTGCGAGGCTTTCCCCCAACTCTGCTTAAATTATTTAATCAGCTCATTTTTCTTCTGCTTTTCTACCTGGTACACACAGGGAATGACAAACTTGAATATTACTTGGCACTCTGGACAGGACTTGATGATGGATTTCTTGAACTACTTGGCACATCTCCACTGCCAGATGAAGTACATGTGGTTGCAGTTGGAAAGGATCCCAAACGTCCTCTCACAGGCTGGTGGTTTCTCATACACCACTTCCATACAGATGCTGCACACCTTGGCCTGACTGTCCTGGAAAGCAAAGGCCTTCTCCATGTCGAGCTCAAATGTTGCCATGCACACATCATCTTGTGAGCCTTCTTCTGTTCTTGGTTGGAAGGGTGAAGCACTTGCAGCCCACATAGCTCACCCATGACCTTGTGGAGGTACAGGCAGCACTCTCTCAAGGGCCACATTCCCTCCACCACATACGGGCACAGCTGCTCCCTGTCACCACAGGAGCTCCCACCTACTAGATCTTCCAGTCCACTGCAAATTGTTTCCAAGCAGTAATGGGGCTTCACTTCCAGATTTTTATTTTGGTCAGTGCAGCACACCACAACCCTGAGGGCACTGCGCTTCTACTGCTCTTTACTCAAGCCATACAGATTTCTGTCCCTGAGCATCCTCTTCTTCTGCTTGCTCCATGTGGTGGTGGGCCCATGCTCAGGGGCTGTGGGGGACTGCCAGGGGCAGCACAGTGGCTGTGGCTCCCCCCAGGGCTGTGAGGCTCATGTGATCACACCTGTACCAAGCACTGTCGGCACACTGTCCCTTCTGGTAGTACTTGAAGACAGTGGAGGATTTGCTTGTAGGCAAATCATGGGAGAACAGACATTTGTTTCCCTCCCAACGCGCTCTCTGCACGCAGTACCCGCACGTCACCTGCTCTGTGCTCATCATGGCAGCGCAGTCCCTGGCCCCTGGCTGTTGAACACACAAAGTCCAGAGGACAGCAGCAAGAACAACCAGAGATACAGCAAATGAGCCCTGCAAGGAGGTACAGAAAAAAATTACTTGATTTAGTCTGGGGAAAGTGGAAGGAGATGCATGATAATACCCTTCAAATAGGTAAAACTGCAGTTTATTACCTTTTTAGAAGGTAATAAACTATTATCTGTGTCTGCCAGGAGACAAGAAGTGATTGGTTGCAGTAAGGGAGATTTATTGGTTACAATTAGGAAGGGCTCACATTAGATTGTGTGGGGAGTAGATGAAACCACTATCATTTGAGCCTTGGAAGAGGTGAGACACCCTGCAATCAGGAATGGTTTAGCCAAAGATGTTCCATCTCCCTCACATTTATTCCTATGATCTTTTCTTGTACTATGCACATAACGAAAATACACCAGAACCTCCCCCCGCTCTCTGGGAGATGTGTGAGCAGTGCTTCAATAGCTGTGTCTCAGAGAGGCTCTTGCCAGGCTGTTCTAGCTGCTTGGGTTGCAGTGACATTAGCTCAGGTCCTTTTAATGACATAATTAGAAAAACCAGGATTCCAAATGAACGACTGGGTATTAACAACTCTAACTCTCACTGATTTTACATGAAGCCAATTGGAATTTCACACAACAGACTGCAGTGCCAGGCAGACCTTACAAAGACCTTACAAGATAAGACATCTTTGCCACTGTAGCAATCTCATGTTGCTGCACTCCTTGAAGCAACAGACCGTTTCAATCAGTTCTTGCCATGGTAGTTTTGTTATCTTTCCTTTATTTAATTGGTTACTGCAGGGTTGTCTTGGAGACTTGAGATCTGCTCTTTGAAACCACTGGATTCTTATATGCCACCTAGGAAAAGGAAATGGGATTTCACACAGCAAAGTTGTCAGTAACAAAACTGGACGAAAAATGCTGAACCACTGCATAAGTGCATTAGCTGGGGTCCAGCAACACAGCTGCCTGCTGAGCTCGGCCTTGGAGATTGGGTCCCAGCAACGGAAGCCTTAAATTATTATTTTAATATATCATGTCTGAATTCTTGTCTGAAGTCAGCTGCCACTGCAGAAGGCAAGTCAAACTTTACCCTGGCCTCATTGCTGGATTTGCTATCCCTGTATGTACACTCACCAAGCCCTCAGGTTTGACTGCCTCCTCCCCAGTTTTCACATGCAGATCTCTTGCTGATTCCTCTTTTGAAGGTTTTTGTTTCTGGTGCTCAAATCTTGGCTGACAGGAGTGCAGCCATGCTGTGTGCTGATTGCAGCTGGCAGGTGGATTAGAGCTCGTTCAGATGGCTGTGAAATGCCTCTGCGAGACAGAAATGGCAGAACAATGGATTACTTCACCATGAAGAGCCCAGAAACTGATGCAGACAGTCACATTGAGGAGACAAGCTGAGAAGCATAAAGACATAAAGCAATTTTTGCCTCCACAAGCCTCATGAGATCTTTCCAGCTCAAAGTTTTGGGGATCTGCTGCCAGCTCCCTTCCTCCTCACCTAAGCTGGTTGATTTCTCCAAGGTACAGGATGTTCTCAGTTTTTTTTCCCAAAATATGTGGGAGCTTCAGTTGCCAAGTAACAAAACATCATCACTCTTATCCTGAAATGCATAATTCCTCATTTCTTTGTTTCATGGAATGGATGGATGAAGCTGTGATCTATGACACTCGTTCAGTGTCAGGGTCATTTAGACTCCAGTCTTGCCTCTGGATAAAACTTGGATACAGAGTTCAGGGTGAGGAAGGGTTGTGAGTGCCCTTTTGTCTCTCACCTTCAAAAACAGAACCGGGCATGCATGTCATGATTCACTGAACTGACTCAGTGACCAGTGTAATGAGATTACATTAAGAATACAGCGACGCTGCAGCCAGGGAGAGGCAACCTGACACTTTTTTCAAGAAGTGTCCTGCCTCCTCACCTACTGAAAAGCACTCACATGGTTGATCCTAAGCAAGGTCAGAACGAAGCTGAGAGATCCCACTCCTTCACAGGAATTAGGAGCAAAATTCAGCTCATTGTGGTATTTGTGGAACTAAAGGAAGTCCACAGAAGGATAAACAAGATGATGAGGGATGAAGAAGCTGTCTTAGGAGATGTGACTTGAGCCAGGAAAGAAGAATGCTGGAAAATGAGGACAGCATCAAGATTTGTAAAATGAAGAAGGCCCTAGGTAAACTCTGATTCAGCTGCTGCTCAGGGAGTTCATAGTTCTGGAACCAGCTGGTATTTGCTGACTCTAATAGGGGGTTGGTTTTAACAGATAAAAGGAAGTGCTTTTTTACACTGTGGAATTGAACTTCTGGAACTGGCTGCTATGGGAAGCAGACAGAATTGTCAGAGTCAGGAAGCAATTGGATGAAATCACAAGTCTAGACAAGTCTAGCGTCCAAGTCTAGACATGGACACTAAATGCCCTAGGCAGGGATGTCCACTTTAACATAGCTGATACAACAATTGTGGCTGCTGTTAGAGGTATGAGGGGAACAGACAACTAAAGTGGCCAAGCACGTGTGCTTTCCCTAAATAGCATCTTTTATTGCCTCAATCTACAACAGAGTACTGGACATGATGGATCCAGGTTTGCTGTTATTTCTTACTTGTCTCTAATCTGATAGAGGCTTTGTTCTTCCTGCACCATGGCAGAGTTCATTCCCCTTTGATCCTGCTCCCAACCATGTAACATTCAGATTTCATCCAAGGGTTCATCATCTCCTGCATATCTTGAAATCTTGTTCTGTGTCCTAATTTCCTTCTTCCTTCCCTACACCAGCAAGAAGCACCATGTGGCTGAGCTGCTTGTGAACCTTGAAGATGAACAGTGTCTGAAAGTTTGCAACGCATTAGCAGAGTGACACAGTGACAACTCCATGCCTGTGCACTTCAATAAGCTAGTTATAAACAAGAGGGTTTCTTCTCTAATGTTCCCAGTCCTTGCTACCACACTGGAGAGGACTGGACTAATGAAGATTTCCTCCTGTGAGCCCTATGAGGCATCTGCACTATTCCTTCTGAACTCATTACAGTGAACAGAACATAGACCAGAAAAATCATTCTTTGCTGGCTATAAATCATGAGTGACACTAAGGTATTGCTATTAGCAGCAGAAAAATACTTTCCTCCCCCAACCTCATCCAGCCCCGTGTACATACAACACTTTGGCAAAGGGCGATGGGGTGTCTGGATGGAAAATTAAATAGAGGTTGTGTTGTCTGAAGATAAATTGGTACCTCCCTTGGTGTGAGTGACTTTGTCTTTTTCTGATTTCTCTTTTAACTTAAAATCACTGAGACTAGAGATAAGGATGAGCTTTAAAACCCTAGCCTTTGTCCCCTCCCAGGCTCTCCTGAACAAATCCTGTCTCTGAAATGAGCTCAAAACAATGATAAATGTTCTGGCAGTAATATGCAATATTATTTTTGGCACTCGAAAAATCTCACACTAGATAAGGGAAAACTGAAAGAAAGACAAAGCTATGTTTTTTTCAAATGCAAGGGACCAAATTCTGCTCACCCATATGAACCCAGAATCCTTTATTTTTTTCCA
Source organism: Rhipidura dahli (assembly GCA_013399225.1). Taxonomy (NCBI): domain Eukaryota; kingdom Metazoa; phylum Chordata; class Aves; order Passeriformes; family Rhipiduridae; genus Rhipidura; species Rhipidura dahli. The sequence goes on from VXAC01008557.1 coordinate 386,026, forward strand.
GATTGTTGCTGTAATTCCTGATTTTCACCAGAGTAGCTGATTATGGGGCCTTATTTAAAACCCAGCACATTCAGAGATCCTGGTGGAATCACACAAAAACAGAACTGAAAGACAGAGGCATGCGAAGACAGCGCCAACTCCCCAGCTCCTGCCCAAAGGCTAATTTGGTTTCAGACCATGTTAGCTGTTAACAATGATAAGATTAACACCTGATATCAAGGGAAAGGCTGAACTGTCTGAGACCTCCTTCAGCAGAACAGAACTTGCTCCAACCCCTCCAGCATATTAGCATATGTTAGAGGAATGGCCTCTTTCCTGGACTAGTATGTATTTCCCCATAGAGCCTTTGTGCAAAGCTCAGAGCAGTGTTTCTGCTGATACATTTGTGGGTATGTTGAATAAAACATGTGCCATTTGACATTGTTTGCTTGGGCTTCGATGGAGAATGGAAGAGGACACCTATTACTTTAGGGCAGAGAGCCATGAGGGGCTGAATCTGGCCTTTCTAGGAGCAGGATGAAGCACAGGCAAATGCAGGAGTGTGTCATATTTTTGATTCTGAGAGAGCCCTGACCAAAGGACCCAGCTCGCCCTGCATTGATTTAAATGCCAGCTGTCTATATTGCCTTAAGACAAGGAAAAGTAAAAAGCCCAAGCCTTGGCTTTCTGTACATGCATTACCTCATTACAGACATATGCTTTGGAAATTAAATGAGAAGGGATTTTCAGAACAAGCTAAGTGTTTTAGAGGCAAAATTTCTAGTGCTCAGAAAGGCTCCTGTGTCCAAAGCACAGCCCGTGCTCTGCAAATTTCAGTGTGCTTTGTCAAGACTGGAAGTTTGATAAGAGGCTCTGGTTCTCAAGAGCTCTTAGAGCATCCTGTTCTAGGGAACAACAGTGATTGATGCTGCTGGTTTTAAACTAAGAAGTTGCCACATCTCAGCTGTTCTTGGATTTGACTGGCATGGAATGGAATAGCTAGAGGAATGGAATAGCTAGAGGCATCGCCACCTGTTGTATCTATTCAAAGTTATTAATTTTCCAGGCAATTAAGAACTGTTCAGTGGTTCATTTTATAATACAAGATTTGTATGATGTGACCAGAAGGATTGTCCTAGCATAAGAAATAGGATATTTCTAAGGGAATTCAGAATCTCCCCCCTAAAAGCCTTGAAATATCCTCAGGTCAGTTCAGTGAAGCAGCATATTGAGAAGGACGTCAGCAAGAATTGGGAAGACCCCTAGAGGAAATTCATTTGGCCACGAGGAACAACACTGCCTTTCAGATAAGCTTTCATGAAACACTTGTTTATTTTCATTTCTGTCCCCGTGTTTCCAGCTCTGTTATGAAATACCTTATCCCTGTCAGCTGTTGTGCCAGTGACAGGGGTCATTCCATCCTGGCAGTAACACCAGGGCCAGCTCTGCAGAGAGGAGCCTGGCTGGCCAGGCAGTCACGGCTGTGCCTTTGACAAGGAGCAAGCATGGGAAGATGACTCCAAGATTATCTGTAACTACTAAAGGATATGCCCTTGACATACCCTGTCTGTGCTCTAAATAGTTAAAAAGCTTAAAAAGCTGCCGGTCTTTGGTTTCAAGGAGCTGATCATGGCAAAAAGGCCATCTTTAGCAGAGTGTTAATATTTGGGGAACCTTCATCTCCAGCCGATTTCTGTTTCATGGAAACAAATTAATTCTTGTCTTCTATGCAGTCACAATAGTCAAAACATACTCTTTATCTGCTCTGATCACCCTTTGTTAAGCAGCTATGTTTCCTTGCTCCCCACCTTCTCTTGTTCTGTTTGGTACTAGACACTAAGGCCTCCTTCCCTCAATAGAGGCATCATGGTTTTCCATGGGAACATGTATGCACAACTAAGAGCTATTTTCCTTGCCAGCAGTGGGTGTGGAAGGTTGTAACTTTTTCCAACGGCGAGGAAAACACAGCGAGTTCACTGGCACAAATCTATCAGTGAAGCTGATAGTGTATTAAATTGAGCAAACAATTAAAGTAAATAGTTTCTCCTTCTCAGTTTGCTCCAGCATAAAAATCCCTCTGCCCTGTAAATGCCACTGCCAGTATTTATTTTTTAAGAACTTGGATCTGTTTATTTATTTATCCATATTTAGTTTAAAAGTCTGGGCTCAAAATTAAAGAGTCATTCATAATGTCATTATCTGCCTTGCTCTGCAGTCAGATACCATGCGTGGTGTCACAGGACAAAACCTTTGGCAAGGCCTCTAGAAGAGCAATTTAGCTCCTCATCCATCTTGCCTGGCAGCATGACTGGCTTCCAAACTTGCACTGCTTTCCTCCGACTTATATTATTGAGTGTTAAATCACTTTCTGAAGTGTTTATTGGTAATAGTTGAATTCTTTCCACCCATTTGAGCTACTTTTGAAACATAAACATTTCCTTGTATCTTGGAGCAAGTTGGGGAGAGTTCCTCAGGAGGATGGATTATAGAAATGACCAGCTCATTAAGTAGGGACAGAATTTACCAGTGCTGTGGAGGAGAATATCCTCCCCCTTCCATGAGGATGAAACAGCAAACTCCCTCTGCCACTCCACAGCACTCATATGAGGGTTAACTTGTGTCTTGGTTCTCCCATCATGTCTTGGCCTGTTAGGAAGCAGAGGACCCGCTTACTTGAACACCAATAACTTCCTGACAGGATCTTCATAGATTCTGAATCTCCCTGAATATAAAGCCAGGCTGTGATCTGCAGGATCAGGTGCTGAAGAGGTTATTAGGGATCAATATACCCATTATTCCAAGTATGAAGCATGGTATTCAGCCCCTGCCTGGCACTGATGTCTCTTGGGAAGGAACCAGAAACAATTTTCTTATACGTATTTAGGAAAATGGAGCAGAGGATCAGAAATAAACAAAGAGCTTAAAATCTAGTGTGGCAATTGGAAGCTGAGCTGGAGAACAAGGGCCAGAGGCAGGTCAAGCTGGAAAGAAGGCAGAATTTGAAATAAGCCCTTTGGCAATTGATCTATTGAGGACCCAGATGTGACAGCCCAGCAGCCTGATCCAGGCCAATGTACCCAGTACTGCAGGTCCTCTTACCTCTTATCCTTGCTTCAGTGAAGACCTACAAATCAAAGGTTTTATTTCCATTTTATTTTTAATGAGGAGGTCTGTTGAGTCTCTTTCCTGCATCTGGGAGTTACTTTCCAATCTGATGAACACTGACTTTTAGAGATGACACCAAGATCACAGTAGCAATCAAGGCTCCTTTGATGGAAGAGCTAAAAATACACTCCTCAGCTGACACAAGCCTTCAGGAGGAGAACATACAGTTTGGTTGGAAAGAATACATCTTCCTTAGTCTCCATGTCTACTGCCAGAAGACACCACATCTGTGACAAATGTGCAAGCAGGTTACATAAGTCTTCTGAAATGAAGCGGACCCATACTACCTCCAGCCTCAGCAAGAGGAAAGCTTTAAACCCTCTGAGTGCCATGGAGAATGGTTTCATTGACAGTTTTGCCTCTCTGGTCATGTTGGCATCTGTCAAGTGATTGCATGGCAGGAGCCACATCTTAGGGTCTTTAGCAATCCATTAGGTTCAGTTTCAGTCCTGTTAATCAGCTGCCCCAGCTCTTTCCTTTCCTGTCTACTTCCTTCCTGCTCTCCTCCCTGCTAATTCCCGGGTGCTGGCACACAAGTCCTGGCTAATGAGGCATTCCCAAAGCCCTGCTTCTGCACTTGTAAAGCAAACAGTGGTAAGTAGTGCCACTGCCACCTCCTGGGCTTTCTGAGGACTTGAGCACAACCCGTGGGCTGCAAATGCAGATTTATGCAAATACTGGGCAAGAGATCATGGATTGCCCAGCTTCAGTCTGTGCCCACCCACTCCCTCCCCAGGTCAGAGGAGTGATGGCACTAACAAGCAGATGTTTGCGGAACAGAGTGCAGGTCCTCCTCCCTTTGGAGGCATTAGGTAAAGATGGATCATTAAGGCTTTTGTGTGGGAGATATACAGATGAACAATCACACACAGAATAAGTTCCACATTTGTAATGTGCAGTGTGTCGGGGGTAAAAGGTTGTGCAACCCACTTTGGCAAATAGAAATAGCAAGAAGGGTGTGTTTTCCTGGCTAAATGAAAGCCTTCTCTCTGGGTTATTTTTTCATGCATAACTTGAACGCAGCAAAAGGAAAATTTAATTTCTTTGGTCAGACAAAAATACACCAGATTTATTGTTTTGAGAGATACAGGGGGTAATTCTACATGGCTGCTGTAGCTATAATTGGCAGCACAATGTTCTGTCAAAAAAAGGCATTCACCCAAGAATGTCTCTGGGCCCAGCCAGCCTCAATCCTGGAGGTGGATACCCCATCCCTAAACCTCTGTGGGAGGTGATCCGTTGCCAGGAGTCTGTTTGATGCTCCCATTTAGGGTGTTGGCCCTGAAGACGTACGACCTCCCTCTAACTGAGCCTTCAGTGTGGATGCTCTCCGGCTTGTTCTGGCAACGGAAGAACATGAGGAAGCCATTCCGGTAGTTCTTATTCATCCATCCATAGAGCAGGGGGTTGGCAAATGTAGAGCACATGGCCCCGACGTGGAAGACAGTGTACAGGAGTTTGTAGTCGTGGAAGATAAGAACTAGATCAAGATCAATGGCAAGCTGGAATATGTGGAAGGGGAGCCAGCAGACTGCGAATACCACAACTACCATCACAAGCATTTTGGTTGTCTTCCTCCTCCGGCACTGGTTTTCATTCCTGGAAGTGGGACTGACATGGTTTTTCAGCTTGAACCAGATCCTGGTGTAGGCATAACAAATAATTGCAAGAGGAAGAACATACTGCAGGAGGAGCATGGACAGGCTGTAGATGGTGGCATCTCTGTTGTTACCAGAGGGCCATTTTTCTGAGCAAACAGCCATTTTGAGGTTAATGGATGGGATTTCTTCATATCGGTACTCCCTGAAGATGGCCAGAGGCCCTGCTAGGACAGCTGCTGCCAGCCACATGACAGCTATGATGGTGAAGCTGAGCCTCTTGGAAATCCTGCTGTCCAGGTGGAAAACGATACAGCGGTACCGATCCAGGGCAATCACAGTCAGGGTGAGAGTGGACACATGAACACTCAGAGCTTGAGCATAAGGAACCAGGTGACAAAGGACAGCTCCAAACTTCCACTCATCCAGCAGGGTATACACAAGGGTGAAAGGCAGACAGAGTGTGTCCACCATCAGGTCTGCCAAGGCCAGGTTAGCTATGAAGAAATTGGTGACAGTCCTCATGGTCTTGTACTTCACTATGATGTAGATGACCAGGGAGTTTCCAATGAAGCCCAGAAGAATGATGAGGGAGTAGGCAGCAATCAATATGACCTGGACCCCCAGGATCTTGGTGCTGTCCATCATAACACTGCGTGACCCAGAGAGATCCTGGGTAGGAGTGACAAAGTCCTTGGCATGCCAGCCGTGTGGCAGCTTCTCATCTAATGCTGTCTTCTCCAGCTCCATGAATGTGCTGTTGGCTCCCTCCAATGGTCCCATGCCTGGCCTGAGACTTTCCATAAGGAGGAGAAGGAGGTCTGGAACACAGATATAGCAGAAGTGAGGGTACAGGTGACACTCATCTTTGATGAGATTTACTTGCCACAAAAATTCCCTAGTGCCTTAAGAACTAGGAAAGGAGAGAAACAAGGCACTCTCAAAGTCAAGGTGTTCTTCTCCACCTCTCCATAACAACTTATTTATTTCCAGATTGTGCACCAGGTTTTTTTTCAGTTTCTTGTTTCTCACCTCTCCAGGTGAAAATATCTCTCCCCCTGCCTCTGCTTAACTCTCTGCCACTGCTCCTGCTAGTGATGCTACCACCCAATCCACCCAGTTCTGCCTGCTCTCCCTCCCAGTAATGTGGGTAGCACAACCAATGCCATTTTATGAGCCACTCTCTATGACCAAATGTGTCACATAGTCATTCCCTGGCCCTCATTATCAGGCCTTCAGAGTCCTGTGAACCAACTAGACAAACCAGTTTTCTTCCTTCCCTTGCCAGTCTCAGGGTTCCCAGACCATCAGGCAATTGTTGCCTTCCTTGCTGGCTTTGAAGGTCACAGGCACCCAGCCAGGCAGGTGTTGTTTGTGTCCCTATCCCAGAACCAGGAAGTGTGACAGCACACAGAGCACAGTTACAAGTCCTAAGTAAGGAACTACTGGACAGTGAGACCCATGAACCCTATGGCCAGAGGACACCCCCACCATCCTCTGCCTTCTCCAAGGATTCAGTGAGTATCTCATATTCTTTTATAGGATTTTTGAGTCTAGATTATGATTGTCACAATGATACAACAAACAAGGTATTAGGATTTGGCCCAGTCTGAAGAGGGTCCAGGTCATTATAAATTATAAATTGTATTAGAAATTCTAGAAATTAGAAATTAGGTGATTAGAAATCATAAATTATTTATGAATTCTGTATTTTGCTATTTGTAGATTGTACTATGTTGATTCTTCTTGTAGAAATCCTGTGCTGTTTCAATCATAAATTCTGTTCTACACTAATCATAATACCCTGATAAAGAAACAAACTGTCACCATGATTTAGTGCCATCTTCATTCTGCCAAGGATCCCTAAAAGAACCTCTCTGTCCTGTCGATGTTGGTGACACTGAGGCATTCACTGGCTTAGCAGAGGAGGGAGATCCTACAGGGACATGCATGTGCAGGGCATAAACCACTGAAGCTGTGAACAAGCCTCCCATGGAGCTGCTGCTGAGCATCCAGGCACAGACAGGCTGAGAGTCAGAGCCCCAGTGTCCATCAGCCTCCTGCCACGTGTTGCTCAAATGCCTGAGATGGCTTTGGGAGCAGGGAGCCCAAGGAGCCAGAACTGACGCAGCCTGGAACCCCTGGCTGGCATTCGCTGCCATTGGAACAGCAGTGTTGTCACAGCAAGGTGTTCATTGAATCCAAATACAGCAGGAGAAAAGCCAGCTCTGTCACTGGCTCCTCCTCAGCCTCTGTGGCTCAGAAGTGCTGTGGGCTGTGGGGAGAGGGATGGACATGGCCCCTCACGTATCCCCTCTCCCCAGCACTGTGAGTGAGGCCCCATTCCCACTGCAGACTTAAACAAAAGTGAACAAAAGTCGTCACTCTGCCCAAGCAAGGAGGTCTGCAAAGCATTGTGTTTTCTCTGACCTGTGGAGAAGGGGGAAAATACCCTTTCACTAAGGGAGCGAGGCAAAGGGCTTAAATGAAGTGGGAATAAGAGGCAGACTGTTTGGTATCTTCTCAGGCTCCTTTAGGAAGGAATTGGGTTTTTCCCAGAAAAGATGTGAGCACTGCTGACTGGATGCTGGTAGGCTTCCTGCAAGTCCCATGCAAGCCAAAGGTTTAGGGACAGCCTTGGGAAGCCTGTCCTTGGGAAGGGAAAATGCTTTGCAATTACATTGCAACCTAAACTGAAACAGCTGCTTGTCCTGTCATCCCTCCTCAGAGCAAGGGTTGTGCTTCCCCCCTCAGGAGCTGCTCCCAGAATCTGCCTGGCCGGCTGCAAAGCCAGGACCCTGCAGAGGCCCAGCAGAAGAGCTGCCTGCAGTAAAACCACCCCTGCTGGCACCCTTTCTCCTTCCCTCTCCGTGTCCAATTGCCTGCCTAACATCTCACTCTGCAGACTGATTTATGCCAGTGGTTCCTGTAAATGAGGTTGTTGGGCTCAGACACTGTGAGATAGTGGACACCACGTAGCTACTGCTAGGAGAGTAGGAAGCAGAGGAAAAAATGGGTGGATCTGCTAGGTCAGGGTTTAAGGGTGATCTCAGACCTCCGCAACATTGCTGCCCCAGCCTTGGAAAGACCAAGGGGAGGATCCAGCTTCTAAGATGGGAGAGAGCAGCTCAGAGCCATGCCATACAATGGGTGCAGTGGAAAGCAGAGCAAGGGAACACCCTGGGAAGGTGGCACAGCCACGGCCTCTTTGACAGAGCCTGAACCCCCTGGCAGGCACCTGTGCTGCTGCAACTGGCCCTGAGCAAACCCCACTGCCAAGAGAGCAAGGTCAGCCAAGGAAACAGAGCAAGTGCTGGGGACACTTTCAGTGGCTGTACTTCCCCTGCTCACTCTCCATCTGGGATTTACACCTTCTGGATTGTCCAGTGTTACTTTATCACTTGTTATCCCCTTTTCTGTGGCTTGCCTGTTTCATTTATCTTCAGTACCCAAGGCCTGGCACCACACCAGTGGACACTCCCTTCTCTTTTTCTCCATCTCATCCACCAACTGTCGGCCAGTTCCCACACTCACATCTCAGCCCATTTCCTTTTGCTGGAGACTGGCAGCTACCCACCATCTGACAGGAGCCAGGAACATCATGGTTAGTGGAGCTGTTTCGCTTCCTAACAAAATGGCCTTAATGGAGTCACTATTTGATTTTGTTTGTTTTGTTTTTTCTCCAAAGGGGAACTATTACAAATCAATTAAGACATTTTAATTAAGAGACAAAATGGTTATAATAAATGTTCCCACTCCAGGGGCTGCCTGGAGGTCGCTGGGATGCTGCTAGGAGTGGACTGAGGTCTGTTCCAGCAAGTAATGGAAGTGCTGGCATATGTGTAGGAGGCTGTCAGGCCCCGTGCCTAACAGGTCTGCCAGACTAGATGAAAAAAATGCTTGGAGCTGAGAGCCAACTGCTTTTGGGACAAGAAAACAGCAGGAGAGACCAGGAGGAGGCAGAAATACTATTCAGGTCCTCTCCTCTGTGCTGAGTTGTCATGAAGGGATGCAGAAACAGGGCACTGCCCATATCAAGATAACCTTAACCTCCACCTTCTCCTCCAGCTGAGGTTCAGCCTGAGGCAGGGCTGGAGCCCAGGGATGGCTCCCAGTGAGACAGAGAGCTGTTCCCTGGGCCAGCGGGCTTCAGCCTTTGGGAAGGGGGAAAGCACAGAGGAGCCCTTCACTCAACACACTGCTGTCAATGACTGGGACAGTGACCAAAATGACTCCTCCAGAATTCATTCCTTCGGAGGATCTGGACCAGGTGTCCTGGGACTCATCCACTTCTGCTTCCTGGGGACACTCCAGATCTCTCCATGTCCCTGCTGCACCCCTAGGCACTCAGCCAGACTGGAAGAGGCACATTCAGACCTGGAAGAGCCATCTGTAAAGCCTGGCACGGTTCAGAAAGCAGGGCTGGAGGGATGAGCAGAAGGCTGGAGAAAACAGAGCTTGTTAATTAGAATTTCTCTTTTTGTCCAAGCAGTGGGACTGGAGTCCATGGATTCAAAAGGAGGGAGTGCAGGGACTTGGGCCAGTCTCTGCTCTTTGGTTAATGGCAAACTCTTTCTATAGCAGTGCTGGAGTGTGAGGGCTGAGGCTGATGGATACTTCATGGCTTGGCTCATTGATTTATTCCATGCTTGCCCTTCCTCCAAAGCAGCTCAGCTCCACCAAATCCCTTAATCTCCAGCAGCCCAGTTTGGAGCACTGACTCATCTCATCCCCAGACCCATATCCAGACAGATACCTGTGACAAGGAGGTCTGAGACCATCCCTCATCACCAGAACCCGGTGGTCACCCTGGGACAAGCCACCTTCTACCACCTTCATTCCTTTCCAATACTCAAGAGACAGCAGTGTTCAGTGTCCCTGCACCCCACAGCACAGCACTTAAGGGAGGAGAACACAATAAATGGAGATATGGAGGTTAACCAGCCTGCCAGAGACCACACAGCACATCCACAGCAGGGCTTGGACAGAGCGCAAGTTTTATAACTCCAGCCTCCTGCATTCACCACCAAAGAGGACTATGCATCTCAGCACAAAACCTGAACATAGATCTCAAGAACTGCATGAAAATGCAAAACGTGACTGATGGAGGGGAATGAATTTTGTCTTCTCTGTGTAATGGGCAGGTTTCAGGACAAGCAGCAGCTCTGGAGGATTTCCTGAAGCCAAAGAACAGACAGAAGTTATCCCAGGTCCTTCCATCTCCAGTGAAGGGGTGATTGCCTTGCTATGACACTCTGCCCACCATCTGCTGCAGCTTTGTAACTTCTCTGTCCAGCTCAGGGCCACTGGTGCAGAAACCTCATGGCATCAGATGCTCATTGCCACCTAGAACTGCTCCTGGGGGACCCCAGCATAGAACTGGAACTGGGAGACAAAGTGCAAGGAGGAGGAGATACACCTGGTATTTCTTGTGGTTCCTCACACTAAATATTTTCCTGTCCCTGCCTAGGGTGGAGCTACAGAAGACTCCGAAGGGGACAAGGCAATGAGGATGCCGTAGTCAGTCAGCTCAGGACGGGATGAAAAAGGAGGTGATGAGAAGAGATCTGTTTGGCAGGGATACATAATTTGTCATGGGAATTTATCCTACAGAAAGCAGAGGGGAGCAGTGCAGGGGCCTCTGCCCTGTGGGATGTGCCATGGGAGCAGAGCAAGGCTGGCTGGGACACAGGGATCAAGGGGTGACACTGCAATGGAGACAGACCAGTTGCTGGGGCTACAGAAAGGAAGGGACAGCATGATGGATGATCCTGGCTAACCTGGGGAATCTGTTCCCTCCTGAAATTTACAGAGTCTGGGATAGGTGAGACAGTGGAGCAGAAGAAAATAACAACTCACTAACAGAACAAACAGGGAGAAAATCCAGTAGTCTGCTTTGGGACAGACCAGAAACTCTGTAGGTGAAATGCAGCTGCAGCAGGACTATAGGAGGATTTCCCTGTTCAAGGACTGACATGCAATTGGTGCTGAGAGAAAGCAAGCACCGATTTTCCTCCTGTAGCTCGTATCCCTCTTTGCATCTCCCTCTCTGAGGACTCTGATCTGTGGCAGAGAGCCGAGTGCCAGCAGCGTGTGCAGTCCCGGCACGGAGGAGCCGACAGAGGTTTGTACTGAGCCACGAGGAGGCAGACTGCAGGAGAGATCAGGATTTCTCAGCCAGCCGTGCACCTCAGCCCCACACTTGCACCTCTGGAGCTGTATGTGGCCAGGTTCTGCAGCACCCTGGAGCAACCTGCTCCCCTGACTGCTCTCACTCATCATCCTGCTTCCCACACTCCCTGCTTTCTGCTCAGGGAGCTTTCGAAACTCTCCTGCCAGTATTTCTTGTTTGCTTTCTCTATTCCAGCTCTCAGGGCTGTCAGTCCCCAAATCCCATTTCCCAAAGATGCTTGAACCTTTTTTTGCCTGAACCATGTGGCATGGACAAGACCTGGCCCCATCTCAGCCCTGCTGCTGGGATGAGCCCTCTCTGACCCACCTGCAAAGGCCGGATCGTCCTCCTCCTCCAGGAACCGAGCCGCTCACCTCCAGTTACCGTCTCATCGCTGGCCAGGACGGAGCGCTTGGTCCTCTCCACTCTCTGGAAGTCAACCTGTGGCAAAGGGGTGAAAGCACTTTTCTGCAACTGTCCTCGGAGAAGAGAGGAAGTCAAGTGAGGATCTGGGCTGCTGGAGAGTGCTTCATCGCCAGGAGTAGTTTTGAGCCCCTCCCTGAGCACCCGGAGATCCCCCTCTCGCAGGGTGACTGACAGCCCCGTCTCACGAAGCTGGATGCTGTCTTCGCTTCTGAATGAGAGAAAGGCAGAGAGCGTGTGTTTAACAAACAGCAATGGAAAGGGGGAGGGAGCGTGCTGCTGCTGTTTATACAGTGTTCAGCCACTGAGGGGCTTCTTGCACCGAGCAGAGAGAAGCTTTTCCACCACATCCAGTTTCCTCTCCAGGGAGAAGTGCTGGGAGCTGGAGCTCTGCAGGCTCCTCGTCCATTCCATGGACCTCGGCAAGTGTTACCTGCCCTCACTCCACAGCTGTCCCATCTCCTCAAGTTTTAAACTCATTGGGACTGGCACAGTCATGTCCAGAGAGGGATCTCCCCTGCAGGAGAGGCCTGCAGGTCCTGCAGCTCAGCAGAGCTTTCACCGACCTCCCTCCACCCTCCTCTGCCTCAGTGTTTGCACAGTGCTCAGAGCAATCTGCAGCTGTGCGACGGGACTTCAGGGACTCCTGAGATGCAAATACCAGTAATGCTGAATAGTTTTAGACACTTGGCAGGGGCTTGGTCTGCTCCAGAGCCATATTCATTGTGGACATGGAAACTGAGTGACTTTCAATTTTAGGATGCTCAGCACTGTCCACACACCAGCAAGAAAGCAAGAAAGAGGGAGAGACACAAAAGCAGCATCCTCATGTCCTAATGTGCAAAGTCCAAGCTCTCTGGAGCCCAGGAAAGCACTCTAAAGGCAACAGAGGGAAGCAGAGAAGCACAGATAAGCCCTACCTGTTCAAAAATTTTGCCTTTAAGGAGAAGTCATGTATTCTTAGCATAGGATTTCCAACTCAGGCAAGGTGTGAATTTGTAGCTTACTTGGGCTAAGAGATGCTTCCACAGGCTGGGGAGAAGGACACCTTTCCTTGGCTTCGAGTACCTACAGTTGGAACTTTATCAGTCTTGCTCTTTATCCCCCCAGTGAACTTTGGTCTCCTTTTCTGAGTGAGAACGGAAACAGGGAGGCTTTTCAACCACCCCTTTGTGCCAAAAAGTCACAATACACCAGGAAAAAGAAAACACTCCAATGGCTCAGCAGAAAAAGAGGAATGAGAACATTCCTGAAATCACACAGAAAGTGACACTTGAAACCAAGGCTTGGACAAGAGTCCTCATGAGTGCCATCCTTCCCCCTCCTCTTCCTGTGTCCCCTTCAGAAAGGAAAGGTCTAGGCATTAAATCCACCAGCTGTGCTAAGTGGATTTTTGTGGGAGTTTCATGTCTTCTCCCCCTTCATTTTCCCTAAGGCTGTTGATTTAGCTGCTTGGGAAAGCTGGGAGTGGAGGGAAGCAGGACAAGACAAAATTGCTTGGAAAGAGCCATTGCTGTCTCTCAGTGATCTGCAGAGAGAAGCAAAGAGCAGCTAATGGGAAGTGAGTGGTGCATGCTATTCCCCCTGTTCCTGGTGGACAGATACTCCTCTCCAGGGTCCTTCACAGCAGTGGATGGTTGATTTCTGCTCAAGATTATGTTTTTCCTCCTATTTCTTCTGTGTAAGATTTTCTTTGCTTGTTCCCCAGATTCCTGTGCTACCACTCCCCACTCCTCCCTTCCCAGGCTGAAATAAGATGCCTGGGGAGAAGGCAGTGATTGACAGGAGAGAAATTTGTGCAGCCTGAAGCTGTGAACCTTCATCAGGACCATGGGGTGAATTCCAGTCATTTTTGGCACGTGGTGTTTGCTGGATGACAGCAAATGCAAACTCTTAAATCACGGATAAGTCAGTGCAAGTCGCCAGGATGTCCTGTCCCATAGTTTGAGGGGTTCAGTGGAGCACCAAAACCTGCTGTGCTCCAAAACATCAGCTCAGCTCGTCAATCAGACAGAGCAATGCAGAAAGGTACACTTGAGCTCTCAGCATACCTGGGCTGTCACCCCAACTGGCACCCACTGACCTGGAGTTTGGTGCCTGGTCTCTTGGTGCTCCCAGCCCTGTCCCTGGGAGCCAGGCTCTTCTCACAGCACCACAGACATGGGCTGCCTGCCAGCGTGCCTAATCTCACCCAGCTACAACACAATTATAGCCAGCAGTGAGTGCAGCATAGCCTTGGCTTCTCCACAGAGGAGGGACACCCAGGGGCTGCAGTGCCAGACCCCTCACACTCCTGGTGGGTTGAGAGGAGCAATCGTGGCACAAGCTGCAGCAGCCTGAACACCGAGGTGCAAAACAACCTCCCCACGCAGCTTACAGATCCCAAAGCAGCTGAGGGTCTTCCAAGCCCCAACCAGCAACACTCTGAAGGAGGAGGACGGGGGAATACAAAGATGGTGCCTTGCATTGTCCTGGGGTGTGGAAGGCTGTGCAGCCCCAAGTAGAGATGTCAGAGCCCACTGCATGCACTGTTGTAACCTCAAGCCTGGGGTATTTTCACACACAGCCTGAATACACACAAATGCCTGCACGGGTGTCCCAGGAGCCTCGTGTCCTTCCAGTCATGATGGGATCATTCAAAGGATCTTTGCAGCTCAAAAGCCTTTCCCAGTGGCTGGGCTTTGATTAGGCAAAAGCGAGTCTGCTCATCCGTGCTTCTGAGAAATACAACAATGAATTTTGTACTCCAGGGAGCAAAAATGATGTCAAAAGGCTGAGAAATGGGGCAGAGAAGAGGGCTCTCTTTTGGCCTGTAATCTGCTCTGCCTCAGTGGGCAGGCAGCTCCTCAGTCTGACCATCTTGCAGCTGTAAGCCATCTGCTGTAGCTTAACTTCTGTCAGAAAAGGAAGGTGGATTATCTGTTCACTCCCTGGGAGGAATCTTTAAGGAAACTGTTACCAAGGCTTCCAGATGCTCTAGTTCATCCTGCTTCATCTGGAGCAGCAACACTGACATACTTTAAAAAGCAGCTTTTCATTTTTTAAACATCTGTTTAATTCCACCTGCATGTAACCAAAATATTTCCACTGCTCCTTCCTGAGGTGTCACGCCTGTGTTTTGTGAGCAGACCCCAAAATATCAGCAAGTTTTGGTAACACAAAAGCCCCTTTTCCATCTGAGCCCCGGAGTTCTCGGATGCAGTGGATTTGGGAGTCTGATGCTGTTGGGATCTAAATTAGCCACAAAGAGACTCAGGGGTGGGAGGGCGGATAGAAAGCTGTCTGTACCCTCTCTGAATTTAAAAGCAGATTCTCATTTTGTAACAGCTTTTTGTCCTCATGTGAACATTCCTGGAATTAGTGAAGGAGCAGAGACACCATCAGGGACAAGGTTTGGCTAAAATATCTGAGCTATCTGACACGACAGTGAGAGGCACTGGGGAAGCACGAGGAGAGACAAACTGTGTAGGTTGGCCTGGGATTGGCCTGGGACTGCCACAGCTCTGCTCTCCTTCAGGGCAGGAAGAAGTCAGGGATGTTGAGTATGTCTGCAGGATGAGGGTCAGTGAGACAGGAAGGAGATGATCATACGGAGAAAGATTAATGGGATTTGTCCTGCTGAGCATATCACCACACTTCAGCTCCTGTCCCACTAGGGCTCATTTGATTAAGTTAATTAATGCCTAGGAGGGTTTACCCCTTCCATCCCCTTCCTAACCCTGGATCTCACTCTGACACACAAAATCCCCTTGACAATCCTCACATAAGGACAGAAGGACTCCAGGCAGTTTCTCCAGCCAGACATCAGCACTGCTGAGCCCAGAACTGGCCCCTGTATTTAGATGCCATTTCTGCAAGTCACTGCACTCAAAGCTTTGTTAATTTATTAGAGGGTTGTTGCTTGTTGTTTGTGTACTGAGCCAGGTAGAAAACAGCTTCTGCAGAAGAGGATAATTGCAGTCAGATAAGCTCTTCAGGGCCAGGATTGCAAAAATACGATGCGTTGTAGACCAGCAGTTGTGTGCGTAAAATAGAAACATGGATGAGTTTTTGGGTTGGAACATATTTCCCCGTGTATCACAGGCTCCCTGTCTGCCTTTGGGCAAATCATTTGATGTATCTCAGTTCCTTGTACATAAAAAAAAGTGATAAAAATGCTTCACTCTGGCAAACTCACCCTATGGGATTTCTTTCTAAGTTGCCCATCTCATTTAGGCAGCATGTTCTGTCATCAGGGTCTTGCTCTCCCAGACTGGATACTCCTGCTTCACAGTCCCACAAAGAAATTTGTACCCGGTCTGTCACTCCTGAGATGACAAACAGCGCTATAAATGCTGGATTGTGTGATGGGAACAGGCAGAGCTGGATGGGCTGATGGCAGCCCCAGCCTAAACTCTTCCAAAGCGTCAAGACTGAAAGTGATGCAGATGGATGGAAAACTCAGAGCATGGCTTGGCATCTATGGGCTTGGTGTTGCCAGAAGGCACCAGTTTTCCAGGAGCTGGGATCCAGTGCTCAGCACCACCGTAGCAGCAGCAGGATCGTGTTTGCTGCTTCACTGTCTCACTCCATCTTTTCTGGTCCTGTGGGGACCCACACCAGCTGTGGGCAGGGAACAGGTTACCTGTGCCTTGCTCAGCTCAGCAGTGCTGGGCTGGCAGCAGTGTCTGAGCAGAGGAGGGTCAGATCCACTCCTGTTACAAACCCAGGAACTTGGTTCAGAATCCATTTGGCTCTGTATTCACGACTCACGACTCACGAGCCAGTGTCTGACACAGAGAGATAGGTATGGCACCGAGTGCCCCAGGGGGGAGAGCTGAGTCCCCAGGGTACGAGCAGAGCACGCACAAGCTGAGCAGAGACAGTGCTGGAAAGTACAAAGCCTTATAAAGGCAGCACTCTGGGTTTGTCCTTCTCTCAGCTCTTCCGGGCGATGAAAAGGACGACTCACAGCCCTAATTAACTGGAACATGCTAATACCACTGAGCTTCCCTGGCCAGCAAATTTGGCACAAGGCATATGGGACCCTTTCCAAACAACTGCTCAGGGGAGCGCGTGCCTGCAATTTATTATTCGATGAGCAGTTTCCTCTCTGCCTTCGCTGAAGAGCTCACACCAGACACGAGGGAGGTGAGTCTGGAGCCTGCAAATCTACTTTGAAAGCCATTTCGTGCTGGAGGGAGACTTACTTCTCCCCAGGCATTTAAGGTATTTAAGGCATCAGGGGAAATAATAGCTTTGCACAGCATTACCTCTGGGAGCATTCAGTGCCTTTGAATGGTGCAGCTCATAGTGCTCAGCTTCCCATGGGGAAAACCACACTCCTTCAGGGTGACATTCAGTCTGGGCAGAAGATGCAGGACCAGAGAGTGTGCATTGTTATTTTGCAGTATAAAGCAGAGGAGCACAGCCAGCCCAGGTAGCTGGAGAAAGAGGAAAGGGAGAAGGGCCCTGGTGCTGACTTTTCAGGATGGGTTATTCCCTCTTTTGACAACTGTCCTGGGCAAGGCAATACCCTGGCTTATTGCCCTGGAAAAGGAGTAGGAAGGAGCCTCCTTATCTCCTGTTACAAATAAATCTGGCAGGACTTTGAAAAAGATCAATTCATTCCTGTGGTAAGATTATCACTCTCCGAATTTACTGTACTGCCAAAACCAGAAGCAGGAGCTGCAGCCTCCTGAAGGCCACCACCTGCCCCTGGCATCAGCTTCAGCCTGGCTCCCATGGCAGCCCTGGCCCCAGGACTGTTCAGGGCAGCTCTGACACAGGGTTTGGGTTGCAGTGAGCTGCCCAACCAAGCATTGCCACAACCTCACCAGTACAGACACTGGGAATAGCTCAGGTTTGTGCAATATTCCCAGGACTATGCTGGTTTGACCTCATCTTTGGCATCATCTGTGGCCATCGGCTGCGTGGCCAGGCACGGCACTCTGTGCTTACCAAGGGCACATCTCTCCCTGCTCCCTCCCCATTGCATCCTTTGCAAACATTCGTTGTTATGGTGACAGCTCCAGAAGGAAAATCTTTTTGTGGATCTTTCAGATTTTTTTTAACAAAAGTACAGCCACTTTAATTATTTTCTTTTAGGCAGATGGTTATCTCGCCCAATGGCAACTGAACTTCTTTCATTTTGTTTCTGGTGACCACTTTGGTGATGCTCTGGCTCTGGCTTTCAGTGTGTGGCTGTAGGAAAGTGGAAGGGGGAGAAGTAGAACCAGTTTGTAAAGAGCTGCTTTTAAATCCTCTTGGGAGCACAGGAGGTGCCCCCAGGCTAAGGCTGCTGAGCTGCAGGCAGTGTGGAGTCTGAGTTTCTCCAAAATGAATGAAATTTTGGAGCACATCTGCATCTTTCTGAGATAGCAAAGTGCAAAATAAATAGCAAGGGGGGACATTTATGCCCAATAACCTATGCTGTGCATGAAATGCTGCACTGAGAAACACTGTTCTTGTGGAGTCTTCTGCAGAAACATCCCTTGGCTTTTGAAGGCTGTGTGATGATAAATTAATTCTCTCCATTTGCATGGAAGGACTAAAGACTTTCATATGTGACATCAGGGAGAGAACTGGGCTCTGTAGATGTCTTTAGTGCATGTAATGAATATAGCAAACAGCCGCAGCCCAGCCAGGAGAAAGCAATCTTGGTATGTGATAGGATCACGGGTGTGGATGTCATGGCTACTGTGTTCTGACCCTGGAATGTGGATGCTAATGGACAAGAGTCCAGCACCTTGAGCAGCCAAGCCTGCCCAGCCTGTTTTTGTAAGATAAGGTCATGAAGACCTTTCCCACACCCTTCCTATACAGAGCTGAGGTCAGAAACCTAAAAAAAAATTAAAAATCAAAACCTGCAAATGCTTCAGGATCTGAAGAGGCAGGTTAGCACATCTACAAATGCTCAGCACCATGAACCAGAGATCCAAGTGCAGGAGAAGAGCATTCCAGGAATCCTGCATCCAGTGACCAGCAGGTTGGCTGGGTACTGACACACAACCCATCACAGGGAAGGCTGAGAAGACAAAGCTGTTCTGGCCAAGCCCGTGCTGCATGTGGAGTACCAGAGAGGTTTCATGCACAGCTCAAAGAGGCAAACAAGCAGCAGCCAGAAATGTTAATATTTGCAGAAATCTCCTGGTTTTGGCGCCTGAGTGTGGGGAGCTGAAGGATGCTGGTGGAATGCAAACATGATGGATTCTTGGCTGCCTGGAGAGGTGGCATGGGGAATCTCACAGGGCAGGACAGACTGCCTGACAGGCCTGCTCGTGATGGTTCACATGGAGGAGTCCTGGGGAGGGACACTGGCCTGAGAAGTTCAGGAGCACATGAAACTCGTCCCCTGGGGTTGAGTTATTTGAGCATCCCTGGGGGGGGNTTAGGCCATGTTCATCCTCCTTTGCCTATTCCAGACCTTGTTTCCCTCCCTCCGTGTCACAGGAGATGGATTTGTCCATGCTGATCCCCAACCCCTCTCCTGGATACATGAGGGAAAAAATGACACAAACTTTCAGAGTGCTCCCTCACTTCACCTGGGTCCTTTCATGGCATGTTTACCCAGATGTTTTGAACCTGCTCAACACCTCTTGCCATCCCTACAGGGCTCTTACCTGGACCATGGCTGCCAGTTCATGGGGGTATTTGGGGCTGGTCAGACATCTTCAGAGGCCCCGAATCCTTGAAGGCTCTGGCTTTAGCAAAATAGCAATATCATTTGGGACTGGGAAGAAAATATTGGCAAATAATGGCCACCTCTGGTCACCTTCCTCCTGCAGCTATTTATCCAAAGATACCATATCTCAGAGCATTGCTTCATTTCCTGCTTGTCTTTCTAACCGAGGCCTCTAAATCATGTCCCTGAAGCTGAGGTCACGGAGGGAAGTGTAATATCCATTAGCAGTGATGCTGCTATTACCTTGATTTACCTCATCCCTTCTTCTTTCACTCTTTTCTTTCTGTTTACAGCAATCCCTTTCCAATTCTTCCTTCTCCCACAGAAGTGAAGCTTCCTGGGATGCAGCCTGCTTTTGGGGACATGGGGAGTCTGGGGATTTCTCCTGGACTGGCAGCATCCCACTCCTTCCTGACCAGACATGCCAAGGGCAGTGGGAAGGGCTGGCTTCGAGCTGCCCCATCTTCACCCCACAGAGTCCTTCCCCTGGGGCTTGTCCAGGTCAGCACATGGAAAAGATCAACCCCAATTCACCCCTCTGCCCTTCTCCTGCCCCACAGCTGGGCACTGCTCAGGGAGAGCCACAGGATCATCCAGAAGAGACGCCAGGAGAGCAGGATCCAGAGGAATCAAAGTCCTCGGAGAGTATTTGCACTCTAACCAGAGTGAAACAGGGAAATCAAAATGCAAAGCTTCTTGTCTCCTATGGAGCTTCCCTGCCTGCATCCGGAGAGCCAACACAAGGGACTGACACTGGCTCAGCAGTTGCTTCCCCTTCCCCTCATGTTTTGCTGAGACCCCAGGGAAGCTCCCCGGAAGCTGGACCCATTGCACTTCCCACTTCATCCCCCTCCTCCTGCAAGGCCAAACAGTTCCTCTGACATCCATCTCCAAGAATACATATTTACTCCATGGAACATAGAATGGTGAAGAGTTTTGGACCCAATCCATGTGCTTTGAGCCAAACTCTTCCCAATCCATGTTATCATTCATTTCCCCAGTGCATAATCAAATTCTCCAAACACAGCGTTCTCAGGTCCCAGCCCAGAGCTTGGAGCCTCCCGAGAGGGATATGCTAAAAAAAGAAAGAAAAACATTGCATTGCCAGCTGAAGTGAGTGCTGAAAGGAGGAGATGCCAGGAGCACTTACAGAGGAATCTGAGACCAGGGGACGCTCGGGTGTGTGTTTTCAATCCCCAGATGGGAGACGTGTTCATTGGGAAATGACTGCCACTCGCTGCTAGTTTTAGACCTTGTAGCTGATGTCCCAGAAAGTGAAATGGCCATGACAAGGACATCACCATCTGTGTTAGAACTTTCTTCTTGGACTGATGGATTAGTGCAGTGCACGGTAAAATGGTGTCTCTCCTCCTATGGCTCCAGAATCTGCATTTGCAGCTCATACCTGCAGAGGTGGAAATAAGCAATTTTACATGGGCAACAGGTTCTGTTGGCAGCAAGGGGAGTTATTTGGGGAAACCTATACATCAGGGGGTGTAGGACTCTGTTGGGTGCTGAAGGATGTACTGCAGCACCTGGACCCAAGCTGGCAGCTCCACACCCTGGTGCAGAGCATCTGTTCCACAAGAGCAACATCCCACAGCGCCATGTCAGTCCTGGGCAGAGTATCTGCTGGCACTGCCCAGCCTGGTGCCATGCCAGGGGGATGCTCCTGATGTTCACACTGCAGAGGGACCAGGACTAGGCTCCAGCTGGGGCTAAAGGAGGAGCTGATGGGGATGTTCAACATCAGCTGAGCTATCCCAAATTCTGCTGTTTCAGGGTGAAGCTTCAGTTATCCAGCTACAGCCTCTCCAAACAATGGGCCTACAGGTGCCCCAGGGAGGCTGTCACCTCCTGGGCTCCATAATGGGGACGGATGAGCTCTGACCACAACACAGATGCTGATTCAAGGGGACATCTCCCAGCACTGTTGGCTTGGGCTGCTGGGGGAGCATAACTTTTCACATCACATTCCAGATCTCTGCTAAAAAGCAATTACTGATGCTTTTACCTCTCTTCAGAGCCTCACAAATAAAGGACCATGATGCAGCAACAGGTGAGGGAGAAGCATCCTGGGCTGTGTGTCCTGTGCTGGCATCTTGTCTGATCATCTGTGTGTCTGTGCATAGTTTATAATGTCTCCTAGAGGAATGGTGGCAAAGCCAGGAGATCAGAGGCTGGACACAGATGTCAAAGCCATTTCCCTCTCAAAAGGATGCACCTAACCAGATGATTCAGCTCCCATCCAAAATCCAGGAGTTCAAAGCCAGCTGTTTCTCAGGATTGTAGGCACGTGGCAGGAGGATGGGAGGTAACACCAGCTGCTCTCCCGCTGTGTTGGGCTGGCACTGGCACAGCTCACGGCCAGCCCTGGCATGTTCACAGGGTGAGAGCAAGCCTAGTAAAATCACAAAGCTGTAAATGTGGGGACTGAGGTTTTGCTGCATGAAGTCACAGCTAAAAGGAGATTTTTCAGGCATCCCTGGATCCTTGTGTCATCCCTAGGTCCCAGTATCATTATCCTAGCGATATTCCCAGGAGCACTCTTCAGTGTTGTGCAGTGAAAAGGATTAAAGGGCAGCAGTGGGAGCACGTTCAGCCTGCTGGAAACAATCCCTGCCCTGTGAGTTCCTGTCCCCCAGTGCCCAGTGAGCAGTGGGGACTGAGCATCCCTGTTCCAGAGCAACCGTGGGTACTGGAGCAGGAGGGTGCAGCCAACCACCACCTTGCTCAGCGAGCTGGAGCAGTCCTGAGCCCCCACAATAACAGCATGGCAGCTGCCAGCCCATTTGGCCACGGTCTGACCTTGTTGGTGTCCATGGATGTCACTTGCTTGGCCACCAAGAGGCCAAGGGGTGCACCTCACTTGCCCATGGCCAACATTCCCCAGGACTGATTGCTCCTCATGCACTCAGTGATGTGCCAGGTCCAAACATCAGCATGGGGCTGTGACTGAGCGTGTGACCATGAGGGGCTGCTGGGGACAAGGCAGAGACCGACGCCTGCAGGCAGGGCTGCTGTGGCCACATGCCAGTGACCGAGCACGCACAGCACAAGAGAAAGCCTGGGAAAATTCCTCAGACAAGCAAATGAAGACAGGCAGAAATACTTTCTGCACTAATTGCATGGCTGTAATGAGAAAACAGAGCACCAGGAGGAGGAGGGCAGTAGCTGGACGGTGCCTGGCTCACCACCCTTTTGGGGGCACGCTCTGGTTCTAATGGTGGTTAGGTGGTTTGTGCAGCTCTTGTAAGTCCCTGTGTCCCCTCTCCTTTCAGTTTTACTTGTTTTTACTTCCAGTACTGAAAGTTCTTGTGATTTTTTCTCACAAGTCCACCAGTGTTCATCACTTCCCACAACATCACAGGGCCCAGCATCAGGTGACCACACAAGGATGAAAACCCTTCCTTCTTTCTTTCTTTCGCTAACAAGCCCACAGGCCTCGTGATTTCTGAGGTAACCCAAGGCAGTGACCCCAAAGCGTTGGCCAGAGCTGTGTTCTGAAGATACCGTGAGCAGGAGAGAGAGAGGGAGGCTTTTGCTCGGAGCTCATTTCTGTGCTCTTTACTGAATGCAGCAGTGGGGCAGGACGTGTGCAGCGCAGGCCGGTGAAGGGGCAGTGCGAGACAGTGCAGGACAGCGTAGGGACAGTGTAAGGCCAGTGCAGGGGCAGTAGAGTGGCAGTAAAGGGACGGGACAGTCCAGTCCAGTCCAGTCCAGTCCAGTCCAGTCCAGTCCAATCCAGTCCCGCTCCTCACGCGCCTTCCCGCGGGCAGCGCGTGAAACCCGCACAGCTGGCCCGGCGCGCTCGCACGTGACCGCGTCACATGCCGGGAGCCCGCCCCCTCCGCGGGATCCCACCCAATGAGCGGACGGGCACGTGGCGCATCCGCGTGGCGATTGGTCAGGACGGGCGTCAGTCCGCAGGAGGGGCGGAGCGTGGCGTGGCTGAGGCCCCGAGTTCGGAGGGTCGGAGGTGAGAGAGCCGCGGGACGGGGTTGGGTTGGGTTAGACTGGACCGCTTCCAACTGGACTACACTACACTACACTAAACTGAACTGAACTGAACTAAGCGGTATCGCACCGTGGGGTCCCCGGGATGGTGGGGGGCCGGGGCTGCGCCCAGGGGAGCGGGCGGTGCGCACCTTCGAGCCGAAGGGGTACCGCACACGGCAGCGTGGGTGCTGCGTCAGCCCTGGAGCTGCTCGGGATGTGAGTGGGTGCTGACAGCCCTCGGGTCGGGTGGCCGCTGCGCTGGGGTCCTGTGGGGACACAAGGCCGGGCCCTTTCAGACGCACCGAGCGGTTTTCTGAAGGGACAGGAAATCGAAAGTTTTTACCCTGCAAAGGGAGTGACCCTCGGCCGGGGCCGCTGTGTAATGCGGGGCCTTGCAGCGGTGCATACACCCACTGCAGCACCTGGGCAGCTCCTGTGCCTCCCGCCCGAGGTCCGCTTACCAAACCCTGCCCCGGAGCGCAGGAGAGGCAGAAGTTCGGCCCAGTCCAGACGGATGGGGATTTGTGTGTGGTGGTGGCAGGGAACACAGGGTGGGACCTGTGTGCCAGCAGGGATGGCCGGCAGCAGCCAGGACCGGAGCCTGCGGGAGGAGCTGACCTGTGCCATCTGCTGCGAGCTCTTCAGCGAGCCCGTCATGCTGGACTGCATGCACCACTTCTGCAAGGGCTGCATCCAGGAATACTGGGAGAGCTGCGCCCACGTCCCCTCCTGCCCGCAGTGCCGCCGCAAGTTCCCCAGCCGCGCCTTCCGCAGGCACTACCTGCTCTCGGGGCTGGTGGAGAAGGTGCGGCGCTGCGGCTCCGAGGAGCACCAGCAGAAGATGCAGGTGGGTGGCTTCTGCCAGGCTGAGAAGAAGGGGACAGGTGCCACGTGAGCCCTGTGCAGCCACCAGCCCCTCCCACAGGCAGTTCCCCCACTGTGAAGCCTTTTCTGACCCAAGTGCAGTGATATTTGTGTCTCTTCCTGATTAGTCCCTCTCCCTATTTCCTTACAGCTCTCTGTCTTTTGAACATATTCTTTTGCATTTGTTTCCCTCACTGCTGTGTCCAATTCCAACCCCAGCTTTGTTATTTCTCACTTAGGGACCATGTGGCCAGGGGTGAGGGCTGCTTGTGCCAGGTGCTCTGCTTGAGGGGACAGTCCCTGCACAACTCACATAACACACAGCATTTAAAGCTTGTGCAAACAGATATCCCAGTCTGGAGCTCCCAGTCTTAAAAATAAATTGGATTTGTTACATGCACACATATAAAATTCTCAAGGCTGTGCATCAGGTGTTTGCTTCTCCTTACAGCCTTTATATGAGATCATGTTGCAGTCTCCTGATGCTGTCCAGAGGAATTGGGACTGCTCCTGAATCACAGCAGATTGGTGAAATGGCCTCCTTACCTTCTTTTCCTTGCTCCTGCAGAAGCACTTGGAAGATGCTTTGCAAGCTCGTCAGAAGGAGATGGAGAACTTGCTGCAGAGGAAGCGTTTGACACAGGAGGACATCTGCAGCCTGACGGTAATATCCTGTGGGAGCTGCTCTTCAGGCAGCTTCTGGGGCAGTGTTCACAGAGGATGTGTGTATCACTTCACATGAAGTTTAGCTCAGATTCCTGTAAAAATCTAGATGAGTAACTCTGGGGATCCACACAAACTCCCCTGCATGTAGGCCCAAGCTCATCACTGCTGGATATTCAGCAGAGGTTTTGGGAGGAGCGTTAAGCACTCATTAATGCAGGGTGTACAAAGTGCATTGGTGCAGCAGAGCTGAGACGTGGTGAGTTCAGAGAGCTGTGGGCAGCCTGCTCTGGCCCTGCAGTGCTGCCTCTTTGGGAGAGCATTAACTGCTCTAAAATCCTCTTATGTCAGAAGGGTTGGCAGCAAAGCTGAAGGAACTGTGTCAGCAGCAGGGTTGGCACTGCAGAAGTGGTGGCCTTGTCACATGGATGGTGTTGGGATTCACTGCAAAGCTTTGAGGTGAATGAGGAGCCTGAGTGCTCTCCATGGGCTTGAGAGGTCCAGGCTCCCTGTTTGTACAGATCCATGAACTGAGAACAGCCACTGGCTGACTGTGCTGCTTTCTTGGGTGTCATAAAAGCATTAAAAGTCAAGGAAGGTGAGTTTAAGAAAAATTGAAGTAGTTCAGAGATGAGATAAAACTGAGAGGGGAAAAAACCCCCTGTCTTCTGACTGGAGCCTCTGATCCCACAGCCTGCACCATTTCAAACCTCTGTCCTCTTGCTAGATGTGGAATAGACCTTTGAGATTAATGAAGAAGTATTAGCAAATAAGCACATGGTGTCCTGTTGCCGTGCAGGAGCTAAGAGGTGTCTCAAGAGTTGAGGAGCAAATCATGATCTGAACAGGGAGGCCCTGCACCTCTTCTGTGGTTCTGGTGTGTCAGCACAAGCACCTGCTAGAGCAAAGGGAGGCTGGGGAAGCTTCAAATCCCTGAGGGAGATGGGTTTCCTGTGGGGAGGAAGGGATGGGCACTTCAGGAAGCACTCCTTGAGAAAGTAATGAGGGCTAAGGTTGCCCTTGGAGATTAAAAGCTTAAAGATTTAAGGAAAATAAAAAGTCATTGGCTGTCCCTTGTAAACAGGCAGGAAGGTAGCGAGAGCAAAACAAGGTTGGCTGGCGAGTAAACAACTGGAAAAATGTGACCTCTGGATAGAGCTGAATGGCATTTTACCAGCCTTAATGACAGAGATTAGTTTATGCAGCTCGCCAATTAGGCAGCTCTGCTCAGGGTCTGGAACACTGTGAAATAAATCCAAACTAACCTGAACAGCTGAGTCTGCAGCTCCACAAAAAGAGTTCCAATCTTGCCCACAGGCAAATTCCTGGTGGTGTGGGAGAGGGCTGTGGCTGTGTGTGTGGATTTCTAGTTACAGTGACCAAGCCTTTGGTGGAGCTGGCTTTTTGGGTTTGTTGTTTTTGTTTTTCTTTTGGCTCTGCAGCCTTGAAGGTTGTCCTTGTGTCCTGTTTTCCATCCAAAACATCACAGCTGTGTCTAAACCTCAAATTTCCAGGGCTCTGTCAGCAGAGTAACAGGCCCAGCCATCCGGTGCACCTACTTGTGTGTTTTAGCTGTTGGACTCACCTTCTGCCTCTTCCCTCTGCTCAGAAAGTGTCTGAGGAGCTGAACTTCAAGATTCGGGCAGAGTTTGCTCGCCTTCATCAGATCCTGGAGGAAGCAGAGAGAGCTGTGCTGGCAGAGCTGGGTGACAAGGAGGAGCAGTCACTGGCACGGCTGCACAGGCACGTTGGCCAGCTGGAGGAGGGGATAGCAGTGCTGCAGAGGGACATCGAGCACGTCAAGCAGACCCTGAGCAAGATGGAAGATGTGTCACTGCTGGAGGTGAGATGCTCAAATGGCCCTGGCAGGAGGATGGGGGATGCTTCAGGATCTGAAACTGGGATGAGAGAGTCTTAACTGACAGCATTAGGCTGTACCCAAAAGTTGTTCTCACTGCCATCCCTCTGGATTAACTGCCCAATCCCTTGGAGTGTGGAGACTTTTGTCATAAGGGATACAGTGATCTCAAATGTGGTGGGTCTTGGGAGCCTCTACTCCTTCTCTATCCAAATGCCCAGTCAGTTTCTCCCAGGATGCAGGTCCTGGTAGCTTGGTTTCCTCTCTCTGTGCTGTGTGGCTGCAGGAGGCAGGACAAGGAGTTTATTTGTGCAGCTGCATGAATTAGAGTAACTGCTAATTCTCTCTGCTTCTCACTGCAGGTGGAGAGCCTGGATATCAGGTACGTGTCTGGCATGAAAAAAACTGATTCCCTTTTCAGGAGCTTATCTTAGTCCCCAGCTGGGACCACATGTGAGAGGCACTTTATCTCAAGTTTTTAAAGCGTCACAATTTGCTCAGGAAGTTGCTGGTGCTGTGCAAGGTGGAGGCTGGTCCCCAGCATACATTGGATGCTCTTCCCAGGGAGTACGCTATGTGTTGAGATGGCTGGAGAAGTGGGTAGAGGAGACGTGGTGGTTTGGAATGGGTGCAACAGCCATGCATGCTGCAAGAGGGAACAAGACTGGTGCCACAGACTTTGGGTGCTTTGTCTTCTCCCTGCTCTTTTTTAGCTTCTTTTTACTCATGGGGCTGCAAAACTGACCCTGAGGTGCAGGTTTGTGTGAGGCTGAGAGTAGCTGAGGGCCAGAACTGCCATAGGGGGACGTGTCCATGTCCCCTTCCTCCCTGGGATGCAGCCTGACTACACAGACCTGGCCTGTTCAGCCATGCAGGAATCCCGTTGGGTGTGCTGGGTGTGGGTTTGCCAGGAGTCACTGCTCTGCGACTGGTGCTGCTGGCTCTGTCTTGGACACCTCTGCCCTGAGCCACTCACTGCACTGGGGGCAGAGCTGCATCAGGCAGAGCAAGCAGCTGCCAGAGATGTTTGTGTCCCACCTTTACCAAATCTGTCACATGCAGCAGTGTCCTGCAGCCCTGCCTCTGCTTTTCCCGCCTGTGTTGGCAGTGGCTCAGCAGAGGGACTGACCCTGCCTGCCTCTCTCTGCCCCAGGCCCTTGGTGCATGTTGAGAACCAGCCTGCCCTGGACCTGCAGCACTACAGGGACAGCCACGGTGGCCCCTTGCAGTACATCTTTTGGAGGCAGATGCTGCGCTCCATCTGCCCTGGTGAGCACATCACTGTGAGAGATGGATGTGCTGGGTGTGGTGGGCCAGGGATGCTCTGCAGAGGGAATACGCAGCTGGTAAAATGCCATGCTTGATGTCTCCACAGCTCCTGCCCCACTCACCTTTGACCCTGAGTCAGCCCACCCCAACCTGGTCTTCTCCAGAGACCTGACAGCAGTGACAGAGAGGAATCGAGCCCAGCCTGTCCCCATCAGCCCTCGGCGCTTCCGTCAGTGTGTCAATGTCCTGGGCTCACAGGCCTTTGACAGTGGCCAGCACTATTGGGAGGTCTGGGTGGGCAGCAAAACCAAGTGGGACCTGGGGGTGGCTGCTGAGACTGTGGACCGGGCAGCCAAGGTCAAGCTGTGTCCAGAGAATGGCTACTGGACGCTTCGCCTGCGGAACAGGATGGAGTACTGGGCCACTGCCACCCCCTGGGTGCGCCTGACTCCCCGCCAGCCCCCACGGAAAGTGGGCGTCTTCCTGGACTGCCAGGAGGGCACTGTCACCTTCTTTGATGCTGGGGACATGTCCCACCTCTTCACCTTCCACCAGGTCTCTGCAAAGAGATACTGCCCCTTCTTCAGCACCTGCTTCAGCGACGGGAGGGACAACGTGGAGCCCATGCGCCTCTGCCACCTGGCCCTGTGAGGGGCCAGGGTGTGCTGAGGACACCAGCCTGCCTCTGGCCCAGGGCTGCACTGGAGGCCAGTTCTGCACACACACACCTGCTGGGTGTTGGAGGAGGTGTTTTGGTTTCAGTTTTGGGAGGAAGGAGAGGGATGAGTCTCTTCCCAGGTCCTGTCTGCCCTCCCTTCCCTATGCCATGGCTATAGTTGCCGCAAGGCATTCACAGACATTCCTGCACCCCTAGAAGAGCAAGCTCCCATTCCTGAGCACAGCACAGCAGCTACGGGGCTGCAGGGGCGGTGGCTGTGGGTTGCTGGCAGCTTCTGCTTCTCTGAGCTCCCACCCATGAAGCCCCGTGGAGGAGGGCAGTGGTCTCGCTCAACTTCACATCCCCGACCATGGGCATCCTCTGCTAGAAGAACTTGCCGGGGCTCCGGGCCGGCAGCAGAGGGAGCCCGGTGCACAGCCCATGCACTGCGGCGCTGCTCCCTCACCTCGGTCACTATTAAAGCTCATTAGAAAGACAGTGGTGCCTGCTGAGCCTGCTCGGGGCTTGTGTGCTGGGGGGATCTGCTGCTCTGGGGTGTGGCACAGCCTAGGGGCACTGAGCAGCCCCCCGGACCCCGGCTCCAGCCCTGGTTCTTTGGTGCCTGCAGCACAGGAGGCTCCTAAGAGCCACTGCTCCCTCACAGTTCCTTGGAGCATTCCCTGCACATCTTGCAGTGGCTGTTCATCATCTGCTCTTTGAGAGCAAGGGAGAGAGGTGCTCTGAGTCTAGCCCTGTTCTTGGGCTACAGTGTTGTAAGATTTGGCCATCTCTAGCCTGGCTGAGTCTTAAGCATTTGTACATGTGAAAAATGCTAGGTCCTATTTCTTGCCAAATTCAGCAAGAATGTGGCTCTTTTCCTGTCAGCCTCCCTGTGGCCCTGCTGGCAGCACTACCCCTGCAGGAGAGCAGGCAGGGTTCCCTGGCAGGGCAAGTCAAGGGGGTTTGGCTGCTGTGGTTTGTGCCCAGCAGGTGCTGGCAGTGTCTCTGAGTCAGCAGAGCTGCTGGGATGGGTCCAAGCCTGGCTGGTGGGAGGGGAGGATGCCAGTGCCTGGGTGGGTGGAAATGTCATGTTTATCCCACCCAAATCCATTCCAGGGGCAAAGCAGAGGCCAGAGCTCCCCAGTGTTGCACAGTCCCCAGTGCAGGCTGGAGCCAGATACATCCAACAGAAGCTCAGCTTTCTGTGGTGTGGGAAGGGCCAGGTGTGAGGCTTTCCAGCTGCCACAGCTGGGCACAGGGACACTTGCCAAAGCAAGGCCTGCATTGGCCATCTGCCTGCCCAGTGTGGATGGCACAGGGGCCCTGTTCCCCCATGGTGCCACAAGGGAGGCTGCCCCTCCTGTGCACCACTGCTGCAGTGTGCCAGGGCTGTGCCAAATGCCTGTGCCAGGGCAGGAGAAGAAGCCAGAGGTGAGGATGTCCCATGCAGGGTTCAGGCAGATGTGATCTGTGCAGGAGCGCTGAGCACAGCCCGGGGCTGCTCCCTGTGATTGGGAAGCCTCTGCTCTGTGCAGCCTTGTTCAGGGGTTGGATGTGAAGAGGATGCTGGGGGTTTATGCTCCCTCCTGGCCCCCTGTTGGCCTTTAGCCAGTGAGTCTTGAGCCCATGACCTGGACTTAGCCTCCTCTCCCAGCTCTCACCTCCTCTCACTGCCCCACAGCCTCAGCTGAAATAAGAGTGGAGAAGAAAGAGCTGTTGGCTTGGAAATGGTGCTGTGAGTTGGGCTGCGTTACCCCTGTAAGGGCTGGGAGCCTCTCGAAAGGCAAGGCTGGTTTGATAACTGCAGGAAGTTATGCTGGGGAAAGCTGAAACCCATCAGCTCCCCCAGCCTGCCCCACACTGCAGCCAGGTATGGCTGGGCAGCAGCAGGCAGTGTCCCTGAGGTGTCAGGGATCTGCCAGGCACTGGCAGGGGTGAGCACAGCCAGGCTCTGTTGTCTGCCCAGCGCTGCCCTGTGCCACTGCCGTGTGCTGCGTGGGCCAGCGTGACAGCACGGGCTGCCAGCGTGTGCCACTGCCATTGCTGCCACCTCCACACCCTCCCCGTGCCGAAGGCAGAGCTGGAGAGCAGGCAAACCCACTTGTCCCAAATGCTCCTGAGGAAGCACGTTCTTCCTTCTGCCGGGCTGTGCGTGGTGACCATGCCATGCTGGTCTCAGGCAGAGCCACATTTTGGGGTAAAATGTCGTTGCCTGGCCCTGCTGGCGGCGCAGGGCTGGGGAGGCAGAGCAGCTCCTACGTGCAGGGAAAATGCTGCTCTGGGCTGCTGTGTGTGCAGCATTAGTCTAGTGAGGAAATGCAGTCCACCACTAAATGCTGCCTGGAAAACACATTTCTCTGACAAACCAGAGCACCGTGGAGTAGGAACCATAGGCATAAAGGCAGCAACTACCTGAGTCTGGCCTGGGTTCAGGCAGGAGGGGATGGGGATGGGAGAGTGGGCACCATGGGGTTAAAGCACCCCTCATCCCAGCATCCAGACTCTGCACCTGCCAGTGCTGACTCTCACCGTCTTCTCCCAGGGCCAGGCTGTATTCTTCTTGTGGGTTACCTCATTGCTTTGTCCCTGGGTGTTCCCAGAGCCACCCCAGTGTCCCTTTCCCATAGTTATGCTAGGGCTGGGCAGTGTTCAGCAGCTCCTGCCTTGGCAGCCTTCTGTGATCTGTGTGTGTCTTTATCCAGAGCTTTGGGGAAGCCTTTGCTTCCTCGGGTCCCCCCACGTGCTGGAATGGGGACAAGATTTTAAAATAAGATCCTTTTGTTTCCCAGGGCGGCAACAATGGAAAGGTCCTATCGGTCCCACAGTCGCCCTGCGTTTGTGATGGAAAATTCCCCGCCGTGGCAGGGCGAGCCCTCCCCGGTGTCCTGCCACTACTGCCATTAGATGGCAGCATGGACAGGCTGGTCCCGGCCCCCGCCGCCTGCACCGTGCCACGTTTGGACTGCAACGGGTGGAGGATGCTAAAATCCTTTGACTTTTGGGGTACCAGAAGATGCCTGTCCCTTCAGCTCCGGCTCTTCTCGCACTCCGCTTTTCCAGGCACCCTCTGACCGACCGTGCCCTTCGCCCAGCAGCTCAGTGGTGCCGTGTGATTCATTCCCGGTGCTGCCCACCCATCACCAGCTCACCGCTCACCTCTCAGGGGCACTGACCCCGACGCTGTGCCCAGCGGGGGTGCACTGCGGGGCTGCCCCGTCTCTGATCACAGCCCCCGTCACTGGGGAGGGGACTGATCCCGCAACCTCAGCTCTTCACACCTCAGTGCTGGGCAGTGCCACCCCCCTGTGACATTCCATCTCTCCCTCATCATGGCAAGTTTTGGAAGTCTCTCCTCAAACTTGTAGGGGCTTGGACACCCACCCGAGCGTCCCTGAGGGATGAAGGGACACGGCCTCTTTCTACTCTGCTGAGATCAAGGAGGGAGGTGATCCAATACGAGTAAGCTGAGGAGTGATAGAGTTGGCACTGTCTGGGTTTAAAACTCACTAATCAGGATGGGGGGAGTCGGGTAAAATAAATTCTGTGACTTAGAGTCCCTCTGAGAGTTCCAGGAGAGTGACAGGGTGATTTCTTCAGCGGGTTTGGCAACGGGAGCAGTTGAGAGCACCACAAGTTTTGCTGCCCTTTTGAAGCCCCGAGCACATGGCTTTCATTCAGGCTCTTTCTTCACTGCCTACAAGTGAGCATAATGAATAATCCTCTGGGGCGCAGCGCAGGGCCGGGTTAATTTATCCGTTCAGCGCTGGTTGGGTGCACAGGCAGCCGGCGAGGGCTGTGCCACCGCGCTCCCAAAGCTCTGCCATCGCCTCCGTCTGTGAGGCATTCGCAGCCAGTTCGCTCCGAGCCAGAGCCGCGGTCGCTGGCAGTGGCAGCGCTGCGGGGGCAGCGCCGCTGGCACCGGTGGGGCGGCACCGCTCGTCTGCCAACGCCACGGGCGGGGAGGGTGGGTTTGGCGTGTACCTGCCAGAGAGCCGTGCGGGTGCCACACGGAGCGGTGCTGGCGGACAATGTGGCTGTTCCACGCTGCCAGTGGCACTACACGCATGGACGGCATGAGTGGGGGGTCCCTACTGCACCCCCAATGAAAGAGGATGCAAGCGTGAGCACACCCAAGTGCGTGTGTGTCTTTGTGTGCCTCAGGAGGTGCAGGAGCAGGGAGGTTCAAGGCGCGTGTGCAGGACTGTGTGCCCGGGTGTGTGCGTACAGGTGCGAGGTGTGGAATTGAGGGGGTGCACAGGCATGAAGGGGTGTGTGCAGGCAGGTGTGAGATGTGTTCCATCACATGAGGTGCGTGTGTAGTGCTGTTGAGAGCGCGTTTGTGTGCATTCCCTGTGCTCCGAGAGGCCGGGGTGTGCACCCAGGCACGGACAAGAAACAGACGATGTGCGGGCATTCCCACACAGGTGCAGGGAGATGCACGGGATGCACACAGGTGTGAAAACACACGCAAATGTGGGAGTGCTCATGTGCCCATGGGTCAGGGATGATGCAGACCCACTCACACGCGCGGGGAGCACACTTGCTCCCAGCTGACCCACACACACAGGTGGAGACACCCAGGTGCGAAGGGATGCGCGCACCCCCGCAGGTGCGGAGAGCGCGGATTCCCCGTCAGTGCTCGGAGCCGCAGGTGCGCTNGAGCTCGGGCGCGGGGCGCTCGCACCGCTCCGCATCGCACGGACCTGCCGGCAGCCCCGGAGATGAGGAGAGTTTGCACGCTGCCCCTCTGGCTCTGGCTCGGCATTGTCTCGGAGGCAGGTGAGCTGCTGGGGCTGCAGGCTGCCCTGCTCGCTCTGCCGCCCGCTCCGCACCTGCGGGCGCGCTGGGGACGAGGCTGCTCCGGCGGGACGGGACGGGACTCGGCGCCTCCTCCCGCGTGTCCCCTAGACCCCGCGGGGACCCGCACTGCCCGCCACAGCGTCCCTCACGCAGGAGGGGGATGTGCCGTGCCCTGGCGCTGCCCGTCCTGGGTTCCCCCATCCCCGGCGGGGACCGGCGCTCCGGGTCCCGGCCACCCCAATCCCCGACGGGGACGGGCGCAGTTCTCCCTGGGGTGCCCCGTCTCCGACCGGCGCTGCCCGACCCATCCCCAGCGAGGATGCGCGCCGCGGTGCCCGCCCGGGTGTCCCCGACGGCGGTGACAGCGTGCCCGCAGCGACAGGATGGGACGGGAGGACCCTGCTGCGGTCCCCGCAGCGTCCGGGGCCGCGGGAGCCCACGCCGTTCTCGTGCCGCGGATGTCTCGCTGCGAGCGGGGAGAAACCCCACGGGACTCTCGCGGGAGGGATGTCCCTGCGCGGGGACGCGCCCGGCCGGAGGGCAGGCTGGAGGCCAGTCCGGGCTCTGTTTATTTATTTTTTCACGCACAGAGTCATTAATCTGTGTGTGCCGGGGAGGAAGGCGCGAGGAGGCGGGGGTCCATGCGAGGCTGTCCAGCTGCCTCTCCCAGCTCTGGTCCGTCTCGGAAGTCACCCGAGGCAGATCCCAGTGAAATGCTTTCTCTTCCCGTAGCACTTCTGTGGCAAAAGGCTGTTGGGCAGAGAGTGCAGAACCACGACAGAGATGGGGCTGCAATGCCTTTCTACGAAGCAGAGCCCGTGATTCAGGGCAGAGCTGGGTGGGCACTGCCAGGGCAGTGGGGACAAAACACCCCACCAGATACCCTCAGAGAAGCTGCTTCTTGCACAAGTAAAACATTTACAGCCCAGATCAGAGCAAGACTGAAAGTTAGTAATGGTGGAAGCTTGCAACGTGGGGAGATAAATTTGGGGCATAAATAGAATTTTCTGTAGCATCAGCTCAGTGATTCGCTCTCGCCAGAAGCATTTGCTGCTATTGTTGAAGTGAGCTCATGGGAGAGCTGCAGGTGTGGCATGAACAGCATCACCAGCAGTGTCACTGTCAACCTGCTCTGCCCAAAAAGCTGCTGATGGCTCTGGTGTCGTGGGGCTAAGGTACACAACAGGCAGCCGGAGCTCAGGGGATGCTCAAGGAGGCTGGACAGAAAGGTGGCTGCTGCTGGTGGCATCGCAGCAGGAGCTGCAACTGTTCAAAGCTCTCATGTTAGCAATTTGTAAAGCACGGTGTAGCTGCTCCCGGGTTCTTTCATCTCCTGGAGGTACAGGAGCAGTGCCTGGGAGGCTCTGGCCAGCACAGCTGTGTGGCCTCCTTGGCGCAGGGCTGAGCAGAGCTTTGAAGCTCTCGGTGCTGCCTGATTAGTGCAGCGATGAAGGGCGATGTGGAGCTCAACTGGGGGATGGTACCTGGGGGATTTGCTTCCTCTCCTTCCGTTCCGTCAATGAGGACACTTTGTCAGCTTGTAAAGGACCCACACATTTCTCATTAACCATAATACCAATGGGGTGCAAATATTTGCTCCCCTTGGAAGCAGGGATGTGTCTGTGAGACTGTTCTACCTGTGAAGGATGAAATAATCATCTCAGGATCATGAAAGGTCTGTTCTGGCACCACGGTGCCTGTTTAAATGGGCCACTATTAGGATGCTGTGTGTAAGAGCACAGAACTCTTACACATTCCAGCTCTGTGGTGCTCCCAGGATGCAGTGGAGCTGGGGAGCTGCTCTGTGCAGGCACAGAGATGGGGGAGCAGGCAGAGGTTCAGCCTCAGCATTGTAGATTATCTTGGCCTCTCAGGGTAACCCTTTGTGAATGGTGATGAGACCACGCGCTCCCTGAGCCACCATCCTCTGGGCACAGAGCAGTGCCGAGCACCCCACAGCCAAATAATCCCGTTGGGGACTCCGCTTCCAAGGGCGTATGCCCATTGTGTGAGGTAAGGGCCCGTGCTTGCGTAGGACCTGAGCCGATTGCCTTGGCTGCCGCTGCCTGCTCCCCTCTCGGATCACACAGAACTCCCGGCCGGGTGCTCGGACAGCCCCGCGCTGACCGTGCCAGCAGCAACAGTTGCCTGTGCAGCTGGGATTTGAAGCTGTTGCTTAATTGCAAGTAATAAACATGGGCCGTTTCAGCAACACCCTTTCATTCAACAGCCCTGACTGCATAGCAAACCCCACCAGGCTCAGCCCCACAGCGATGAGCCGGGGCCTCCAAGGGGAGTGGATGTTTGGAGGCACGCAGCCCGTGGTCCCTGGGGGCTGCTAGGGAGGGGACAGCCAGAGCTCCTGTGCCCGGCTATCTGCTTAAGGATGATTTCAGAGGAGTGGGCTGCAACTACCGCCCTGGGATTTGGCTTGGGCACGCGAGCCCGCGGCTCGCTGCCTGCACGAACACCCACCAGGGCGTCACTGAGCTCAAGTTGACGTCTGGTCAGAGGGACACTCCCCCAGCAGCACAATGTCCCCAGCCGGTGCAGGCAGGGTGGACGGGGCTTCCTCCAGTGTGTCCCATTCCACTCTGCTGCCTCTCTCCCACGGGCTCGCTCCACGCAGGATCGCTGTCCCCAGGGTTTCTCTTGGCCCCGCGCTGTTGCGGTGTTTTCCGGGGCAGGCGTGGGAAGGGCAGGTGCTCCCAGCCAGCCAGGAGGGAACAGGCTGTTCCCGGCATCCCGAGGCAGTTCCTGGAGAAAGAAGGGGAGAGCGGGATCCCACGGGAACGGCAGCCGGAGGGGACCGTGGCCAGGGAGCGGTTTCTCCAGTGCCATAGGGGACATCCACCACACTCAGGAAGTTGCCTTGCAGAGCAGGAGGGGGCTCTAGGTGGGTCCTCAGGTCTGTGCAGCTCTCAGCAGCTTTGGGGAACAAGGTGAGCTCTGGGGATAGCACCCATCTCACCCACCTCCTCCTCAGCCACTCCAGACGGCACAGCAGAGCCGGCTTTGCATTCAGCCTGCGGGACTGAAACAGCCCCAAAACAATGGTGCAAGGCAGGGCACTCCTCACTCCCAGCTGGGGGGGCTGTGTATTTAAACCAGTGGTGGGGGAAAAGCTGCAATAAGCTGGGGGTAATGGGGAGGTCCTGCGGGTGCAGGGAGAAGCAGAAAGCCCTGTGATGGCCGGACCCCGCAGGCTCCATTGCCCGTGGAAGGTGGGGAGCCAGCAGTGCTGGTGGTTTCCGTGTGAGGAATGACTAAAGCCACAGAGGTCTTCCGCTGGGAAACACGGGCTGGGGCGTTGTGACTGAGGGCTGCAAAATCACGGCCCGCCTGGAGAATGCAGTTCCTGATGGATTCCCGTGTTGGGAGCATGGTGGGAGGCTGGTGGCTTGTTGCACGCTGCCGAGCAGCAGTGGAGCTCACCTTCACGGGGCGCCGTGGCTGTGAGATGTTTGCCGGGGTCCACGGGCAGTTGTGTATGGAAAAATACACGGGTTTGCAAGGAGAAAATCCATGGATGGTTAGTTCAAGCTGAAAGCCCCCTTTCCCACCCTAGATTGAGGCAGAGACACCCAGTGCCGTGTTTTGCCTTGACCTGCCCCAGCTACCCCTGCAGCTCCTGGAAATCTCCAGCTGAGCAAAGGGCAGTAGCCAGGTACACGTCCCACTCCTGCTGGGTGCTGTGGGGGGATCGTGACCTCCTGGTGCGTGCCAGGGTCTGCCAGAGACCAGAGCTGAGCCTTTGCCTGGGCCGGAGCTGGAATTATCTTTTGTCCTTCATTAGAAAAAGAAATACTGCTGCAGCTGCACTGGCATCTAGTGACTGGTTAAATGAATTCCAGGGGTTTTATTGCCTCTGGCTATCCCAGACCTTTGTTTCTTGTTTCACGTTGTTAAAAGAGGGGGTTAGCCAGGTCCCAGGGGGGCTTTTTCTCTTTGGTCAAAGCAGTTCTGATGTTGTCGGCACAGCATTATTGCCCATCTGCGGTGCCTCATTGTTAAGGCAGAATGGTGGAAGCGGAGGTGGCCTGTGGTCAAGTCGGCGAGGAGGCACGAGCCCTCGAGCCCAGCGTGGCCGCTCCTTTTGTTGAGTAAATCGCTCCATCTCTAGGTGCAAGTTCAGCAGAAGGAGGGTGAAAACCTGGCCCTGCAGCAGCCGGTGCTGAAACTCCCGCTAAGTTTTATAAGCTGAGGATATTAAGTGGGGAGTCTTGGAGTCTCTCTTGGAGTCGTTTCCCTGCTGAGGTAGCAGAAACAGGTTTCAGCCAGTGACTTGTATTTCACCTTACAACTTCTCCCACGAGTGAATTGTTTTTCTTGCTGTGTTTCTGCCCCCTCCTTCCAGGGTGAGGATCCCTTGTGCAGCCTTTGCGGCCAAACCTGGAGGTGCCGTGGGACGCATGTCATGTGCTAATGGGGGAGGATCAGTTTAGGGGGTCAGGAAAAGACACTAACTGGGCAAACGGGGAGGATAGGGTGATGGGGGAAGGTAAGCAAAAGTGCTGTGGTCTCCCATTTTCTGAACACATAATAACCAGACAGTTACTGCTCCCCTGCTCGGGTTCTATGCAGTGAAAGGCAGCAGGACCCCAGGACTGTTCACAGGAAGGACCACGAGAAAGGGATGAGTGGATTGCAGACTGTCCTGGTCCCTGTTATTGATGGAGCCCTGGAGTGAGCAGAGAGAAAAAAGAAATGAAATTTTACCTGTCTGCAGCAGCCAGCCCAGGGCTGGTTACAACACCTGGCAGAGCCTGGAAAACCCCAGATCTGTTTCAGAGGAACTGGTGAAAGCATAAGCTCAACTCTGCTCCTCGTGTAGGTGCATGCAGAGAGGGAAGCGATAGAGCAGCTCATTGATGTTTTTGGGACCCATCGTCTCCGTGTGACGTGTAGCTGCCCACCCACGTGCAGATCTGGAGGGGTTAAGCCTTGTCCTGGCTGTGGCTCCGGTTGGCTGGGCAAATGCCAGCCAGTGCACGGAGTCTGCCCGCCTTGGTCTGCGGTGACAGTGACACAGCGCCCAGGCACCGTCCCACCACAGCCACACCGCCCTGCACGGTGAGACCACCTGCCCAGCAGGCTCAGGGGCCAGGGCATCCCCCAGGGAAGGGTTAAGCAAAGGGGAGCAGCACCGATGCCAGGCTGGGTGTCCAGGTTCTCCCTTGGCGGAGGTCAGTGGTGGTTCATGGGAAAGGAAAAATTGGCAGCTGGGCCGGATGTCCCTGCATTTCCCCTCTTCCTGCAGCCGCCTGAACGATGTTCCTTATTTAGCTTTCCTGACGGACAGGAGGAATCTGATGGCGGAAACTGTCACTGCCTGATAACAGTTCAGGGACCCCTTTATGATGGGCGGCACGGCAGGGAACAGGGCAGCGCTGCCCTGGCTGGGAGGGGACAGCCAGGGCTGCCCTTTGCTCCGGGTTCTTGGGGACGGCTGCGGGCAGGGCACTCACAGCCTTCCCCTTCAGGCTGCTCCGTGAACAAACCCCCTCAGTGCTACTTAAAAAACTCTCAAGACCAAGAAATGATGGTGTGTGTTTATACATCTGTAATATTGGCTTTTTCCTTCTTTTTGGTGAGGCATCTGAGCTGGTGGAAAGGGCCATGGATGGGCAGAGGGGAGGCATGGAGTAGAGCCACCCTGCCAAGGTCTGAGACCAGGTGAGGCTTTGTACTCACTGGCAGTGAGGATATGGAGGGCAGCCATGGCAGGGATGCTCCAGCAGGAGCTGGAGTGATGACCAGTGCCACAAGTTGAGCACACACATTGGTACTGGGAGCAGCTCTCATACAAGAGTGTGCTGCCCAAGCAGATAAACACAGCAAAGGAGATGTTCCTCCAGGTTCTATTGTCCCCAGCTTTCTCTCTGTGGAACATGGCATCTTCTTAGTGTCTGAGCCATTCTCTCATATGTGCCCATGGTGACCAGGCTCAAAACCACAAAAAGTCCTGAAACACAGCTTGTATGTCAACATATCCATTGATTTTTGTCTTGCATCTGTGGAGGCCACCAGGCTGCTGCCATACCAATAACAGCATCGTTTCCATGGCAATTAATGTACTTAAAAAGGGCAGAATGTACAGAGAGATTGTATTTATTCAAGAGCAGCCCTTGCCACTGGACAGGGCATTGTACCTTCAGTCTGTGGAATGCCCAGGTTGGCACTGCTGCGTTTTGCATTGGGATGCAGGACTGGCTCAGCCAGGCTGAGTGCCACAGGGCTCCCACAGACCTGTTTAAAGCCTGTGCCACAGCCTTGCACCTTGAGACAACCACTCCTCTGCTGCTCAGAGTTCTGTGTTCCCTGGGGTGATTAGAGCTGCACACTTCAAAGTGCACCTCTCCTCCAGTCTTAGCTGAGGAATGTTAAAAATCTCACTGCAAGATGTAAAACCTCAGCAGGAATTCACAGGGGTTGTGTCAATTTTCTCCGAGCCATCCACTGTCTGACCAGGTCTCCCACATGAGCATCCATGAGTTGCAGGACCGAGGTTTAGGCCATGAAACCTTGGTGGTACCTCAGGACCAAATGTTTCTGACTTCAGCTGAGTTCAAATCCCTTTTGTGTTTGTTTTCTGTCATCAAGCACCACAGGCAGGGAGTCTGGTGCAAAGGGAATTGCTCTACTGTCCATGTGTGTTCTTGTACTGCTCTGCCTGTGTCACAGGTGTGTGCAAGGCTGGTGGACATGGGAAAGAAGCAGGAGCTCCTGCTCCAAACCCCAGTGCATGTTTCGATGGCCATGCTGAGGATGAGGTACCCATGGGGAATGATAGGGATTTGCATCCTCCTGGCTATTTTGAGGCAGAAAAAGCAGCAAAATTCACATTGCAAGTTATTTGTTTAAAGTTAGATGTGTTTCTCATGGTGTCACTTTCTAGCATGTGTCATTGCAGTGAGATGAGTTAACTTCCTGCTGTACTTCCCTGGGCAGGAGTCATCTCACCCATTCCCTCACATAAAAGTTTGGTGTACAGCCCAAGGCATTTGCTCTATACTCAGCAGGGGGGAGAAAGGCTTTTTTGGAGATGCTCCAGCCTGTCCTCAAGGAGGCTTTGAAGGAATTGGGGAGGTGATGGCTGAGCCAGCTCCAAGCCTGCATGGTGTCTGCATGCATCCATGTTGTGAAGACTGGCTCTGTGCCTCTGACAGGTTGTATTTAACCCCACCATTTCTCCCTCTTCCTCAGTGGCCTCTCCAGCTCCCCCCACCTCAGCAGCTTGCAGCTGCATGAGGGGACTGGAATGGTCTGGCTGAGGGTAAAATGAAAGAGCAACATCAACCAAAACAACTGATAGCCCCAGCCTCAGGAGACGAGGCCAGGAGGAGGCTGGGAGGTAATGGGATCATGTGGAGTGAGCAGTAGACAAAGGAAGGAAGTTTTTATTACTGGGCCAAATCCTGAACTCCTTCGGTTGTATTTATGCCAATGTCTCGGTGACTTCAGTGGAGCTTGGTCTGAGAAAAGAGAGAAGGAAGAGCTTCAGAATCTGGCCCCTGAGTAATTGTGTCACGTGGGAAGTTTATAAAGAATTTGCAAGCTCATGGTGGCTCTGCTGAGCAGCCGGTGGGAGCCAGAGAGCAGTGCCCCTGGCAGCCAGACCTCCCCCTGGGTCACTGCCCCTTCTTCTCTGGGTCCTTCCCCATCCTGCAGCGGGTTCTCCATTCCAGCTGCTGGCAGGGCAAACTGGGGCTTGGTAGACCTTGCAGAGCACAGCGAGGTGCCCCGAGCTAGGCAGTGGCTCTGCAGGTTTATGAAGGTTTGTCTGCACCTTCACGAGACCCATGGAGGGTTTTAGGGTCCTCTGTCACCCTTCTGAGCTACAGAGGTACTTGAGCTCTCCAGGTAGCAGGGAAATCTGTAAAAGGTTTACTGGTTTCATTTATTCCCCAAAAAAGCACAGGGCTGTGTAGCAGAGCCTGGAAATTCCTCCACTAATTTCCAAAATTGATTGGGGGCATCACGTACAGACATATGTGTGTGCTGATAGTGAGGTTCAGCTCCAGGCTTAGCTCTCCATCTGTGACTCGTTTTCCCTATTTCTGAAGTACTGGTGTCCACTGAGATGGACGTCACCTAAAAAAATAAATACTGACATAAGTGCAGTAATTTCCATGAATGCCAATAAATCTCGACATTTACTGAGGCAGGAAGGCTGGGCACGAATGGTGGTTTATACTCAGATTTGGAAACTGCCAGCTCAGAGTGATGGCAGCAAGCGAAATCACACCCAGCAGAGGTGACGGCATCCAGCACCCACAGAAATCCATCACTCACACCCTGCATCGTCCCAGCCGGAGCAGAGTCCCCAGAGGGGCGTAACTGGGTCTGAGTGGCCATCAGCCCCTTCCCCACACTGCAGCCCCTGGCCCTCGGGAAGCAAAGGGCAGAGGTTTAGCAGCATGTCCCAGAGTGTGGCAGCCAGCTGCAGAGTGGGATGCTCCCATGGGAGGTGCACACATCCACACCACGGAGATCACTCACCGCTGGGCAGGCAGTGCTGGGTCCTTGTGCTGGGATAAAGCACAGGGGAAGAAACCGCCTTGCCTCCGAAAGGAGTTACCTGGTGATGCCTTGTGAAGCAGTTTAGCTAACAGAGCGTACATCTGATGCCTCCTCTCGGGGTTTGCTGGCTGTTGCCAAACTGTCAGACTTGGCAGATCCTGGGCTGTAAGTGCTGGCTCTGGCAGTACTGCTGATGCTGGGATGGGATCAGGGCACATCCTGGCCTTTCATCTCCCCTCTGTGCTGTGACATCCCAGTGTGCAAGGGAAGGGGAGTTGCCACATACCCCATAGAGCCCTGTTCTGGGCAGGCAGGCTCAGACCCAGGATGTCCCAGGATGTGTCCCCTAGGGAGACAGTGTTGAAGTGGGATTTTCCCCACCTTGTTTGCTTACTCCTGTGCTACAAGGAACAACAGGGGCACCACTGTTAGAGCTGCACTGGGTGTAGTGTGGTGTCCACAGTTTAAACATGAGGATGGAGTTTGATGTTCCTCAAAGCCCCTGTGTTGTAGGGAAGCAGGAACCTTTCCAGTGACATTGGTCACACCAGGACTGTGTCCAGCCCAAGGTGCAATCCCTGCTACCTTGCCCAACGTTGCCCCTCCACAACATTCAGCATGTCACAATATTTATGGCTGTTCCTCACCCTTGGCTGCTTAGACAAATAAAGCTTGATGCAGCCTAAGGCAGTTAATCCCTGCCTCTTCAGCCTCCCAGCAGTAACAAGGTCTGGGTGGCATTTGAAAGAATGCACTGGGGGAGAGGGGGAGTGCTGGGATCTATTTTTTATACGGAGGGGGAAATCCAAGCCTGCCTTCATTGAAGATAAGCGACGTGGCTGGGCTGAGCTCTGGCTCAGAGGTTTTAGTGGTGATAGAAGGCAGGAGACTCCGCACAGTGTTGGCCCCACGGTAACCTTTGCCAAAAGAAAAACACTTCTTAATACAATAGTGATTTAAAAAAAAAAAAAAAAAAAAAAAAAAAAAAAAGAAAAATAAACAGGACCCCACATGAACTTAGGAAACCTGTTCTGGCATAAAGAGAGATGTGTATGATGAAATGAACCTGAATGGCACTTGGAAGGACTCTGGCCTCCAGACCCACATTTCTGGGAGTGGGAAAGGGCCAGCGTCTGTCCTCGACCCCTTGATCCACTATGGTGCCTAAACACCCCCACTCCCAAACAGCTTCTCCTGCATTTGTGGATGAAGCCAACATGTCGTCCCTTCATCCACACCTTGAATTCCCATGGGGCTGGAGAGGCTTCCCCAACCTTGCCCCAGGGCTCTGAGCATACCTACCTTGTGGTGACCAAACAGGGAGAGCCGAGGAAGTGGCGTGTTGTTTCTCCAGCACGGTTTCCCTGTTGGTACTTGTGCTCCTTGGCTGGAAGTCACCAGCATGTGCAAACGCTTCCTTCCCATCGCGTCCGCTTGCGTGCTCTTCCCACTGCGCTGCGTGGCAAGGGAAGCACCTTGGAGCAGGAAAACAACAGTCAGCCTCTGCGCACTAACAGAGGGTAACTGTGTGTTTATGGAACTTGGTCACCCTGCTGTAAGCTATTTTTAAAAAGCATGAGAAGGAGGTTTAGTTTATTGGCTTTCAAATAGCACCAGAGTCCGATAGTGCCATTTAGGCTGGGCGTTTCATTGTAGGGATTGTGCTATGTTACACAAAGTGTGACATTTCCAACTCAGCCTTTCTTGGAAGAGAATTAAATTAGTTTCATAGCTGCACGAGGGGTGTTGTGTGGAGGTGGAGAGAGAAATCTGTGCAGATGTTAAACAGCCAGCTAATCTCAAGTGACGCGAATGCCCCAATACACTTTGGCTCTCAGAGATGATGATTATCATCTCCTGCTGCAGCAGGTCCTGGCTTGTGGTCACAGCTCTGTGCCAAGAGAAACTGAGAGTGTGTCCATCTGTAACTTGCCATCGATGTCCTGGACAGCCCCACAGGGCCAGATTTCCTTCCACTGCCCTGAATCTCTGCATCTTCAAGTCTCTTTGCTCAGCAGGGAGCAGATGGGATCACTGACCCAGGGCTGAGGTGCAGCCCAGCAAAGCCCTATGCGGGGGGAGAGCTTAGCTGTGCTCTTTAGAGCCCATCCCTCCTGGGGATTCTGCAGAGAACAGAGTAAGATTTCATTAACCACATCAGGCAAGGCTCTGGGTTTGGGCAGCTCTGGCTATTTTCAGAAACGGCAGAAAGCCAAGCTGAGCTGTGCAGTGGAGGCTTGAAATTTATCTCCTATGTGCTGTAGGTGCATTTACCCCAGGGATCCCACCTCCCATCCTGCTCGCACAGAGGGCTCTCAGATCTGCAGCGAGCGCTCAGAACTCCTCCGTCAGCCCTCACTGCTTGTGTCTGACCTCGTACCTGAGCCTTCCTTCCTCTGCCGCTACCTCTGATGAGTAATTCTCCTTTGAAGAGTGTGTGCCTGTGATCTTCCTGGCTCCCCTCATGCCCACCCTGCCCAGGGTCGTGCTGACGCTCGTGTGTGCACGTGCAGGTGTGCATGGAGAGGCTGCGTGGGGAGGAGGGCTCGTGCTCCCCAGGCAGAAACTCTCTCTATGACCCTGACCACTCTTCCCTGTGCTTTATTATTATTATTTTTAGATTATACTCAGTGCTTGAAGCCCCCTCTTTGATAATAAGGAAGTTTAAATTCCTCCTGCGTTTTGCTTGTGCTTCCTACTTTCTGCACCCGTCCACATCTAATGTAGCTTTTTCACGTTGCACTGGCTCTGGGCTAAATTAATTTCCTTTGTTACCTGTTACCTTTAATTAGAAGGAATAAGGATTCCTTCTTTCTTGCACCAGTGTATGTTTTTCCAAGCCAAAGCAGCCCAGTTTCCACTGCCCTGCCCTCTGTGGCTCAGGCAGGGATGGAGGTACATGGAAGCTGCATGACGGCCTTCCAGGGAGCCTGGAGCAGATGGGGAGTTGAATGCAGGTT
The DNA here is from genome assembly GCA_013399225.1 of Rhipidura dahli. Lineage (NCBI taxonomy): Eukaryota > Metazoa > Chordata > Aves > Passeriformes > Rhipiduridae > Rhipidura > Rhipidura dahli. Next base: position 430,620 of record VXAC01008557.1, read on the forward strand.
TTCCAAGGCCAAGATAATCATCTAATTGCAAAACCATTTTTCCCCCACTTACCCTGTTTATCAATCAGCTTCTCTTGCACTCCGCAGCTGGAGATCAACTTGAGGGTGGGTTGAGCTGCAGAGAACAGGCACTGCCAGCTCCGGGGCAGCTGTTTGGTTTGAAGGCTCTGAGTGGATTTCAGTTCACAGCTAAGTAGCAAACATCTGGTTGCAGACTCCAGGGACATGAAGATGGAGGAACAGGTCTTTTCCACTTTGGTACACTGTCTCCCAGCCCAGCTGCAGGGCTTGCAGACCCCTGAAAAAGCTCAGCACAGTCAGTCTGGCACAGCAGGCTGTGCAGGAGGCAGGCAGAGCACCCCAGGCTTTGCTCACATGGGGGAAACCTGCCCTGAGTAGCATACAGGGTTTTTTTTTTGTGTCCTGCTCAATCTGTCCAAAAGCCAACAGTCTTGGGAAGAGTTAAACTTCAAAGGCCAGCGTTTAAGCCCACACACATCAAGGAAAAAGCAAACCTGTAACTTGGTTTTTTCTTTCCAAATGCTGCTGCCCTTTTCTCTCTGTGCTCAGTGCCGACCCTCGGGCTCTGTCTGACTTCCCGGTCAGCTGCCTCTGCCTCCTCATCTCCCAGCGAGAGTTGGATGCTGAGGCCTCACACAGCTTGAACTCCATCTTCCCCCAAGAGCACACCTGCAGTTTGCTTCGGCAGGAGTTCACCTGAGCTTCTGGAAATGGCTCACAATGGAGCTGTAGTTGATACTGTATCTGAGGGTCTGTCTCTGCTGTTTCTCAAGGCTTTTCCCTTCCTCTGTGTTCGTACAGCAAAGTCCGGGTGCTGTGGGTGGAAGCCTCTGCCCAGGTGCTGGAACTGGTCTTGGTTTTGCCAAGCCTCAGCCTGGGCAGTTGGAGCTCTGGGAAAGGGGACGATGCCCTGGCATGGACAGAGGGATCCTGGATGTACCCACTCTGTTATGGCACTGGGTGGTTTAGAGAGTCCTGGACCTGGATGTCTCACATGCATCGCTGTGTTTAAGAGCTGGTAGTGACTTGTCTTCTGGGAGCTTATCTCTCTTCAGGAATCTCTCTGTGGATATTCCACAGTGGAAAAATCCACAATTTAGCTGAGTTGCATGAAGAGGCACTTGCTCATCTGCCTCGTAACTCCATCAGGTACTGCATAAGAAGCAGCGGATTGTAATTTCCTTCCATCATTTCCCTTTAATCACTGATGGGCTGCCATTTCTTGTCAGTGGCCAAAGATGTGTCCTTAGGGTTCCACAGGTTTGTACCTGCTGCTGTCAGAGGTACCTCAGCCCAGCAAAGCCCCTGGGGTTACACCTGGATAGTCACAGGGTGGAAATAACCTCCGAATCCTGCAATGGTCAGGCAATTCCTGAGCCACCCCAGATAGGTGAACTGCAGGGAGAAGCAGTACAAGCCTTTCCCAAGATGTTTGCCCAGAGATCCCAGACCCAAGGGCCCACAGGGGGATGGCCCTGGCCCATCCTGGCCATCCATTTGTGCTGGCAGTGCCTCATGCCAAGTAGTGGACTTGGACCAACACTCATTTCACACAAGCTGTGGACCATCCTTTGCATCCCTTCAAGTCAGAGGTGTAATGAACGGTGTTAATTGCTGTTATCAGTCCCCTAAAGCCACCCGATCCCTCTGCTCCTTCTACGCCACGTTAATCACATCCTGCTGGGGCAGAGAATGTGAGCGGGGCAAGATTTTTAAAGAAGTAAATTAAAACAGGAAGAGAAGCAACCTGACAGTCCTTAAGATGTGGGAGGATAATTTTAATTGAGTTTTTCAAGGGTTTAGCCGTGCAGTTAATAGGGGCCACTGGAAGAGGGGTGGTTATGTATGCTAAGCAGGGCGGCTCGCCCAGGGCTCCTGCAGAGCCACGGTGGTGGCAGAGTAGAGCTGCCACAGGAATTTGGGTAGGTTTGAGGATTTCTGCCCCTTAGGGAGTGAATCCTGTGGACAGAATAGGTCCTGTTCCTGTCTGACAGCACCGGGCTCCCCCTCCCTGCGCATCCCGCTGAGCCGGAGCTGCCCTCTGAAATGTCAGGGAGAGGAAGCAATCCTTGGCTTGTTAGTTTCTACAAGGAAATAAAACACACAGATGGCTCGAGCATCCTCTATCTCAAAGGCAGGAAAAGGATTCTCCGGGCAGGAGCAGGCAGCCAACAAACGCGCAGCGATCCAGGGAATGGGGGACCAAACAAAGCAGCGTCTGGCCAGCCCTGGCCCGCAGCAGAAAGGGTGGGCCGGCGGCCACCGAGGGGAAACCGGCCCTCTGATGTGCCGGAGCATCCCTCGCTGCAGCGAGGGCAGCAAACAGGCGCTCCCCTGGGGCCCAGGGAGGCTGCTGACAGCAGAGATCCTGGAGGAGGTCTGCAGGGTGGCCCCGGCTGACCCGCTGCCCCCGGCCGGACATGTGGCTACCTGACACAGGCTAACTTTGGCTCAGGACGGAGCCTCTCGAGGAGGATGGAGTAGGGAGAGAGCGCGGGCGGGGGGGGGGCACGGGCAGGGAGAGGAAAGACGGCAGGAGACAGAAATGCAAACATGGCCTGACAGCCGTGGGGCAGGGGGAGGGGAGGAGGAAAAAGCAGGGTAAACCTGGCAGGATGGAGCAGGAAACCGGGCTGGAGCGAGCAGGGCGATGGTGAGATAGTGCTTCCTGCCGAGGGAGAACGGCAGACAGATAAACACTCCCAGACCGGCGCTCGCTGACCCCTCTTCGGGATGCTTTGGGATGACGTGGTGACAGGTCCCTGGGGCAGAGCAGAGTCCCAAAAACAGGTGAGAGCATGGTCAGGCACTGGGTGTAGCCGTGCTTCACTGCCCAGGACAGCTGGCTCGGAAATACCCTGATATAAATCCCTGCCTGAAGGCGCCGAGGGACGAGGACTGAAGTTGGGTAACTTTGCTTCTCAGGACAGCCCATCTCTCTTGAAAGTGGCTCTGTCTCTCTTCCCTGATGGACCCCCACCTTGGAAGTCAAAAAGCTGAAGGAGCCCAGAGAGCTTGTGCCTTTTGTTGCCTCATTATCCATTAGTGCAGTTGGTTATACCAGAAAAGAACCAGTTATTTAAAGTTTATCAGCCATGAGAGGCTAAAGAACCTTGAGAGCCTTGAGAGCCATGAGAGGCTTGTTGGGGTGCATCCACTGAGGCCAAGCAGCTTTTTAGATTGAGGCCTGTTTGGCCAGAGCCAAAGGCACTGGCTGTGCAGCTGTGGAGTGCCAGGGGCTGGGGAAGCAGGGTGGAATGCCCAGCCTCAGGGTGCTGCTGCTCTGCCTGGGGCTTCTGCTTGTGTTGTGATCATGCTGCTGTTGTGTCATGTGCTGCCTATGTCCCTGCCCAGCCCATCCCACTCCCCACCTGGCTGCCAGGCTGGGGGATGCTTTGGCTGAGGTCTGCCCCAGCTGCAGGTGCTGAGCTGGAGGAGAGCCCTGTTTCTTCAGTCCCCAAATGCCGTGTCTGTTTGGACACGTCCTTCCTCCTCACCTGCATTGCTGCAGACCCAGGTTGCTTAGGGCGTCTCTGAGTCTGGTGCCAAGAAAAAAGCATTTCCACCCACTCTGGTGGTCCTCTGGTGGCCCCTTCCTCAGCCCTCCTGTTGGTTCCTGCTCAGGGGGCTCCTGCCTTCCGACACCAACTTGCCCACAGGTGTTTTGGGGCAAAGATGATGTCTCATACTTCTGGTGGTGGACAGGAGGGATCAGACACCCAATCAGACACCTTGTGTATTGACAAGTTTCTGTAATTATTTTTCCCTTCTGTCACCTGAAAAAGGACACATGTCCTGGTTGAAGCAAAGGAACATCTCATGCTTTGGGGATATCCTCACAAAGTGGTGAGGATACAAAATCTGACACTTTGATTTGGTGTCATTTCAGCGCTTTGAGGGTGAAAATTTATAGACCAAAGGATCAGTGCCTTGCCATTGGTACTGTGAGAAGGGGAAAGGTGCTGCCCCAGGCCTGAGTGAGCTCCTGGTGTGTGGGTTCAGTTGTGTGGCTGGGACTGCGATGCTGCTCTAGCACAACACCAGGATCAGAGGGGCTGATCCTGCACTGAGAAGCACAGCACTCCTGTTTAACCCTTCTCAGGCAGGTCTGAACTGAGGGTCAGCCCTGAGTTATGGAACAGGGAACACCTTCCATGAACCCATAAAAGAAGGGGTCTGCTCTGTTTGTCCTTGTGCACATGCAGAGTTTGAAGGTGAATTTCAGTTTTCTATCATTATAATTTTTCATTTGTTCATTGCTTGCTCATTAGCCTGCTTCCATCTCTGTTTTCCTCCCAGCTTCACTGAGGGCATGGGTGGCTGTCATCCTGCCCTTCAGTTGTGTGGCAGTCCTTGGCCACAGGCTGCTGGGCAGAATCCGCTCCATTTGGTGTCAGTTGCCATCATGATTTGGGGCTTTCTCTGCCTGCTGTGAGGCTGGAGAGAAGACACCTGGTGTTTCATCCCTACATTGGCTGGAGCCTGACGTTTATTTCTCAGCCTCATGTGATATCTCACCTCTCTGCAAAACAAGCCTTCCTCCCTGCTGGAGAGCACTGGGAGGAGGAAGAGGAGGAGCTGACAGCCCCACTTCAAATTTCCCCTGCTGCTCTGCCAGCTGCCTGCTCCTTGTGTGACGTGACACTCAGGCTTTGCTGCTCCAACCCACAGTTGGATGCTTGCCCCGTGCATGAGAACGAGTCGCTCCATGGGGGAACTTCAGCCCTGTAGGTGGGAATTTGGCCTGGCTCTGCCTCCAGCACGTGGACTTCCCACATGTCTGTGGGCAACCACGGGTCCTCCAGCACGAGGGCAGTGAGTTATACCTGCACAGAGCAGGTGGGGAATTGGGACTGGAGCAGGGGGGGAAATGGCACCTGAGGTGCTGGAGTTAGTTCCTGTGGGACACATGGAGTTTCACCAGAAAATGCTGCTAATTTGGACAAGTCCAGCCTGGAAAGCTGGAGGAGATGTCTGCAGAAAGGGCAGAGCAGAGTTCTCCTCCCTCTGCCCCAGTGCTAGCTACTGCTGCTCTTTTGCAGAGTACCTGTTGGCCAGTGAGGTACCAGAATTTTACTGTTGGCCACCCAGGAGCAGAGCTTTACTCACATAGTAACAGGTGCAAACAAAATTTTCCCTTTTAGAAAGTGCCCAAATCTTGAGTTTCTGCCTTGCTTTGTTGGACAGATTCTCATTGACTAGGATTTTTTATCTGAAAACAGCAAAGTAGAGATGGGGCGATAGGGTCAGGGGAGCTTTGCTGGGGGAAAGGACATTCTTTTTTCCCTTCCAGCCTTATCTTTTGTCCCAGTACAGCACTGGGGTGGGCAGGCTGGGCTGGGTATGCAAGGTGCAGGGAGACAGGCCTCACCTGGACCGGCTTTGCTTTGTGCATGTCACCTTGTAACTGTTGTCACGGAACCCCAAGGTGTGGTGGCAGGAGCGTGAGCTGGGCCGGTGGGCTGGGGACATGCGACGGCTGTGGCCAGAGCAATCCAGCCCAGTGCCAGGGAAGGAAGTCAGCGAGAAGGACAGAGTGTGAACAAAATCCCTCTCCGGAAAGGCGCCCTGTTAATCAGTCAGCAGGGCCGACTCAGCAGGGAGGGAGGGAAGGGGAAGCAGAGAGGGGCTGAGGTGGTGTGTGGGGGCTTGGGGGAGGATCTGGTGCAGGGCTTCCTGTGAGTGGAAGCAGACGGAGAGCAGGAGCTGTGCTGTGCCATACTGTACCATACCATGCCATGCCTGCACCTTGTCCCACACACAGCCTTTGCTCTGTTCCCAAAGCCATAGCACGCTGTGGCACTGCTGGCTCTGGCACCAATGCTGCTCTGCAGGGATTCAGCATCTGCAGCCATTGCAAGGCAAAACCAGGCCCCTTTCGAGGCTTTCCCTCAACATGCCCAAGGGCTGAGAGATGAGGTCAGGCTGCAAGATGCCCTGGGCTGGATAGCACTTTCTGGGATGAGCATGGCTTCCTCACAAGGCAGGGAGCACCCTGGATGCAGGATGCAACTGAGAGCAGCAGTGGTGTCAGGGTGCAGAAAGAGGTAGAGGGGCCTGAAAATGAAGCAGCCGCCAATGATAAGGAGAAGGTCCTCAGTGCAGCCTGGCCCCTTTCAGAGCCGCACGCTGCAAGATCAAGGCAAGGAAAACTGCTGGGAAACGTGCTTCTCTGGAAATAGACAAGGTGTGAGTGGCTGTGGGATCCTGCTTCCTCTCGCTGCATCCCATCAATCCCCTTCTGTTTATTTTAATATCCTGCTGCCAACTTGCTTGAAAAAAACTGCAACCATCTTGAAAAAACAAAGCCAGGGCTGCCGCATGCCTTTTTAATTACATTAATGCTCTCCCTGTGCAAGGGCACAACTGGATGTGCGGGAGAAAGCAGGGTCTGCTTGGAGGGCCGAGGAGATAAAGCATCACGGGGGTTGGAGGTGGGGAAGGAGGGACTCAGAGGAGAGGAGACACTCCATGCTCTGGAGACATCTCCCTCGCACCCTGGGATTTGCCAGAGACACAAACCATCTGTGTGTCGGTTAGCAGAGATTTAATGGCCAAACCCAGCACCAAGTTCAGTGCTGGGGAGAGCGAAATGCAGGAGAGAGCCATGGCAGGGCACACGCTCCCTCGGGGAGGGAAAGGGCAAGGCCAGCAATGGGGTGGGTCCATCTGACAAGCACAGAGTGATAGAGAATTTTAACAGGGAAAGCTGATGGCTTTGAAGATGATTTTGCAGGCTGGGAATGGCTCTGTGCATCCCTTTGCCTGTCCTGGATGCCATGGTGGCTCTGGGCATTGGCATCCCAAGACGCCAGGCTTAGTGCGGGGCTTCAGCGTGAGCAGTGGATCCCCAGTGTGAGCCACTGCAGGGAGTCCCCAAAGTTCCCAGCAGTCCAGGGCTGGTGAAGAGGCTGAATGGCCACAAGATGTGGCACAGCAGTGCTGCCAGCAGCAGGAGTGTCCCCAGCCCTGCGCCACGGTGCTTTCGGAGTGAGCAGTGGTTCCTTTTCCTGTTGTACTCACGGAGGGCCATGGACAGGATGCATCTGCAGGAATCCCACAGCCCCAACCTGCACAGATCGTACTTTTCCTTTCTTCCCCTCCACCCCCTGGTGTTGTTTGCTAACAGGTCACCAGGCAGCCCGTGAAGGGAGGCAGGGGGTTATTTCTGCTGCTGTCCTGCTCCCCCCAGCCCCAGTGGTGGAGCACAGCATTAGCCAAGAGACTTCTGCCACCTTGGCATTTATTTAGTGGTTCAAGCAGAGGAACCATGCCGGTTTTAAGACCTAATTCAGTGCCTATTGCAGCCAGCACTGGACCTGGCTGTGCCAGGGTTTTGGGGATCACCTTTCTGCTCACTGCCCCAGAGCACGGACAGGATGAGAGGTTTTGCCGTCCCCAGCCAGCCCCACACAAGCCATTATCTTCTGCATTTTGGGCTGAGCTCTGTGGGGGTGGCAGGCACCCCCAGCTGCTCCCTGGGGCAATGGACAAACTGTGGCCATCTGGAGAGCAGTGTTTGCACTGGGATAAGTGTGTCCGGCATTAATAGGAAACGCAGCTTAGCAGACAGATTCCTTCCCCCGCCTCCTTTTTTTAATAAACCTTGTTACATTTTGAAGGGATTTTACAAAAAATGTGGTCATTTATTTTCACTGCCCCGGGGCACATTTTTTCTGTGTGACATCTGACGTCCCCTCCGCTGAGGGAAAGGGGAGGTTGGAGGCGCAAGGTGGGGTGTCCTCCATGGGGGCCGAGCACCACGCAGCCCCAGGGACCACAGTGACACCGAGCCGTGTGTTGAGTGACAAGTGACGGCTGCTCTTGTGGCTGCTGTTGATGAGGGAGAGGTGTCTGTGGCACCGGCCGTGGCAGCAGGACACGCACAGAACAGGCCGGGGTGGGCCGGGACAGCCCCTGGGCTGACGCTGNCCTGCTGTTGCCATGGGGGCAGCCACGGAGACAGCACCTCAGAGCGGGCGGGAAGGAAGTGGAGAACAATCGGGGAGAACAAGGCCGGCAGGCCGGGCCTGGCAGGGCTGGCGGTGCCGCTCCGCACGTCCCTCGCCGCCGTGCCCCCCTCGGCAGCCTCTCCCACCGGCCTGGATCCCCATGCCTGCCCTGTGTCCGAGAAGCCGGTGGCCATTTGTTGTCTCCTGGGTTTGGGTTCCCCACAGAGAAACAGTCCTAGAATCACTGAATCGTTAAAGTTGGAAAAGACTTCTAAGATCATCAAGTCCAACCATTAGCCAGCACCACACTGTTCGTCACTAAATCATGTCCCCAGGTGCCACATCTGCATGTCTTCTGAACACTTCCAGGGATGGTGGCTCTACCTCTACCCTGGAAAGCCTGTTCCAATGCTTGACCACCTTTCCAGTGTGGAAATTTTTCCCGATATCCAGTGTTAACCTCTCCTGGTGCAACCTAAGACCATTTTCTCTTGTCCTGAGGCTCTCGTGGCTCTACCACAGCACTTCTGAGACCTGTAGTCCTCAGGTCACAGTTTTGGAAGAGAGGTGTCACAGCTGCTTGTGAAATTTGTGGAAACAGCACATCCATGAGACCTCTCCAACCCTGACAGATCTCTCTGATACCTGGGTTTGAATGTTACAAGGGAAGGAAACAGACATACACAGAACACAGTTGCAAAAAAACTCATGTTTTTGTAGAAAGTCAAGCTAGCAGCATATTTTTGCATTCTTTTCTTCCTTAACATTTAGCACCTACCTGAGTCACAGCCTCACATTCCATAACATTTTTTTCCCCCTCTCTATTTCTGGTTAGTTTGCTTGTTTTTGCAGTCAACGAGACTTCTTTTGAATTATCTCACATCTCCAGAAGCTGGAGTTTTAAGATAAAGATCATGAAGTAATGACAGTCGGCAACATTGTGCTGATGAAAAACAACAGTAGTCTCTGGGGGTAACCGGTACTTCGAGATGTTTTGTCCATGAGGAGCTCACTTAGGGTGCGTGTCTGGCATGCCAGAGATGCAAACACACAAAAAGTGGGACTCTCCCTGAAAAAAAGCTGGAAGAAGAGCCTGATAATGTTTAACTGCCCGTCCTTGAGCCTGGATAATTTCACTCTTGGAATGCCTGTCCAGTGGTGCAGGGAAGGGGGCTGCTGTGATCCACAAAGGATTGCTCCTCTTCAGGTGACTGTACCTGAGAGTGTGCCACAGGAGAAGGGCATTCCTTGAATGCCTTCTGGCTCTGGAGAGCATCTCTGTACAAACACAGTTGTGGCTTTTGGGCATCCCTCATTTGTCCTGCTGATTACAGAAAACTACATGTATATGTAAAAATCTCCTGCCAGACTCCCTCTGGTTAGCAGAGGGGTTCATTTCAGAGCCCTAGTCCAATCAAGCTCAGTATCATTCACCTGGTGAGGAATGGCCACAGTTGTATTCCCCATTTTCTGGTCTTCCATTCTTTTTCTGGCCCTTGTCTGTGCTAGGCTGTCTGTCGGAGCCCAGGGGCTGTCTGGCTCTGGCCCAAGAGCTGAGGAGCTGCTCAATGGAGCCAGGAGGGCAAACCTCTGCAGGCAAACCTCTTGCACCCCTCTGAGCCAGCACTATCTTGAGGAGCAGACCCCACGAAGATGTTCCCTGAAGCCATTGCCCCTCTCTGGGCTCATGGTACCAGGATAGCTGCTGCCCACAGTGCTGGGCCCAGGCTGGTGGATGTCTGCATCATGCCCTCTGTTCTGTCTCTCTGCAGATCTGGTGAGCAGCTATTCTATGACCCCTCCTACTCTGAGCATCACTGAGGAGGAGCACGTCATCAACGCCAAGGACACGCTGACCATCACCTGCAGGTAGGCACCAGCAGGTGTGGCTCTGTCTGGACTACTCTTACCTCGTGAGTGTTGGAGGACCAGGCAAGGAGAGCCCACCAGGGACACCTTGGCTGCAGTACTCCCACAAATTAGCATGTCTGACTAGAAATCTTCCACATCCCCCAAGTGTGAATTCATCTAATTAATTGAAAAAGAAGCAAAAGACGTCTCAGAGGATTCAGTGATAACCTCTGCTGTAGTCTTTCAGAGAAGAAGAAAGATAGAGAAACATTTTGTGTGATTTGATAGCTTTTTTGCAAGCTCTTCAGGGAAACTGGTCTTCCTGACTCTCCTTGTCTTTCTCTGGCATTGCTTATTCTCACCTCATTAGGGCCACTAGAACTGAAGTTCTGGTTTCTAAATCTAGTGGGACATTTGAGGGATACTGAGAAATATCCATGGGAGAAGGCAAGGCAGCCCTTAGTGGTGGCTATGAGAGGCTTCCAGCTTTTCTAGAAAGATGGGACTTAATGCTCTCCCTTTATATATGCGGGTGAAAAGAAGCCTCAGCCAGGCCAGGTGAATAACTGAGAGCTGGACAATCTCTGGTTGTTTTGGACACTGTGGCTCTGAGAAGGTGCTGTGCCTGAACTGATTTATCCATGCTGGAACACTCGGCTGTGCATGTTTTCTGGACTGCCTCCTGTCTCAGAAAGTAAAAAAAAAAAAGCATAAACAAGTGGGAGAATTGCCCAAGGTCAATTTTCCTGGAGTTTCCCTTCAGCAGCTGAAAACAGACCCATGCTTGGGATCTGAATGCTGGGTCCAATGGGGATCTAAATTCAGCGTGGGCCTCAAATGGGTGTTTCTCAGTGTTATATATAACCACAGAGCAATTACTGCAAACACTTGGCTGGCATTGTGTTCATGTCTTGTCACAAACATATTTAACTTTTCCTGGAACAGATGGCATTGCTTTTCCTTTGTGAATCAGTCCATAGCCAAGGGAGAAGGACAGAGGAAAGGTTGTTGATGTTAATTACTGAACTGATTTCACTTGGTCTGGGAAGCTGAGTGGTTGTGGGTTTGTTTTCATCCGGTGACTTGAAGAGCCATGACGTGTGCTGAGATGTAGGAAATGTGTGAATTGGAGGACTGTCCATGGCTGTCTGTGGGGGACTGTGGTCAGCCATAGAGCTATTGTGGGTGCATAGAGGAACAGAAGGGAGTTTGGGGATTCCAGTGCTCTGCTGTGGTACTTTTCTCCACAGAGGGATGTGGGAACAACACTCTCTGTTAAAACCTTGGAAGAGGGGAGACTTAGTGAGGTTATTCTGCAAGACCTTAGAATCAGGGCAGACCCTTTCTCAACAGGGGCCCAGAAAGGGACACAGAAAGCAGCTTCAAGACTGCTGTCTACAGATTGAGCCGAGGCTAAAGGACATACTGAAGTTAGAGGTGTGGTAAAAGAAAGTGTCTTCTGCATCCGTGAAAGACTGAACTGGCCAGCCAAAGAGCACAGGGCCATCTGCAAACAGCACTAAAACCCACAAACCCTCTGCCCATATTGCTCTTTGGCTGCTCCTTGCTTCTGCATCCCACTGTCCCAGATGTACTCCACAGGGCTGTGCAATGTCCTTCACACCATCTGCAGGTAGATAAATCTCAGTATCTCCTGTATGGCTCAGAGAGCTCCCCTTTTCCTTCTGAGCTCTCAGTCCTGTGTTTGTCTGTCTTGAGGAGAGGATTTTGACTGTAGGACACTGTTACTTCATTTGAATGAAGAGTAAATATTTCCTGGTCCCTGGGTCTCTAATTACACCCAGCTGCTTCTCCAACCTCTTTTCTGAGCCATGGCCCACCCTGGGAAGACCTGGCTAGTGTTAATGGGAGCTGAAGGGAAAAACATGCAGACCACCAAGAGAACAGGCAAAGGAGAGAGTGGTGGGGCAGGATAGGGCAGAAACAAATACAAAATCAAATCCAGGATCCAGAGATTTCCTGGTGAGCATCATGTTGGAGGTGACTTCAGTTTGACCCTGGTCTTCTCTTGAGAGCAATATCCTCTGGCTGCTCTTCAGGCTGCCCTGGAGCCAGGAGTACAGGCCTGCTTGAAGCAGTTCTTCAGCAGAAAGATGAGCTCAAAACCCCCGTGTGAGACTCCCTGGAGACCTTTCAAGCTTCACCCACTGAGCATGAGAGTCCTGCAGCCAACTGTGCTCTCAGGCCCCCTCGCAGCAGCCTGGATCTCAGACATCCACAGCTCTGCAGCCCTGCTCCTGCTCCACAGCCCACCAAGCCTCATTGGTGACCAGAGTCTGTGCCAGGCCATGGGATAAGCAATGCCTGGAGCTGGGCATGCTTAACAGACACCCAAAGGCACAATACACACACAAGGAGCCACCAGATGCTGGGGCTCTGCTTTTGCAAATGGCGTCACATACGGTCATTTTCCCTTGTCACCCAGCACAACGCACCCTTGAGAGGCCCAGACAGAGCAGGGGACCAGTGCAGGAACATTCTCCAAAAGAGAGATTGTGCCAGGGCTGGCTGAGAGCCCCAGGGATGTTTTGATCCAAGCATGTGGCAGAACAGGGGGAAGGGGATGATGCCCAAATGGACAGTGCAGCTTTTATTAGCTCCCATCCTGAGAAGGAAGGAAAGAATATTGTGAATCTCTGCATTCATGCCCTTGGCAGCCTGCGTGGGGGGAAAGCAGAGAGCTTGTGCTGTTCCAGCTCATGGGCATTGGAGCAAATCCCACAGGAGCCAGCTGCACAACAGCAGAAACCTCTGCAGGGATCAACTTGATCCTGGCTGTGCCATCCTATCCCATCCCATCCTGCAGGTTCTGGACACACAGGTGGGGAGCAAAGCAAGAAAAAGAAGGATGCCCTTTGCTGCCCAGTGACCTGTTAACAGAGCTGACTCGCAGATGTGCAAACCCGTCTGTGGCAGAGAGGAAATATTTGACCCCAGGGCCCTCTTGGCTCCCGTGGAGGAAATGAGCACTGTGGCAGGGCTGAAGGAGCCTGAGGATAATGCAAAGCCCTACAACCACTGCTCCAGAGTGGTGTCCAGGAACACACAACACCTGCTGCTCTCTCCTACATGTGTGTGCCTGGTGTGAACATCCTCCCTGGTGCTGAGGGCAATCTGGTTTGTCCCAGCTAAGCCACAAAGCCACAACCAGCTTTGCGCATCACACCACATGTGGGAGTTTCAAAGAGGATTGAAGAAGAGGGGTGCCAATTGCAACACCTTCCCTTGAAGAGCATCTATCCTGAAAAGATTGAGGAAAACAGCTGTGGAGAAGCCTACAGTGCATTTTTTTTCCAGCTGGCATCAGCAGGTTCCATCGCCAAGAGGCATATTATCACCGAGCTGAAAGAAAACAACTTGGGAATAAATCTTGGAAGGTGACAGATAGTAAAGAGAGAACTATCCAAAACTGCTGCTTGGACCCTTTCCCAAATGCAGAGGGTAGATTCAGATCCATGTGAGCCTGGCCTACCCTCATTCCTGCCTTCTTCTGGTCCTGTTAATACACCAGTGACACTTACTTGGACTCACAGTAGTGCCCACACCTTCTGTGTCCCCACCAAGTCTATGGATGTTGAAAGGAAATGAAAGCACAGATGAAAGAAATGCCTGGGTTGAGCTGCCCATGGGCTGGTTGGCACGTCTGTGCACACTGGCCCATCCATGTTTATATAAATCCGTGTCACTCAGCTACTGCAGGCCTTGATGGTTAATGAAACAAGTGGATCTGATAATGTGTGAAAATCCCAGTAGGTAAACAAACAAAAAGTGGAAACACTGGAGACCTTTACAATTACCCTCCTCCAAGTGGAGTGCCAAAAATGCCTGGTCTGAAGCTCTCAGCTCTGGGCAGAGTGGGGACAGCCCCGTGGTCTGTGCCAGTGCAGAGGGACTGTGGACACAGCAGCAACAGCCATGGCAGAAGCCACCAAGTGCTCCTGGTTTAGTGATCAGTTTTACTGTTACTTTCCCTGGGCATGAATAGGATGGGAAAAACTCAAAATTCAGTTCTTATTTGTATTGAAGTATTCTTGAGACTCTGGTACTTGGGAGAAGCTTGCCTGTGCTTCATGGACACAAGCTGCCAGAGCTGTACTCTCTGTTCTGCCTCAGGCACTGATGGCATTTTTAGTGAAAGCAGAAGTTTGAGCAGGGTAAGAGGGGCTGTGTGGCCGTCCCCAAGGGCTCGTCACTGCCTCCAGAGCCCTTATGCCTGGCGACACGGGAAGAGTGCAGCACACTCTCTCCGAGCTCATCTGCAGTGAGCTGGAAGAGAGCAAAGTTTGCAGGAAGATAAATCAGCTGCTGAAGACAAACACAAAGGGGCAGGTCTTTCCCCTATGCTTTGACAGAAATCCTGTACTCATTGCGTCCGAGCCATTGTGCCCTCCAATGGCACCTTATCTCACTTCCTCCTCGCTGTCCCTTGCTGTCTGGTGATGCTCACAGCCTGTCTGTGCTTAAAAGCATCTGTCCATGGAGCTGCCCTGGCAGAGCCCTGGCAGAGGAGCTGCGTGTGCCAACACGTCTATTGCCAGCTTGCATAATGGATGAACCCAGTTTCCCCTCATAGAGCCAATGGTGCTGACAAAAGGCCATTTTTAACCCACAGCTGTCTCTTACGACGGCTTCTTTTTTCCCATATTTTTTTTTTTTTTCCCTTTTTTTTTTTTTTTTTTTTTTTTTTTGCACGTACTTAAGTGACTTTCAGCTATATTGGCAAACTTTCAAGTGGGGACTAGGCCTTCCTCTGAAAGGGGCTCTGATTTCACAGAAGGAAACTTCCAGCATGGAATAAAAGCTTGTTTTGTTTGTAGTAAACAAGTGCAGTTATAACAAGCTACGGCACATGCGAGCTCCTGCTCTGGAGATCCTCAGCTATATATAAATATACACGTGCACGTTCTGTCTGGGGGTTTCTTGAGTTCCTGGACTTTTCTGTCTGTCTTTGGGCTGCTGGTGTACAGGCTTTGTGGTTGTGTCATCAGAGAGGTGTTTGCAGCTCAGTGTCTCTGCAGAGGTGGGGAGCCAGCTGGGGTTTTGAGGGGCTGCAGGGTGCTGTGCAGAGAAAGGGAACCCCCTCCCACAACAATGGGGAAGGAAACAGATGGCAGCTGGCCAGAAGGCAGTCAGCTGAGCCTCCCCTTGTTTTCCCCTTGCTGTCTTTTATTCCTGACTCCCTCCTGCTTTTCTCTTTCTTGCCTTCTTTCCAGTCTGCTCTCCTTCCCCCATTCTTCTTCCCACTCCATTCATCACACAATGAGCCCCAGCCAGCAGCTACACTGAGCCAAGGGAAATCATCACATCCATGTGTTTCCCTAATAGCTCTGGACCCTTTTAATAATGAGAGGGAATAGAAAATAAATGGAACCTTTCCCTTGGGGACCTGTGTGTTTCCCTGTACTGGCATTCATACCAGTAGGACAGTGCCATGGGACAGAGGGCCCTGCTTGTGAGTGGGCTGATATCTTACAGCTTAGCATGGCCTGAGAGGTGGCCTGGGGAAGGGGATGAACCTTTGCTTGCCCAACACTTAGGGAAGCTGGTTGCCATTTCCTTGTGCCTGTTTTTTCCCTTGGAGGATTGCCATTCCTCTGTGCCTCAGTCCGAGACCAGCGGCTGGCCAGGCCATTTGCAGGTGTGCACAGTCACACCGAGCAATGAAGCCACCACCATGTTCACCACGCTCAGCCCAAAGCTAATGCTGCTTTTCACCCACATCTAGAGGCCAGCACCCTTTGGAGTGGTCGTGGCCAGGGGGCAAGGTGGATCCTGCTGGGAAGGAGGAGACCAAGTTGGTGGCCTCAGCAGCTCCCAGAAGCGGCTGGGCAATCCAAGAAGAAGACTGCGAGGGGACCGGCACGAAGCCGTACTGCAAAGCGCTGGTGCTGACGGAGGCACAGGCGAACCACACGGGTTACTACCGGTGCTACTACAAGTACATTGATGCCAAAATCGAGGGCACCACCGCAGTCAGCACCTACGTGTTTGTGAGAGGTAAGAGCTGTTGGTGGTGTGCACCTGCAGGCTGGGAGCTCGGGACAGCCAATGCACCAACATAATATCTGAAAGATTAAACATCTCCGTGCACCTCTCAGGACAGAGCGTGGCTGCTGCAGCCTCGGGGAGGGGGCCCAGGGCTGGTTCCCTGGAAATGCAGGGGACCAATATCCGTCCATGGCGGCAGCGCCTGGGATTCAATTATGTCCCATCCTGGGGGCATCACTCCAGCTGGGTTGGAATGCAGGAATTCAAGGAGTGAGAGCCTGGCCTCAGAGACACTCCACCACTAAATAAAGCACAGGAGTTATCTTCTGGGCAGCTGGGGGCTCCCTGAGATGCTGGTGGCCAGGGGTGGTAGTGTGTCATAAAGCTGACACTGAGAGGGAGAGGATGAGTGGTACAAACACTCCATGTGCAGCCTCCACCTGTTCCCAGACCTGCTGGCCTGAGCTGCTTCACAGTGACAGATCCAGATGCTCCTCTCCACACTGTGCTGAGGCTGTCATGCAGGCAGGGTTATGAGGTGTATTTTGGCAGAGGAGGGATATTACCGGGCTTGGGGCTGGAACCTCAGCTTAGGGAGTGGCTGCAGGTCCAATACTCAGCATCTCTGTGTCTCAGGGGCTCCTCCTCCGCTGTCTCCCCCACTGCTCACAGCAGGCTCCAGCAAGATAAATGAACTCTGTCCTCTGGAAACAGTTGGCTGAGCTATTTCTCTTTCCACCCCCATTTATTAGTTGGTGCAGTTGTCATGAGCCAGGCAGGTCATGACATATAAGATGCATTTTTCAGAAGTCCCAGGGCAAAGCCAATTTTGCCTCTGCAGCTATGCAGAGAAAAATGCAGGGGCAAATCAGAAAAGCTGGGCAGCTGTTGGAGGAATTGAAGTCTGTTTCAGCAATTGCTTCCTCTTTCAATGGGCTATGCTGCCCACCCTAAAACAGGACAGAGCCTGCCTGGATTTCAGACATCTGTGAGTTTGACAGGGGTGTTCAGATACTCTAGAGGGTTGTATCAGGATGGAAACAGAGAGCTTCTTAGATATGCTGAAAATTAGTACAGCCCCACAAGCTTACGTGCAGGGAGTGCTTTTGCAAGAACTGATTTTCTTTGTGATGCAGTGTTGCCCCCTGATCCACATTCTCTCACCTCCAGCCTCTCTGCAGCTCAGGAGCAGCTCTCCTGTTTACCAGAGAGTGCATGTGGTGCTGCTTAGGGGCAATAAATCCCACACTGTCAAGGCCCACGGGACTCACAGTGCCTGTGGATGGTGTGTGTGCAACAGATCCTGCCAACACCTCGCAGCACTGCTGTGCACATGGCTACACAGCACATGTTCATACTCAGTCCAACCAGGCTGTCCCCTCTTATGGTTATCAAGCATCTAGGAAACCTCAGAATCTGCCTTTCCAGACAGGGCAGGCTTTCAGGCAGGAGAAGGGACATGTCAGGAAAACCCAGGCATATGGTAACCACAGCCATTGCAGAACATTCAGATAGATAAAGCCTGTTCCTGCTGAACTGGGCTGCAATGTGAGACTGTCCCTAGAGAGCTTGGAAGGGCTGATGTAAGTGTTGGGGATGTTTGGAGACAGAATGATCAGACCACAGGTTTATCCATCAAGCTCATTTCTCATGTTAAGAGCTTGGTGAAATTGCCAGGAACAAAATATCTGTTCTTGCCTGGAAAAATAGGTTCTTCTGTATTTTACCTGCAACTCAGTTCTTAAATGAACTCTCCATGCGTCTCCTTCCCATGTGTCTGGTTAGGTGTGTATTTTATTACGACTACAGATAGCACTGTAGACACAGAATGCCTCATCAGGGTAGGGTAGGCTAGGTACAGCCCACATCTCATAAAAGTTAGCATATATTAATGAAGAAGATGCTAAATTATCCCCATCTGACCCATTAAGGCAGCCTTAAGGAAATTTGTGATGTTGTCAGAGAGGGGAGTTAGTGCATGAATCACAAGCTCATTGGCAGCAGAACCCGCCCAGTAAATCAGGCAGTTCTTGGCTGCCATCTGAGCTTGAAGGGGTCCTTGTGGTCTCTCACCTCTGCAGCTCCCCCTTCTCACATGCCCAGGGCTCGGGAGAGGAATGAGGAACATGTTCACACTGCAAAACAAATCTGTGGTTTCAGAAGTCAGCAATCCTGTGGCAGCAAAAAACCCCAGGAAGTAAAGATAAGAACTCTCTGGGCAATCCGTGTTTTTGTAAGAGCTGACCAATACAGTTTCTTGAGTGTGGGTTGTTTCACTTACAGGTTAGAAAAAAGCACTTCACACAGAGGAGAGGCCTTTGCAGCATGACTGTCACTCAACCAGCAGCATTATAGATCAAAAAATAAAGATTTATGCATTTAACAGTGGGAGCACTGGGTTGGATTGGGTTGGGCCCAATGTGATTTGAACAACAGAATCCCCAAGTGAGGGTCATTTCTAAATTCATCTTTGACTTGTCCTTTAGATGGGTCTCTTTAGGGTTTGGGTATAAGAGGAAAAGAATCTCGGGATGGACAAACAGAGGTCCTCATGCTACACCCCCTTGAAATCAATGGTGTAGCTGAAACACAGGTGAATAAAACTAAACATAGGCCACTGGGATCATTTGGTCTGATTCTTGCATACCAAAAGCTGTAAAATCTTCCCTAGCAGGACACTGAGGCAGCCCAGTGTCTCCCAAATGGAGACCCATCCTCTCCTTGTAGAGCCCCCTTCACCTAGAGGACAATTTCCATGAACAAAGCCAATCATGACCATGTGCTGAGTGGACATTCACAGAGGAGAGATGCTGGCAACACCATGCCTTCGAGACCCTAGGAAGTGTGTCAGATAGAATCCCATGAGGCATAAACCCCTGTGGGGAAGGGCAGGCAGGGGCTGATACTGCAGAATAAATCATCTGTCACTGAGGCCACCAAGCAGCCTCACAAAACTTTGTCTCTTCCAATTTTGTCTCCACCCCATTTAGTCAGCCTGGATCACTGCTGATTCTACACTGGCTCTGCACAGAGTTTAGTGTGACATCCCTGGCCTTGCTATGTCATTCCCTAATGATTATTTTTGGGTGATTTTGCTCTTCCTGTCAATATTTGTGCTTGCAGCAGTTGGGCGGCAGTGGGGTGGCAGCCCTGGAAAGCTCAGCTCATGTGTTTATCTGCCGGCCGGGATGGCTGCAGGATGACATCTGCATACCATTGCGCTGCGGATCACTTCCTCGCCCGGATAGGTCGCGCTGCACCGGGGCAGCACAGCCCCGCCAGCCCCGCGCCAGCCCCGTGCGGGGACACAGCCACCAGCTGGGCAGGCGCCGAGCCCAGCACACGACGCTCTGGTTTCGCAAAGGGTCAGAGAACCTCTGCTCAGGCAGAGACCTTGAGGGCTCCAGGAAAGGGGAGGTCGTTTCCCGCACTGCCCAAATGTCACACAAGTGTCGCTGCACCGGTGCCGTGTTTGGTGCGGAGGAGCCGGCTGCCTTTGCATTCCCAAGCTCCAGGTGCCTCCTCTGACTGTCACATGTGGCAGATGGGGCTCAGCAGCTCCCCACCATTCCCTCTGTGAAGCTTGTGCTGGCTTAAGGAAATTCAGAAAGCCTCCTTTTTTACTTGTTGTTGCCTTTTCCCAGTTTTTTCTTCTCTTTTAGTAGTTGTTCTCCTTGTATCTTTTCTTCAGATTTTGAACAGCCATTTATCAACAAGCCAGAGACCCTCCTCATCAGCAAGAAGGAGAACACTTGGGTACCATGCCTCGTGTCTATCCCAGATCTTAACGTCACACTGACCTCGGTGAGAGCTCGGCCGCTGGGAGACTCTGAACCGAGATGTATTGCATTTGTTCTGCATTTGTAATTGCCTGAGTGGAAGCAGGACAGGCACTGCCAGGAAAGGAAAATGCATGGGATACATTTTCCATGGAAAGTACAAGCCACTGGCTTCCTCGTTTTATTTGCTGGTTGAGGCTGTGTTGTCCAGTTCCCTTGGGCAGACCCCACGGGTTTCCTGCCAACCTTGCTTCTCTTCCCTGGAGCTCTATAAAACAAAACAAGACTTTGTTTTAAACCCATTTCCCCACAGCATCCCCTGTTTGCCTAGTCTCTGTGATCTGCAACCCCTCTAGGTGGTCAGCATCCCCACAAGGGAGGAGGCTGCAGCCCTGGGGCTCATGACTAAAAACAGGTCTCTTATCAGTTTGCTTTTGCTTTCACCTTTTCTTTCCCTTTTTTTTTTTCCCCTTTTTTTTTTTTTTTTTTTACAATGCAAATACATCCTTCCAGGATGAGTGTTACTATTGTACAAAGGCCTCCAGGGACACTCTGGGGGCCAGGGGCCTTTCCCTTGCCCGGGAAGGACACTACCCAAGGTCAGCACTCATCCCGGTGGGGCTGATGTTTGGGACATCAGCATTGCTTTCCTTAGCTATCTCTAGAAGTTTCCATTCCTGGAAGTCTCTGGCCCACTCTGCAGACGGGGAGGCTCATGGTGCAGGATGTGGCTGCTCGGGGTAGAGGGGAGGCCACAATTCCTAGATGGCAAACCCTCGGGGGGAGAGGGCAGGAGGCCAGCACGGCATGATGCTGCATCGTTTCTTTCCACAAAAGGGATGTGTTAGCCAGCATAAAGCCTGGGAGGGGTGGAGTGGAAATGTTGTTACCCTCTTATTTCAGTTGGCAAAATCTTGATTTTTCCAGCAAAATTTCTTCATCCACCCTGATGGGAAAAGCACTTTCTGGGACAACAAGAAGGGAATGCAGGTACCCACACACTTGATCAAGGACTTACTGTATGTCCACTGTGAGACTGTAATCGACAAGAAGGTCTTCAAATCTAATTTCTTCATCATCCATATAGCAGGTGAATACTTGGGAATGTTCAGGGGAGCAGTTTGGGTGGCTCTGAAGTCCATCAGTGTGGCTCATGGGATTGTTATGGTCCTCTCTAGCTACACAGACTCTGCATGGTGTTTGCATCTCTTCTACTGTGTGTTGGACAGAGATACACCAAGCAGCAGGAGATCATCCCCAAACCTCCTGTAACTGCACAGCTTGAGTTAAAGAGTTACTAGATCAGAAATGTCTTTTCATTTATTCTTCTGCATCAGGGAGTGAGCTGTATGACATCCAGCTGTATCCCAAGAAAGCCATGGAGCTGCTAGTGGGAGAGAAGCTGGTCTTGAACTGCACAGTGTGGGCTGAGTTCAACTCTGGTGTCCCCTTCCAGTGGACTTACCCTGGCAAACAGGTACCAGCAAACAGAGCATCTCCCCATGCACTGAACTGTTACCCACTGAGTTGCCCACCTCCTGACCCTTCATTGTTCCTCTTCACACCATTGGCAGGGCTCTGCTTCACAATCCTAAAAATGCTGTGCCCTGGACATCTCGGTCAGAGTGTTTTCCCATTTTTTCCCCTGCAGCAGAAGGCAGACAGAAGGAAGACCCCTTTTCCTGGCAGAAAGCTCCCTCCTTGCTGAGATGTTATTGCTCTGGGGTACTCAGGAAACCACTGGCTTCACTTTCACCAGTGCAAATCCAGAGCAAGCATGATTGGTTTAAAAGGAGCTACTCTAATCATAGAGCCCTTGTTACCAAGAGCCTGTGAGGTGGTCCCTTCCTCACTATGTTTTTCCCCTCTTGTATCCTCTGACTTTTTTGAAAGGTGAAACAGGGATGTCTCCTGACAATATCACTCAGTTCATGGGGTTCCCCATCTGGTTCCTGGGCTAGAGACAAGAGCAAATCATGCTAAGATCTGACCACAGCCTCCAGCAATCAGTATACAGAACATGTGCCCTTCCATGCCTGAGGATAGCAGTCAGTTGTGCAGAAACCTGTCCAGGTAGAGGCAAGCACTGAGCATCAGGAATCACAGCTGTGAGGAGTCCATCCACACAGCCCCTTCCTATTTGATGTCTTTCATCCCCCTCTCTCTGTCATCTCCCACAGACACAGCGAGCAGTGATCGAGTCCGAGCGCCGGTCCCTGCAGACACACACTGAGCTCTCCAGTATCCTCACCCTCCACAACGTCAGCCAGCAGGACCTGGGGAAGTACACATGCACTGCCACCAGTGGTGCCCAGATGCTGGAGGAGAGCACCGATGTCATTGTGCACGGTACAGCAGCTGCCAGTGCCCTGCAGAGCCACAGCCAGAGCCCAGCTGCAGCAGAGCCCTCCCCAGACTGCTTGGGCAGAGTGGCTCCTGCACCTCCATCCACTCTGCTTTAGTGAAACGCAGCCTTCCTCCAGACCCTCAGCCCTCCTGCACCCCAGCACCACGCTGGGAGCACAGTCGCATTCAGCAAGGTCCCAAAAGGGAGGGAGAGAGATGCCAACACCAAATTGGCCCAAGTGCAGGGGAATGTCAGGACACACGTATCTTGCGGCCCTGTGGCAAATGCGGTACCCCTGTGGCATGGCTGGCCTGAGGAGCACCAGCTGCAGGTGCACAAGGCACCATCTGCACTGGGTGGCTGTTTCTTGGCAGCAGAAAGTCACGGGGAAGCCCAGCCTTCCTGCATCCCCAATGGTTCCCAGGAGGGAGACAGAGGCAGCTCTTCAGCTGCCAGGATCTCAGCTGCCCTGTCACGACACCCTGCCTGTCCTTGGTCCTTGCTGTTGTGCCCTGTGGAGACCAGCAGACCTCTGTGGCAGCCTGTCCCTTTGAGTTGTCCTCCATGGTCCCTTTTTTCCTTGCAGAAAAGCCTTTCATCACCGTGGAGTGGAGGAAGGGCCCGGTGATAGAAGCTACTGCAGGAGACGAAGCCGTGAAGCTGCCAGTGAAAGTTGTGGCTTACCCCCCACCAGACTTCCAGTGGTAACTTACCTTTCTTAGCTTGAGCCACCTTCTCCTCTCCTCCTTTCCTCTGCCAAATGGGGAAGCCTAGCCTGGCTTCCTTGCTAGGTCCCTTTGTGGCCAAGATTGTCACAAATGTCACATTTTTCTACCCATGGGGGTCCCTTCTCCCACAAGTCCTGGCTCTCAGCTGCACAGCCTGGCTTGGCAGCTCTGCACAGTCTGGAGGGGCCAAGTGGAGCTCCCACAGGAGCTGTCCCTCTTGTCCCTCTGCTGTGGGAATCACAGCCGCCCAGAGGAACCGGGTAGTGGGATGGGTTGTGCCTCTCATCATGCAGCACTTCCATCAGAGCTGACTGGAGATGGGAACTTCGCACCCACTCGCTGCTCAGGGTGCTCACTGCAGAGTGGCAGAGCCAACCCCACACACATCCATATGACACAATGTGCAGACCCGTAACTCGGGTCCAGAGAAGGCCCAGGGGTCTCTCCAGAGAGGTCCTCAGTGCTAGCAAGGGGCACCCTGACTGTGTGCTAGTGGGAATGAGCAAACCCCTGCCCAGCTGCCAGTGGGACACTTCCTCCCGATGGCTGCATTTTCTCTCTGCCTCCCCGCAGGTACAAGGATGGAAAGCTAATTCCCAAGCAATCTCAATCTTCAATGCAGATCAAGGATGTGTCGGAGCAGCACGCCGGGACATACACGCTGGTTCTGCGGAACAGGCTGGCGGGGCTGGAGAAGCACATCAGCCTCCAGTTAATTGTCAATGGTAAGGGGGGGGTCAGGGCTGGAAATGGGGGGAGAGTGTTGAGCCCATGGCCCCAGCCTTTGGGTTCTTTCAAGACCCAGTCCCCACTGCTGTCCTGAAGCAGTTGGTACCTACATCACCTCTTACTCCTCCATTGCTGAGGGATGCTGTGGCTCCAGTGAGGCTGCTTCCTTCTGGTTTGGGTGACACAAGTTTTGTTCCTGGGTCCCTCACTTTGGACAGGATATGTCCTTGCTCAGGGGCCACTTTCCAATTTTAGTTGGAGACCCTGGCTGATGCGGACTTAAGAGCAGGGCAGCTGTCACACAGATGAAGTCTTGATCTGGAGTAGTTCCTCTGGGTGGGAAGCTCCTGTGGAGTTTTCCCACAGCAGAAACTGGTCCTTGTTGTGCAGGAAACAGATGCCAGCTAAAAAAGTGCTGGAAGGGCACTGCTGTCTGAAGATGTGTGTCCAGCAGGCTCTGTGGCCCTGTGCTTTGAGCCCTGCAGCATCAAGACGGTTCCAGAGAAAGTTCCAGTTCACCAGAGGAAGAAGAAATGCTGTCACTTGAATCTTCTTAAATATGACCCGCTGTGCCTTGCAGGTCTGAGTTGCCCAGAGAGCCAGACAGCTGTAGTGCCCAGACACTCCATAAACGGGCCTGGGGAGGGCTGTGCCAGGCCTGGGGATGCAGTGGCTGAGCCTGCAGCCACTCACAATGTCACTCTGATCCTTGCAGTTCCTCCACGCATCCATGAAAAGGAAGCCTCTTCCCCAAGCATCTACTCCAAGAGGAGCCCCCAGGCCCTCACCTGCACTGTCTATGGCATCCCAGCACCGGAGGTGATCCAGTGGCAGTGGAGGCCGTGGATGCCCTGTCGGATGTTCTCCCGACGCAGCCTGTAAGTGCCATTTCTTCCAATATTTGTTTCTTGTCAGGCCACCATCGTGGTGGTTATGGGCTTCTTGTGACAGTGGCTGTGTCCCCAAAACTGTCTTGCTTTTGCTCTCCCACCCACAACATGACACCTTGTGGGAAGGCAGAATGGAGACACTTGTTCTCCGTGTGGGAGTTTTGCTCAGGCCGGCTGGTCTCTGACACCAACAGCTTCCACAGCAACCTCTGCATCCTCAGCCACCCGCATCTGTCAGTGGATGTCCATGGCCCAGCCACACCTCACAGCACCTGCAATGAAACCACTGGTCACTGTGCTAATGGGGAAACTGAGGCAGATTGCAGGAGAAATTGTCACAGCCCCTGGGTGAGACCCCAAGAGAGCAGCTGGGGCTCACGCTGTTCCTGCCCTGAGGTCTCTGCCCTGTGTTTCTTCTGTCCTTTGTCTTCTCCTGGATAAAGACGGAAGCGAAAGTGCTCATAGACAGCTGCTGCTTGTGGGGAAGAACACCTGAATCCTGGGGAAGTGCCAGATCTCTGCCAGCTGCTGGGATGATTTGCCAGCAGGGTGTTTGTGCCAGCAGCACCAATAGGTAGGCAGGAAGGGTGCATGCCCACTGCCTGTGCCCTGGGAAGCTGAGGAAGCATCAGGCGTGGCTGCAGTGGCATTTTTTAATGACAGCCTCACCAGAAGAAGGAAAAGGGATGCTGGGGTGTTGTATCCAGAGCAGTCAGGGTGGATGACATCAGGATGCCTGGAGGAAGCCAGGTCCTGCGGCCCTGTGCAGGCTTTTGCCAAGCCAGGGACGCCAGAGAGCTTTCCATCGCATGCAAGTGTACTGTGGCCCTGTCAGGAAGCAGAGGGGCCCATGAATTATGAGCACTGTCTCCCAAGGCCACCATATTTCTGCCTAGCACAGCTCCAGAGGATGCAGGAGGCTTCTTTCCAGCTTCCTGTTGTTTACACAGCTCACCAGTGTGTTTGCCCCGCCAAATGCTCTGCCCCACACTGCCAGCACACACCTTTGCCACTGCTCCTGGGCCCTCAGCTCCCCTCTGCTTCCCTGTCACCCTCAGCCTCTCCCTCTCACCCCAACCCACATTTTTGGGCAGATCCTCCCATCTTCCACCCCCACATGCATTTCAAAAGCACCTTGCAGGCTGCAGCATCCCAGATCCCTGACAGATTTGGGCATTTTTCCCCACCCATCTGTCCCAACCTGAAGAGGTACCATCATTCCCCTGTGAGACTCCAGCAGCACCTCTACTTGGGACGTCTCCCTCCTGGTTTTTGTTGAGTCGGGGGCAGCAGGAGCACCCCTGGGTGCTACACCCTTGGGTGTTGCACCATCTGCTCTCTAGGCCAGCACCAGCCAGTCAGTGTCACCCCTGACTCTCGGTCCCAGCAGGGCTTTAAGGCCTTGGTGCTGATCAAAACAACATCAACAGTTGCCCTAGGCACATGTGAATTGACTTCACCCCTGCTTTCTCCACCCTTAGCAAGGAAAGATGAAGCCCCAGTCTGGGGGTGATGATACTGCTTGGGACACCTATATCTGTTCCCTGTCTCAATTTTCACACCTACAAGTTTTTGCCTCACTATTGGTTGCAAGGCATCCTTATAAAGCACATCAGAATTGTGTAACTGAAAGACTCAGGAAATTTTGCAGAGTTATAGGACAGGGCCACCAGTTCTCTGACATAAAGCTGCTTTTGCTGCCTTTTTCCCAGCTGACCTTGTCTCTGTCTCTCTCCTCTTTCCTCTGCTCATCCCTGGCTGCTGGATTAGCAACAGCAGGCACCGGGCAGCAAGGCGCCATCAGCGGGACCGGATGCCCGAGTGCAAGGACTGGAAAGATGTGTCACAGCAGGACGCCGTGAACCCCATTGAGAGCATTGACACCTGGGTGGAGTTCGTGGAGGGGCGGAACAAGGTGAGGCTGTATTCCAAGCCCATCCTGGGCCAGGGAGCTGGAGACGGGCACGGGACTCCTTTGCAATCCGCCAGGAAAAATGGCCTGGAAAAGAGCCTGGCAGAGGCAGATTTGGGGAGGGTTTCACACCTCTGCTTCTAAAGTAAACCATCAGCGGCCGTTCCCAGCCCTGGGGCTCCGCAGTACCAGGCAGCCCCAGGGCGAGGGAGAGCTGTCATCTTTGAGAAATTACCCGTGTCCAGAGAGGCTCCCACTGGGGCTGGCTGCACAGGAGGGATTTCATGGCTTGCTATTGAACACAGAGCATCCAACTAGGGAAGGCATGGGGGACAGGTGCTATGGGGGCTCCTATGGCCATTTCTGAGCATTTTGCATGAGCTGTTCTGTAAGAACCAAACCCTGCAGAGCATCCTGGGCAGGAGAGCAAGAGTCACAAACTGGCTGGGCAGTCTCTGGCCTTGGGAAGGTGCATGTGTCTGATGGGGCATTTCATCTGACTGTCCCCATCCTGGTGGGGTGAGGGTGGTTTGGACAAGCTGGCGTCCATCCAGTGAGAGTGGGAGCAATGAGTGGGAGCAATGTGTGGCCCACAAAGCCACTTCTCCATCACAGCATTTCCTCTCTGCAAGGAATATCTCTCCCTTGCTGCAATGTGTGACCTGCTTGCTGCCTGTTTCTTTCCGTGTCTCTGGTAGCCACGAGTGTCAGGTCTGCGCCATGACGGGGTTCCTGTCCCCACTGGTGTCGGGCACCAGGCGCTCACAGAGGGATGCAGAACAAACAAATGGGCCCCTGTTTCCGAAAGTCACTTCCTGTTTTCCTACACACCTCTAAAGGCACTTCCCGTCCCCTGGCCTGGCCACGAGTTCATCACTCTGCCAAAAGGGTGGCAAGGGCAGATGCTTCTCCTCCCAGAGCAGCTGAAGGGAAAATGAGGGATTGGTGTTCCCCAGGGACGCAAGCAGGGGTGGTGGGAGCTCCTGGGTGAGAAGCCCTTGTGTTCTACTACTGATGTGACATTTGTATTGGTCCTTTTTGAACCTTCCCTATTTTCCCTTGTTCCTCAGCTGTGTCCTTCTCATTCCATCTGTTTGGTTGTAACTGTCCTGGAGCTTCAGCTTAGGTTGTGCATCCCACGGAGGTGCAAGAGCTCTGGGAGAAAAGAGCTCTTCCATTTACATTGGGATGCTACATCCTCAAATCTGCTTTTTCTCTCTCTCCCTGTCCTTTCTGCCTGTCTTCTCTTAGCATCCTCCTGGTTTTTATTCCTTCTGTAAAGGCCAGAGTGAGCCACAGGATGTGCAGTGCACAACCATGCACTGCAGGCAGCAGGGTGATGTCAGATCAAGAAACCCCAACTCAAACACAACACTGCAGATTAGAAGGAAAATCCCCAAGAAACAGGAAAGGCAGCAACAAAAGTGCCAGCAATAGGGTCACTCTGGCTGTATGAATAACACCAAGAAATGGAAAAGGCAATGCACAAAAGTACCAGTAATAAAGTCACTTCAGCTGTGTTGAGTATGCACTGAATGAATGACTGTTTCTTCTGGTTAACGCAACCTAAGACACTGCCCCTCAACAGAAATGCTTCCCAAAGTCTATGGGGTGAATAGTAAAGGCAAAGAAGTTTCCCTGTAGGAATATGTTAATTTTGCATTTTAAACACAGTCTCATTAAAGGGATTTCTGCATGTGCTTAACTTGTCATTTAAACTGGAGTCTCAAACTGCAAATCTCCTCTAAGGGGAGTGCTTGTAACACATTTAGTAGCTCACAGATGTGCAGTGTGAGCCAAGAGGAGGAGAGCAGCCTTATTCCCCAGCTGCTTTTCCTGGCTTATTTGGAGGCAGCATCCCCTGGGTCCATGCTCCCAGGATGGCAGCCTGGCAGTTTGCCCAGTCGTAGTCATGTCTTATTGGAAGGAGAGACAAGGAAGCTTTTAGGACCATGTCTATGTACACTTGGAATTCAAAGGGAGAAGATAACAGCTTTTCCTGAAGGGATGAGGGCTGGGATGTTTTCACAGGTTTGATTTCTCCTTATGGATAAAAGGAGTGCTTGAAGGTCTGTAAGTACCTGTAAATTCCACTGAACCCTGTGGGACACTAAGTAATCTTAACTTAACTGCAGAGGGCTCAGGGAATCAAAGCCCTGGTGTCCTTTCCCTTTCTTCCCACTGTTACAAATAAAGATTGGCAAGAGCTTAACCATCCCCTCAGCCCTGCATCGTGTTACTGTCCCCCTTGCTGAGCACTGCCCCCATTGTGACCTGAGGGGCTCAGCAAGAAGTTTGCTCCCATGGAGAGGCATCTATGCTGACTGGGCTCCATAAAATGAAGCAGAGGTTGGGAATAAAATCATGTTGTTGTTGTTCAAGCCAACAGATAAAGCTTGAAATGCACAAAGGGCTGTAGAAAAAGGGGATATTTTTGCATAACCCTTTCCCAGGTACAGCTTTGTTGGGGGCTTTGCTACTGCCAGAGAGCAGCAGTGATCCTACTTCTCTTCCCTTTTGCTCTTCCTAACTCCTTCTTATGTTCTCTTCCCTCATCAGACAGTCAGCAAACTGGCCATCCAGGAGGCCAATGTCTCAGCCATGTACAAGTGTATTGCCTCTAATAAAGTGGGTCGAGATGAGCGACTGATCTACTTCTATGTGACCAGTGAGTACTGCAAAATCCTCCTCCCACCTGCATCAGCCAAGCTCTCTGCTTGAAACAGGCAGGTCCCTAGAGCTGCCAGATCCTGCTGTTCACAGGATCTTCAACAGTGAATGCTGGAAAAGCCAGTAGGAAAGCAGGGCTAACCCAGAGCTCTGCTGGGTGGCAAATGCCTGAAGACCTGGCAGCAGATAGCACAGGCACAGTTTGGCAGGCAGACCTGGGAATGAGCCAGCACTGCCTGTGCCTAGGTCCTGAAGCAGCCCTGGCAGGTCCTGGGCAGGTCTTGGGTTGGGGATATCCCGCTGGCTCAGGCCCATGCAGCTCCCTGGGCTGGGGATGTGTCTGGTCCAAGAGCATCCTCTAGTGGCACCGCCCGACCCTATCCCAGGCCAGGTCCCGCTGGCCGCAGCCCCCGGCAGTGATCCCACGGGATTTTAGTGGTGGGAGGAAGCTGAGAAACCAGAGCCCAGCGGTGTGGGCTGGAGTCATGGCCCATAGGGGGCTGTATGAGCCTCGCAGCAGTGGTACCCTGTCCTGGCGGGAGTCTGTCCCTGTGTGCTGGGACAGGGAGCCCAGCAAGGGCACAGCAAAAGCTTATCTTATGGAATGACAATTCCATAATAAAATTCCCAGCCCAGAAGGCTGGGCTTGTGACCCTTGTTGTAGTACCTGTGCTGTCAGAGCTACCAGCTGTTGTGAAGCCAGATTAACATCTTCAGTCACTGCTTCAGTAATGCTCTCCGTGTTGTTGTCCAGGCTGCTGTGTCACTGCATGTAAAAGTGGGCATGTGTGCAAACCAGAATGCTGCAGCTGAGCTGGGAGCAGTAACAGCCTAATTCAGACCTCCCTGGCTTATATTTCATTTTTGACCCCATCTTAACTTTACCCTGGGACTTGAGCATATCCCGTAGCACTTGCTGGGCTTAAGCTGTGGTTGCCAGCAGTTTGCATGTCCCAGTTCTGGTCTACACTGGTTTCCTTTACCCTGGCTGAAGACAGGTGGATCTCAGAGAGCTGAGCCCAAGGAGACAATTTGGTTGTGTCTGGCAGCTCAGCCATGAAAACTCATCCACATGTTCATTTCCTTCCTGAAAGCCATTCCAGACGGGTTCGAGATTGAGTCCCAGCCCTCGGAAGAGCCCATAGAGGGGCAGGACCTACAGCTGAGCTGCAATGCGGACAACTACACCTATGAGAACCTGCAGTGGTATCGGCTGAACCTATCCAAGCTCCACGATGAGGAGGGCAATCCCCTTGTGCTGGACTGTAAGAATGTCCACCATTATGCCACCAAGATGCAGGGGGAGCTGCGCTTCCAGCCCAACTCCAACGATGCGACCTTGCTGCTCACCATCCCCAATATCTCCCTGGATGAGGAAGGAGATTATGTGTGTGAGGTGCAGAACAGGAAGACCCGGGAGAAACACTGCCACAAGAAATACATCTCTGTGCAGGGTGAGGGTCCACAGGGCTGGTGGGAGTGACAGAGGAGAACTGGTGCTCTTGCTGCCATCAGCTTCCCAGTGCACCCCAGGGAAAGCCACACAAGCAAGCTAAACTCAAAGTGGCAAAGGCAGGGCACCTGGGTTCTCAAGACACCCTTCAGCAGGGGTCAGAGACCCAAAGCCCCCCAGGAACACAGATATTCTTTTGATCAATCAGTTTCCCGTTTTCCCCTCCTCCTCTTTGTGCTGCTCCTCCAGCCCTGGAGATCCCCCGCCTCAAGCAGAACCTGACAGACATTTGGGTGAACGTCAGTGACTCCATAGAGATGCGCTGTAAGGTGGACGGCAACCACATTCCTGAAATCAGCTGGTACAAAGATGAAAAACTGGTGGAAGAAGTGTCAGGTACCGTGGGCTGGGGGTGGATCAGAGGCAGGGCATTATGTCCAGCAGCTGGAGAGCTGAACTGCTGGGTTCTGGGAGTGGTTATGCCCAGATAAAGATACCCATTCTCTGAATCAGCCAAACCCTGGTTTTAATCATATTCTGTCTTAGTTAGATGCAGTCTCACTGGCCAAGTCTATGCCCCAGGGCCTGGCTCAACACTGTCTGTGCTTGTGCACATTCAGCTGGACAACAGGGAGAGAGAAATCATTCATGTTCTTACTCTCAGCCCAGTGTCTGGCGTCTGTGATTACACAGGGACTGATCCAGACCTCATGGGAGGAACATGCAAAGGATCCAGGCACATTGCAGAGGGAAAGTAACAGGTTCTGAAGCTGAAGCAGAACTTGACACAACAGCTGGACTGCCTGGGCACTGTCCCTATTCAGCATGATCACTGGGGGGATTTGTACTCTCCGTACATTGCCTGGGGAAGGCCCCTCCAGCGTATTTCTGGGGCTATCAAGAGAAAAGCCTTTACCAGCTGGTGCAACGTCATTCTGCCATCTAAAATGAATCAGCCAAAAATGCGAGCCTTATTTTGAGCCTGAGTCCAGTGTACTAATAATCTTCCCTCCCTGTGAGTGACTACCACAACCCTCTGTGCCTTACAGGGATTGACCTGGCGGACTTCAACCAGAGGCTGAGCATTCAGAGGGTGAGGGAGGAGGATGCTGGGCTCTACCTGTGCAGTGTCTGCAACGCTAAGGGCTGTGTGAACTCCTCGGCCAGTGTCTCTGTGGAAGGTACCAGCAGCCACGACACCTCTGGGGATGTGAAGGGGTGGAATAGGAGTTGTGGCCAATCCCATACCTCTTCCCTGTGGCAGTGGGAGGCAGTGAAAGCCCCTTGGCCTTGCTGGTGGCATGGTGCTTTCACAGGAAGATCTGTAGTCCAGAGCATGTTTAGCTCAGGCAAACATGCCTCCAGTCACCCCACATCCTGATGCAGGCCATGAGGAATGGCTGAGTTGGGGCATGGAATGCAAATCTCTGAAGCTGTGATTTCCCTCCCATCCTGCAGGCTCTGATGACAGGACCAACGTGGAGATTGTCATCCTGATTGGGACTGGAGTTATTGCTGTTTTCTTCTGGATCCTACTTATTCTCATCTTCTGCAACATCAAAAGGGTATGTGACTGTCTCTGCCCCAGGCAGAGGGCATGGCATAGCAGGGCTTGGGGCAGCACCAGTGCTGTGATGTGGGGCTGCATGACAGCACCTGCTAAAAGGAGGTCACTGAGTGATGCTTCAAGTGCTCTCACTGCCAAGGACAGGGTGCAAAAGGGCTGTGGTAAAGGAGCTGACTGGAAATGGCCTTTGCTTGAGGGGGTAGCAGGTCAAGGCAGGCAAAGAATCCAAATACCATTTGGGAGTCAGCAGCCAGGGCAGGGAGGGCACCTCCTCACCCTTTGTGTTGGCTGGTTCCTGCAGCCAGCCCACGCAGACATCAAGACAGGCTACCTGTCCATCATCATGGACCCCGGCGAGGTGCCCTTGGAGGAGCAGTGCGAGTACCTGCCCTATGACTCCAGCAAGTGGGAGTTCCCACGGGACCGCCTGCGCTTAGGTAAGCCAGACCCCCTCCCTCCCCCTGCACGCTGCAGCCGGGGCTTCCCACCAGCCCTACAAACTCACTCCCCAGGTTTCTTAACATACCTCTGTGTGTATTTAATGCTTTCTCTCTGCTTCAAGCTTCCCATCTTCTTCCCCAGGCTGTCCCTAAAGCCCAGCTGTGCCTGGGAAATCTCTTTAGGTCTGATTGTAAACAAGTCTGAGCCAACTATAATACACACAGGTATTACTGAAAACAGAAGATCCCTGGGCATCCTTTAAAACACATCCCCATATTTTCCAAGTGGGAGTCTGGACAGAACAGCCCAGTTCACAGCAGGCACCCTGAGTTCAGGACTAGGATTGCATCCATTATTGTCCTCATGCTGAGACATCTACCTTCAGCCTCTTGCATCTGTCTGCCAGAGTTTAAAGGGCTGCAGACTACCTTTGAGGCACAGAGCAGTGGCATTAGTCCTGGCTGCTGTGCTGCAAGGGGTCATTTACCTTTCCCACACACAACTTGTTGCTTGAGGACAACAAACAGCCACTCACTTCTTCATGGCCATTTCCTTCCTCTGCTTTGTCCATGCCAGCTCTATCTCAGTTCCTCCCATCGTCCTTTCTCTTATTCTCACTGACACAGTAAGCAGCCACCTGAAAGGGCACATGTTCCACTCCTTCCTTTTCCTTTATGATGTTTTTTCTTCTTCTTCCCATAGTTTCCTGTTGGGATTTTTGTTTTCCTTCATTCTGTTCTGCCTGTTCTGCACCTGCCTTTCTTCACGCCGACTCTCCTTGTCCATAGGTAAAGTCCTGGGTCATGGTGCCTTTGGCAAGGTGGTGGAAGCATCAGCATTTGGGATCAATAAAAGTAACAGCTGTGAGACTGTAGCAGTCAAAATGCTGAAAGGTATGTGAACAGTGAAGCAAAACATGCAATGTGTGTAGACAGCAATTAATGAGGCACCTGCCAGGGAACATTCACCCTGTAAATGCCTGTCTTTTAATTAATGGCTTCTTGGCCTCAACACAGTTGATCCTCTTTGGCCCTATTCAGCTGCACTGGGAGGCTGAAGTGGCAGAACAGACAGCAGGGATTTGAGGAACTCTGCTTTCAAGGAAATTTATCTGTCTGCAAAGGCAAAGAATGAAATCTGTCTCAAAGGACGAACAGGAATCCAGAGGCCCTCTTTGGCAGGTCACTGAAGGAAGTGTTGCTCCCAATAGCCTTCTCCCAAATGTGCCTGTATTTTGTGTTTATGGGCCAGATCCAGAGCTGGGTAAGGAAGCAGGTTGCAGCTCTTATCCAGCTCTGAGGGCTAAATTGGCTTTGCACCCAAAGCCTGGTCTATCCAGAGTGAGATTTTAAGCTTTTATAGCCTTGCTTTCAAACAGACATCCAAAACATTATTCTGTAATTTGGCACCAAACAAAACACTGAAGCAGTCTGTGGCTAGAAGTAGCCTGTACGTGGAAATCAAGTCATGGCTTATCTGAGCAGTATTTACTGCTGCAAGTGCACAGCTGATCTGCACAGCAGAAGGAAGCCTGGTGTGCAAGGTTGCTTTACAGTCCTTTGAGGCAAGGCTCTCATCTGGCCCTTCAGCTGCAGCTCAAGTGGATGCTTCTGTCTGTCAGGCTAAATTTACAAACTCTCAAGTAAGACAAAATGCATATGGGGAGCTGAAAAGTGTGAAAAAGGCACACAAAACCAGAGAACATGCTCTGGGGGTAAAACAGGGTCAAGAATTGACACGAATTGGACACTTGAGAGAAGATGCAGTACAGAGAGATGGCAGGAGCATGACACTGTGCTTGCTATTGAAGAGGAATCATCAAAAAATATCTGGGTTTAAGTTGAGACAGCTCCTATCTTCAATTGTGATAAAAAGAATCAGATGTCTTTTGTTCCTAATTTGTTTCTTTCGAATTGTTTCATGGCTTGTTATCTCTGTACGGAGGCCAAAGGGGCAGAGATTCAAACGGGTGCATCCCTATGAAAGTCTCAAGTGATCTTTTTCACTGCACAACTATCATAAAGAAAAATCTGTTGGGCACAGATTGTGTTGTCCTTTGTTCTGGGTCCCTACACTTGCAGAGAGCACCCTCCATGTTACAGCAGGGATCCTGGGATCTCCAGACAAGGCTCAACATTTCAAGTGGGAACATGCAGTAACAAAATGTACCAAGGCTTTGAGGTCACAGCCTCCTCAGCAAGACACATTAACATGCTGCTAGAGAAGGGTGGTGAGGGGGAGTAAAAAGCTGTGAGGAGGTGTCATGACATGATCTCTGTGTTTCCAGAGGGAGCTACTGCAAGCGAGCACAAGGCACTGATGTCAGAGCTGAAGATTCTCATTCACATCGGGAATCACCTCAACGTGGTGAATTTGCTGGGTGCCTGTACCAAACCCAATGGTAAATATCCCAGGGCAGCAGGCTGTGCCTGCTCCCAAAGAGCAGAGCCTGTCCCGTGTCTTTTTGCTGTCCACATGTGTGATCACAGCGACATGTGGGGAAGTTATTAGTGTGTTTGTGTGCACTTAGAGCAGATGTCACAGCTCACCAGGGCTGCATATAACACAAGTTGTGGCAAATTCTGACCAGCTCAAGGCCTTACCTCCTGCCCTAACCTTTGGTCTCTTCTCACCAGGTCCACTCATGGTTATTGTTGAGTTCTGCAAGTATGGAAACCTCTCCAACTACCTGCGGACCAAGCGGGAAGGATTCAGTCCTTATAGGGTGAGTAGCTTCCTTTGCCCCCAGGGGCCTGTCCCATGTCTAGGGAAGGAAGATGTGCAGCCCAATACATGATCTGACAACGTGACAAAGATACCCTCTGTCCTTCTTTCTGTAATGGCAGATGCTTCCAGGCCAGAATTACACTTTAAGAACAGAAAGAGACTGTGCAGCTCATGGGTGCAGGGGTTACAGAGTGTGTTGCCTGCTGAGGGTTTTGGGTTGTTCCCTTGCCAGGAGAAGTCTCCCAGGCTGCGTATTCAGGTGCAGTCCATCGTGGAGGCAGTGAGAGCAGACAGGAGGAGCCGCTCCGGGACCAGCGACAGCGCCATCTTCCACCGCTTCCTGATGCACAAGAGCCGCGCGGCGCAGCCCATCCAGGAAGGTAACACTCCAGCCTTGGCAGCACCTCCTCACCTGGCAAGTCTATGCCAGACTTGGCTAGCTTGGGGAATGAGTAGGGAATATCAGTGGGGAGCTAGGATCCAGCCTTGGAGCTGATCACTGTTGTGTGACAATTCCCTGAACAAGGCTAATATATTACCTGTTGTCTCTTGTAATAGACATCAGAAACCCAGAAGGGAGAATTAAATCCCTTTGGGTATTTTAACCTGAAGAAAGGAGAACTAAGGGGAATCTTGGTGAGTAGTCCCTAGGACAGAAATGATGAGCTGACCTTCAAAGCCCCTTCTAGTCCTATTCCCCACAACTCTGTGTGATTGACAGGAGGGTGAACTCATTCTCCTCACACTTGAGAAGGTTCCTGTCTTGTGCCTTCTGCTACCTAAGCAGAAAATCTTAGAGTGGAGCGGATTACTCCAGTTAGGACTGAGGACTCACTGTATGTCACTGAGGAACTGGCTGTATCTTGCAGTCCCAGAGAGAGGCAAAGAGGACAACAGATCGCCAATTGTCTAATCATTTTCTTTTACTTCTGGACAGTGGATGACTTGTGGCAAAGTCCCTTGACAATGGAAGACCTCATCTGCTACAGCTTCCAGGTAGCACGCGGCATGGAATTCCTGGCATCCCGAAAGGTGAGTTCAGCTTTCCTTTGCTCACCTGATCATTTGTGTGTGCCTGATGAGAGAGACCTGACTACAGCCACCTTTCAGGTGACACACAGAGATTCAGTGATTTGTCTCACACTTCTCAGGAAATATGAGATAGTCATGTGTACACAAAGTAGGGAAATTAGTTCTCTTGCATTTCAACCCCTCCTTAACAATCCCTTTATGAAATTTTTATCTTTAGCTTCTTCCCATTTCTACCATTCCCCCATTACAGCTTAGTTTTATGGGGGAAGGGAGGTGCTGTACACTTTCTGACTGTGGTTCCTGTCCCTCTTATTTTGCCCCTTCCTCTTTGTGTGCCCTCAGTGCATCCACAGAGACCTGGCAGCCCGCAATATCCTGCTGTCAGAAAACAACGTGGTAAAGATCTGTGACTTTGGCCTGGCCCGGGACATCTACAAAGACCCTGACTATGTCAGGAAAGGCAGTGTGAGTGCCATTTTCTCAAACCCTTTACAGACTAGGCCCCCTTGATGAAAAGATGAAAAAGCAGGAGAGGAATTACTTGCATGGCTGGGACCAGGAGCCACTGGACCAATGACACATGTCCTGTCCTCCTCCACCAGCAGATCTCTGTCTGCTTCCTTCATGCCCCTCAGCCTGTCATTAACTCATTCTTCCTTATACTCCTTCATCCCCCTTTCAGTGTCTCCTTCCCTCTCTCTGATGTAATCAAACCTCCATTCCTCCATGGAGAGAGAAGCAGGGCTATTGGCTCTGTTTTCCTTTCATCCATTTCATCGTTTTGCTACAAGAAGAGCTGTCTTGGGACATGTTCCCAGCTGAACATTTGTGTCTTGCCTCTCTCTCCTGCAGGCCCGTCTCCCACTGAAGTGGATGGCTCCAGAAAGCATCTTCGACAAGGTCTACACTACCCAGAGTGATGTGTGGTCTTTTGGGGTCCTTCTCTGGGAAATCTTCTCACTAGGTGAGTGCTAATGAGGGTCTTGTGCTGCTGAGGGAGACATCTTTACCCATGTAGCAGTTTGTGGGTGAGTCTGTGCAGAACAGACATTCTGAAGCACATCTAAGGAGTGATGGGAAGCTACATCAATGTAAGCAAATAAAAAAATGGAGGCCATATCCATAAACAGAGTGATGGGGACACAGGCATGCAGTGGTGGCCTCCAGCTCACTGAGGCAGAGAAGCCTGTCTCAGGCAGCACTAAGGATTGGGTTGTGTGTGAGAAGTGACCACATCTCTCAGTGTTCTGGGATGAAGGGCAGTCGCAAAAGGGCAGTCTCAAAAAGACTGGTTTCTGATGGCACATTTCATGTTCCCACCCTTCTCTGAACCTTCTTTAGGGGCATCTCCATATCCTGGAGTCCAGATCAATGAGGAGTTCTGCCAGAGGCTCAAAGACGGTACCAGAATGAGAGCCCCAGAGTATGCCACAGCAGAAATGTGAGTCAGAAACCTGAAGGATTCCAGCACTGGTCAAAGCAAAGGCCTTTGTGGGAGGACAGAAACCTACCAGATCCCAGCATAGAGCAGGATAGGCCCCTCTGTGGGATGCAGACCTTTCAGCCAGGATAGGGGATGAGCCAACACATCCTTCACTCTAGGCTGCTGCCTGGAGAGCAAAGCAGATGGCTCCTGGTCAGAGCTCTCGAGGTCTCCTTGCATGTCTGTGCTGGGATGGGTCTGTAAGTGAGCACTGTGCTTTCCTGCTCTGAAGGGTATCACAGAGGTCTGAATTAGCTCATTGTGCCCTGTTATAATAAGTGCATAACAAACCAACACCCTGCCAGTAAATCTATGTGGCCAGTGTGCTGGGGGTGCCAAGCTTTCCTTCCCAGTGCAGGAACCGTCTGTCCCAGTGGGCACCATGTGGGTGGGAGCTGTGGAGTGGGGCAGGAGGGACTTTCTGTGGCATAAAACCAGCATCTCTTCTTGGCAGCTACCGTATAATGCTGAGCTGCTGGCATGGTGATCCCAAGGAGAGACCGACTTTCTCTGACCTTGTGGAGATACTGGGGAACCTTCTTCAGGAAAATGTCCAGCAGGTGAAAACCTCTCTGTGTCCCTCCAGGCAGAGGGACAGACAGCTCTTTTTTTTGTCATCACCAGCTCCTTCACTGTGCTCTCAGCTGTCCCCATGATCAATGCAATACCTTTGTGTAGGCCAACCAATAACACAGAGATTCCTGGGTCAAAGGTCTATTTCTCAGAGCTGTTGGAGAACTCATTTCTGCAACAGCCTTTTAGCTGCATCCTCATAAAACTCTGCTCCTTGCAGGGCAGAAGCCCTCTCAGTCGTCATTCTAGTACTTCCAGCCTAATCCCCAGATGATTATTTGAAATTCTTCAGCTGAGTCAAGGCCCTGGTACTTCTGCCTCCCACATGCCTGCATAATGAAAACCAGGACTTGACCAGGGTTTCTGAAACTCTGTCCTCAGTTTGAAATGTCAGGGCCATGTGAAGCAAACAACTGTTACATTACAGCAGTCAGTAATACAGATTTCTTTGAACGTATTACTAATCACTTCCATGTGGAAACTCACGAGGACATTTAACTGTGATGAGCATGCAGCTCTGATTTTAACTTTTCCTTGATGTTCCCTTTCAGAAAATGATAGCTAAATGCTTGAGTACTGTCTCATCCTGACATTCCTGGCTTTAACCTTTCAGCATTGGTTCCCAGCACAGGCATGACTAAGCCACAACGACATTGCCTTGGAGCCCAGTACTCTGTCCATGTAAACTGGAGAACTATGGGATTTGGTTGTTTTCCTGCTCACACACACCTCCATGCATCACTCACAGCTACTTAATGCAAAGGTCACAGAAATCTCCAGCCAGATATTTTGTTCCAGAGAAATAAAATTCATAAACCATAAATTTTCCTTCCCAGCTCTGACGGCTTTTGCCAGTGGAGCCTTTTTTTGTGAGAAAGCCCTCCCCTTCTTGTAAGGCCATTTACTGTTCTTCCTACCAGGAAGGGAAAGATTACATCCCACTGAACGACTCTCACAGCTCAGAAGATGATGGTTTCTCCCAGGTGCCTTCCTCTGCCCATCAAAACTCGGATGAAGAGGACTTTGACATGAGGATACGCTGCCACAGCCTAGCAGCAAGGTGAATCCCCTCTGAAAAGGGCAGAGAGAGCCCAGCAGGCAGCCAGCAGTCTAACCTGTAAGAGAGCCTGAGGGATATGGGGAGAAACGCAGATGTTCAAAAAATTCCAGGTGATAAGGTGTGATCCAGGCATTTAAGCCATTGGATCTTGCTTATAAAAGCAAAATTACTTTATTTTGCTGATGAGGAAGTGCTGATTTAGAAGTCTATAACATTCCTTCTTCTCCTCCAGCTATGCTGCCAGCGTATCTGTTCTTAACTGACCCAAGCAATTAGTCCCAGGCCTCTCCTCCCGGGCAAGCTGTGATAATGTGATGCCTGGGATCTATACACGATCTTCTGCTTGTCCCTAGTGGAGAGGTCACTGGGGCCTGATTCAGTCAGAAAGTCTGGGTGCTCCCCACTTCAGAAGTAGTATGGGGTTATGAGGCCTAAGGTGACCCCATTACCCTCCCCAAATCCACCCTTTGGGTCATCCTCCTCCCCGCATACAGTTGCACAGTGAGGAGGTTTGGTTTGGGTCCTGTTCATGCAGGACATTGACTCTTGCCTTTACTGAATGCAGTATGCTTCTGTTGGCAGATACTACAACTGTGTCTCATTCCCTGGTTGTTTGACGGGAGGAAATCAGATCAGGTGTCCATCCAGGATAAAGACTTTTGAAGAGTTTCCCATGACACAGACAATGTACAAGGCACACCCGGTGAGTAGCATCTGAGTGGATTTGAGCAGGGGGCAGCCGTTTTCTGACACCTTTACTGTTAAGACTGTGGAAGAAAGATCACTCTTATCTTATGTCAGTCTGTCTGTGTCATTCCTGTTCAGTCCATCCAGTCCTTTGCACATTCATTTCTTCCTCTGGCACACAGGGGTTTCTCTCCACCACAGTTCATACTGCCTTAGTGGGAAACAGGGAGGTTAGATATGCTAATGGGGGGACTATAAAGGACCTCAGGGAAGACCCTGCTCTTTACCCTTCTCAAATCTGTGAACACAGCCTGGTTAAGGACACTGAAATCCTGCCAGGACTAGGTAAACCCAGAGTGCTTATCTGCAGCTCCTGTATCTTGACCCACATGGCAATGTGCAGTAGGGACCCTTCCTGGTCTCGTTGAACTGGACTGGTACTGATGTCTCCTCTAGTGGCAAAACTGAAATCATATGTTTAGTCTCAGAGGAAAATATCACCTCTCACAGATTTGATGGTAATAATCTTCCAGCCAAGGAATACTCTTTTTTCATTCTCCCAAAGTGTCACTGAACTAAGCACACAGATCTTACCTTTTTATGTGCTGCTTTTAAGAAGGTACCTAAGAAAATCAGATTCAGCAAAACTATGGAGCATGCTGGTGAAGTGCTCCTACCTCTTCTTCCCCATCACACATACATATGATCTCATCTCCTGAATGATTTTTCCTCCCTTCCCACTCTGATCAGTCGACAGGGATGTTACTGATAACTTGTTGCTTCCTTCCAGGACAATCAGACAGACAGTGGGATGGTTCTGGCATCTGAGGAATTTGAGAGGATAGAAAACCGACACAGAAAAGAAGGTGGATTCAGGTACTCCTTAAGCCTAGCCACTGAGGCCTCCCTGCCAAATGCAGTGAGACCAGGAGGCAGCTCCTGGTATCTCCCCATAGGCTACACTGCTTGGAGCTCTCAGCTGTGGGCCCTGAGCCAGATAAGTCCACATACTCCTTATCAAGAGGCAAAACACAAGAAGAACAGACACGCCTGCTGTTTTCTAGGGTTTAAAAATATAAACTGTGCCCATCAATGAGAATATGCCTGTTAAGATAATGAGGCACAATGGAGTGGTGGTGCAAATGATACTGGTAAGGCTTATTGACATTTTCTGGTGAAATGTATCAGGGCTTGTTTAAGCAGTGGCAGATGGGATGGTCAGAAATTATGTGGCTGCCACTTTCCTCCCTCAGCCCTGACCCATGGGGTAGAGGGCCCTGATGTGGTGGTGCAAGGATGGGACAGGCCTTAGGAATTCCCACATGCTGACATGGAGTCTGGCAGGTTGAGCTGGCACTCTCAGAGTTGAGGATGTTATGGATGGTTATGTCCTTGCCCTGGTCTTTGAAACTGGGTGAGAAGCTGTGCAGCTCATCTCTGCCAGAGCAGGCTGAGACCTTGTCTCTATGACAGTGTGTTGAGCAAGCCATGTCACCTCATATGTAGACAAGGCCAATCTCAAGCCTCTTCCTCACCTCCTCTGCCTCCCAGCATCAGCTTAGACTGATCATTGTCTTTTCTCTTAGCCATAGCCCTGTGACCTTTCTGCTCTTGTATCAAACTGTCTCCCATTTCTTGTCTTTTTTTCCCTAAGGCATGTTCCTATTGTCTCCTACACCTAGTGTCCCATCTCCTGGAAAACACTACTTCTAAACCTATCCTTGAATGTGTCCCTGCCCTTGCTCTTGCTATTTCTTGCCAGTCACTTGGTATTGGCATGCACTGAGATAGGCCAGATGATTTCCTCCCACATCTTCTTCATCATCTTTCTTGGTTTCCTTTACCCCATCCCAGCAGTTGGTTTGTATCAATTGTTGTTACTCCTGCCAGGTCTAGAAACAATTAAGGCAATGTCTCTTGTCTCTCCCTATTCATTGGGGTCCCAATGCTTCCCTGTATCTAGAAGGTATACCAAAGGTATCTAGAAGAGCTGAAGTAAGCATACCAGGTTATGTGTAGATTTGTCACAAAACATACAGGCTATGCTTAGATTTAGAGCAAGGCCTGGTTTTGTGCTTTGAAATGGAGGTGCAAGTCCATTCCTGACCCTGTCTCTGCCTCATGCATTAGAAGATGAAATTTTCTGAAGCTAGGATCTCTCTAAGCAGGGCAGAGGCTTTGTAGGAGTGCCAAGGTTAATTCTCTGTGTCTCTCTCCCTCACAGCAGTAAAGGGCCCAGTCGAACCGTGGAGCTGTCAGGGGAGCAGTCGGACCTGCGGGGCAGATGTCAGCCGTCGTATGGGTCCCAAGTCGGAGGCCAGACTTTTTACAACAGTGAATATGGGGAGCTGTCAGAACACTCTGAGGATGGCAGCTGCACCCCGCCTGGAGAGGGGGCCAGTCCTCCCACTCTCCACGCTTCCTTCTTCTCCGAGCAGTACTAATGGCACCCTGGAGGCGACAGCCAAGGCATGCTCCCTCACCCTCCAGGCACATCATCAGGGTCAGTCAGAGCTTCTCCTTCAACCTATGCCCAAACCCAACAGGGAACCTATCCCAAATGGATGGGGAACACTGATGTCCTTGGAACCACAGCATGAACCATGCTGCACCTCCAGCTGCAGCTGCCCCGTGCCGTGACTGGAGAGAGCACCTCACTGATTCCTCATGTTTCTTTAATTCCTGCACCTCAGACAGATGCATTCCGCCGGAGAGTGGGTGCCCGTGTTCAGCACTACAGCATCTTCTGCCTAACATCCAGCCTCCACTCAGATCAGCTTCCCATTCAGAAAGCCCATTTCAGGTCAGATATAAATAGATCTGTCTTAGTCTCAAGTTTCTTCCTGGTG
This sequence comes from Rhipidura dahli, assembly GCA_013399225.1. NCBI lineage: Eukaryota > Metazoa > Chordata > Aves > Passeriformes > Rhipiduridae > Rhipidura > Rhipidura dahli. The sequence goes on from VXAC01008557.1 coordinate 473,380, forward strand.
TGCAGCCTGAATGTTTTTCCTTGGATTGCTTCCTCCTCCGCTCATCATGATGTCACCCACTGAGCTGTGGAGCAGAATCAAAGGGAAAAAATCCCTAGTGGTATTAGCAGCAAGAGCAGGACATTTTAAAGGGGTGCACAGAGAGATCGCAAGGGATCTTTGTAAATGTTCATGCTTGCTGCTCATCCTGAGTAGGTGCCAGCCTCTCCATCTCCTCTGCAAGCAACACCCACACCCGTCTCATCTCTGCTGGGGGGAAACCTGCCAATCTGCCTTTAAAATAATCTGGGATTATTTTAGCCATCTCAACACAGCTAGTGCTGAGCAGGTCATCAGATGATGGCTGAAGTGCTCCCAGTGAGATAAACAGCAACTCTTTTTGCAGGCCCTGTGCAAAATAGATTATTTTATGATCTCTGCTGGGAGCAGGTTACTCACAAGTCTGCTGCTCTCACCTTCCCCTTCTCCCAGAATGGTGCTGAGATCATTTGTTGCTCGAGTGAGAAATTAAAGCAAAGCTGGGTTAATTTGAGCTGGCTTCTAAACATAGAGTTTGCTGGGAGGAAAAACATCAAAAGGGCAGGGAGTGAAATGTTTATTTTCAAGCTGCTGCAAAGCATTTTGGAAACAATGGAAGGAACAGTGCTTCAGCAATAAGGTGCTCTGGGTTGCATCCCCTTGTGTGTTGATATCACTGGACACATGGAGCACAGCACCTGGCCAGGGTTCAAGCCCTGATTCTCCTGGATGGACAGTTCTGCACCATGACCTTTCCTGTCTCTCAAGTTCCCTGACTCAAAGGAGGCAGTCTCTGCCCAGCAGGCTCCTCTCCAGTTTCTTTTGTAGAGCTTCCAGCAGAGCAGTACTTGTCTCTAGAGGATTAAGAAACAGCTATTTGCTGAGGAAACATCTCACTTTGGTCTTTTGTTTCTAAGAGATAACATGTGAATTCTGAGCTCTGGGGAACCTCCGCAGCCCCTCTCTATAGATTTCTGTACTGCTGCCTCACCACTTCCCACCTACTTGTTTCCATCCTGCTCCTAATCCAAGAGCTCAGCCACAGAGCACGGTTACATCACTGCCTCAGGAGTCTGGGTGAAAAGGCTCATTTGAACAGCTTGTCATCATCTCTTCTCCCACATGCCCGTGGCTGGCAGAGCTCTGTGCACCAGGGCATCTCAGCACCAGGGAATTTCTGCTTGTGGGCCTCACCTCTGTCACAGAGCCAAGGATTTGGACTTGTAAAACTGTGTTTCCTGTCAGATGTACAGCTTTCCCAAAGTGTATTTCTTTTCCAGCAGAGGGTTTTACGCGTTTCCCGACGTAAGCCTGTGAGTCCTTATGGATGATGTTGCCAAGTCTTAATTATAGTTCTCCACACAAGTGTAATGGGGAGATTTATTTAGCACATGGGAAAAGCACGCCTGTCATTCAAATTCTCTAAGCCTGTGCAGCTCGTTCAATGTTCCCCTCCCTTTTTGTGTCAGCAGCATGACATGGCTGCAATTTCCATGGCAAAAAAGAGGCACAAAACCAGACCAGCTTGAGCCAAACTGGCTCAGGATGTGGAATTGGAAACCACGTATGGCAATGAATTCCCTGACTTCTACTGGTGTCCCCTGAAGTTGCCAGGAATTTGAGCATCTTTAAGTAATTGTTATGACTCAGTAAGAATCCTCTGGCAGGAGCTGCTGGAGAGCCAGGACAAGGAAGTAGGACAGCCAACAGGGTGTAGGTCAGATCAAATTCTCCTGCCCTCATCTTGCCCTGCTTTTTGAACTGGTGGTTCCCTTGGGAGAAGGAAGGCTGCGTGTGCCTCATGCTGCTAGAGGTTTCCACTGGCACTGACATGGGTAGAAGGTGACCAGCTGCTCGCTGGATGATGTGTATCCACAGGACCCGGACTCTCTTGTTTCCAGTGCTCCAGTTCTCTGCCTGGAAATAGCCCCATCTGAGAGAGGGCCCAAGAAAGAGGACTACAAACAAAATAATAGTTAAAAAACAGAATTTCAAATTAGCTGCAAGTCCCTGTCCATATGTGAGGGATAGGTATGTGCCAGCAAAGCATGACATTTGCTGGGCAGTGGCAGGACTCCTCAGCAGAAAGTGGACCGAGGAATCTTAGTGCCCCATCTGGTTGCCAGCATGGCTATCCAGCCAGTACAGCAGCACTTCTTCCTCTAAGTTTAGCTGTAAATTGCTCACAAGCATCCCTGTGGAGAAGGGTTATGTTGTTAAAACCACTGTTAACAATCCCCTGCTTCACCCTGGGGAAAGCACTTCTGTGTCATCTGATTTTTGAACATTCAACTCCACAGAAGTTTATTTTCTCTCTCTTGCACCATCTTGATGGGAGGTGGAATCAGATCCTATTGTATCTGTGTCAATAGCATTGCATGAACAATGCAGCATGATCAAGCAAAAGCTACTCCTCTTCAGACACTCCTGCTGATGAAGAACAACTGTAGTGTGGGATACTGAAGAGCTGTTGAGACAATTGTACTTTTGCTCTCTAAAGGTATACTAAAATTAGATGTGCAAACCTGATAACCCTTCCCACTCTCTTGAATTATTTCTGGCTCTTTATTTTTACATTCTCCAGATAAGCATTAAGTGAAGCTGGTCTGTTTTGGTTTTAAGATGTGAGACAGGAGTGTTGTCTATCTTTCCACAGCAGCAAGGGAGTATTTCAATGTTTAAAACCCAGGGTTCGATAATTGTGCCTGCTCTGTTCACAATGCACTCTATCTTTTGTTTTGTTTGGGCTTCTTACTGGAACTCAACATTGAAGCTAAGCTATTTATCATCATCACCTTCCTTTAAAATGGCTGCTTCCACTCTATGCTCAGTCTCACTTTTCCTTACAAAGTGTTGGTGTTAAGAGGACATTCCTCCCTCCTGAAAATAAAGTGTTGGGTCCCCTACTTGCAAATACACCTGTGTCTCTGAAGAAAAACCTGTGTATCAAGTAACATTACATTTATATTGCAATATTTTAACCTGGTACCTGTTGTTGCTCTAGCAGCATTCAATGTTTCAGTGGGCTGCCTTTGAAGCAAGTAGGCTAAAACAGGGGTTATGTGTGAGTACAAAGCATGGTCTGTGTGTGTGTGAGTGTGCTGTGGGTGAGCGTGTGGGTATTTGCACGTGAGTTTTCCTACCAGTGAGCGTATGTGAGTGATTGTAACTCACATTGAGTCTTGTCTCTGGAAGTTCACGGTTATATATCGAACCAGTTAGAACACTGCTTCCTTTCCTCTCTTCCTATAGTACTTGTTATCCTTTGTCATTAAGAGTTTTGTTGTAATATCTAAATGTGAAAATGAATAAAGTCATAACTGGCAGCTGCTCTCTGGTTCCTGGGGCCACCTCTGCCCCTGGGGCAGCCCAGCCCCGGCCCAAGCCATCAGCACATTTTGGGTTTTTTATTTTTACTTTTGTGTCCGTTTGCATTTCCCCACATCCCCTTGGACCTTGTGGCATTTCCATCCAGGATGAAAGTCTGTCTGTTCTCATGGATTCTCTTTGGCTAAGCTCTCTGGCAGGAGCAAGCACAGCACCCAGCCCTGTGCCGTGATCCATGATCCTTACCCACTCCCTCGGCCCTGGGGGTCTCAGCCCTCCTGTCCTCTTTCACCACGCCAGGGGAACCAGAGACCCCCGGGCCTCCCTTCTCCTCAGGGAATCAGACCCCTCTCGGACCCCCTTTCTCAGGGCAACAACCCCCAGACTCCTCTTCTCCTCATGATGCCAAACCCCCACAGACTCCTCCAGGGCATCCAACCTCGGACGCCCGTTCTCCTCACGGCACCGACCCCCGTGCCCGGACCCCTTTGTCATTACGGCACCAAATCCCGTCCCAGTTTCCTTCTCCTCACGGCACCGACCCCCGGCCCTCGCCCCGTGCGGGCCCCGGGGGTGCCGCTGTCGGCCCGCAGGTGGCGCCCTGCCCCCGGCGGCCGCGGGCCCCGGCGGGAAGATGGCGGCGCGTGTGTGGCCGTGTCGCGGCAGAGCGAAGGGCGGGAGCGGAGCAGGAGCGGCACCGCGGCTGAACGAGGTGTTCTCTGTGAAATTGGACATAAATGGATTAATGAGCATTTCCCTAAAAAAAAAAAAAAAAAAAAAAAAAAAGGGAGTGAAAATAAAAAAAAAAAAAGNACGGGAGTTGAAGGAACGCTCAGGTACAGCTCCCTCATTACGCCTGGGTTGACTTGTGGAGGCATCAGCACCATTCGTCTGATTAAAATAATGTCCCCTGAGGAACCGTCAGTGGCGGAGGCACAGCCGGGGGCACAGGAGGACATCTCTGCTCCTCTCCACCGCCGTCCCCTCATCCAGCTCCACCATGGGGTGAAAGCATCCAAAAGGACCTTTTAATTCTCCTGTCCTCGTCCAGGGACCTGCCCATCTGGGGAATGAGGAGATTGAAGCTGTTCTATTAATGAAATATCCCATTTTGGTGCATCCTGGAGCAGTGCTTGGCTGCTCCTCTCCTAGGGCCATGATCAGTCCCCCTTGGCTGCTCCTCGCCTGCCTTGCAGCCCATGCACACGGCATCCATAGATAGGACAGGCTGGGAGGCAGGTGAGGAGCAGCCTCCCAGCTGTGTGACAAGGGATGGGGATCGGGATGGGAACGGGGATTGGGATGGGGATAGAACCAAGGAGGCAGCCCTCACACAGGTATTGGAGCACCTCTCTGCAGCAGAAACAGCCCACAGGAAACCAGACAGGGCAAAATAAAAACCAGCCATTTCATGCCATTAGCAAAGAACTGGGGATGCTCTGGCTGGGCCTCTTGTTTTGCTTCTAACATGGCCAGTGAATGCTTCCTCAATGCTTTTCAAAAGTGCTTTGAGATCCTTCTCTGAAGGTCAGCACAATGATAGCGAAGAATCCTTCGGGCTCCCAGGACTTCTTGGCCCCTTCTGAGGACATTTCGGCAATAAAGCACATGACTTTGCATCAGAATGATGCAGAGCTCTTAGTGCTGAGAAATCAAAGCAAGAACATCTCCAAAACATGTTCTGCACACTGCAGTATCAGTGTGTCAGCCACAGCTCTCATCCTTTGGCTGGGATGAACGTTTGGGTGAAATGAGGAGGCAATCAATAGCATGTGGTTCCTCACCCAGCATTTACCAAGAAGAGCAAAATTAAATTTAAAAAAAATGTAAGCAGAACATTCAGTTGCTGCTTCAAAATCATTTCCTGGATTGTATTGACATTTCTACAGAGCTTTGCAGAAACAGAGGATTTGCTTTCTCAGAGGATTTCACAGAACCACACATGCCTTTAGCAGAGCCCGTAGGTCTCTTCTGCTCCAAGATGCAGGTTTGCAAGCATGCTGCTTTCATCAGAAATGGAAGACACCTCTCCAAGGGTAGGATTAAACTATTTACATCTCAATGAAATAAACAGACTGTGCTTCGACAGTGTAATCTTATGTGCATGTGTGACAAGGTGCATCACAAATGAATAAAATACAAACGCTTCCAGAAGAAAATAGGTCAATAAGATGCACAGGTTAAACACCAGGCTTATCTGAGGGCCTTCCCGTGCAGCTGAGGAAGTCACCAAGGAGACCGTATCTCAAAAGAACAGCTCCACAGCCATTTTTTCAGAAACTCAGAAAATATCCTAACTCACAGTCCTGCAGTAATTGTTCTCTTTGCTGTAACTAATTTTCAGTTAGTTTGCCTTTCAAAATCCAAGGAGGCCATTACACTATTTTGTTACATTTCCCAAGAGGCTGAAAACCTTAAAACTATGTTAGTTGATCATTCATGAAACCCCGTTTTACAGTATTTCCTGGGATTAATATTTATTAACAATATTTAAGTGCTTGTACAAATTCCCATTTTAGTATGTTAGAAGTGAGTAACACCAAATTAGGTAGGAATGACTGAATCTTTGCACAGAGGCTGTGTTGTTCCTGCCCCCAAAGCCCTTTCAGTTCTACCTGGACAGACTGAACACACCCCACCTCGTTTTCACACATACACAGCTCTTTCACCCCCTATTTTTGACATGTTTTAAAACTGTATCATTTTGGTTATCAGCGCTCCTGAACTGGAAATATTTTTCTGAAAAGATGCTGAGGAGCCATGGGAGCGTGTATGTGTCCCTAGATCTTAGCTGCACCGTGGAAGGTTTAGTTTGGACATTAGGAAGACTTTTTTTAACAGAAAGGTGATTAGATATTGGAACTGACTGCTCGGGAGAGGTGGTGGTGTCACTGTCCTTGGAGATGTTTAAGGAGAGACTGTATGTGGCACTGAGTGCCACGGTCTAGCTGACATGCTGGTGTTTGGTTACAGGCTTGACTCGATGAGCTCAGAGGTCTTTTCCAACCTATCTGATGCTGTAATGCTGTGATCTAATTCCTTAGGGAGCCGCGGGTCGCTGGAGCCCGGCATCGTCGCAGCCAGCCCCGCTCCCACCGCCCGGCACCGCCGCCGCCGCGCCCACAATGACATCATCCGCCATGGCCCCGCCCTCTGGACTGACCCCGCCT
>VXAC01008557.1:479919-491863 GCA_013399225.1 Rhipidura dahli
TGGGGCGTGGTCCTGGCCCAAGTCCCGCCTCTCGTCCTCGTGGCGCGGGGCGGGGCGTGCGGCGCCTGCGCAGAACGCGGGGCTGCAGTCCAGGCGCGGGCGCCGAGCCGGTGGCGGAGCCGCGGGACGGTGCGGGGGCCCTGCTGCCCTCGGGGCGAACCGGGCATGAAGCGACGGCTGCCGGCTGCGGACTCCGGGCTGGGCGCTGAGCTGCGCCGCCCGCCGCACTAAGTGGGCGACGAGCCCCTAGGCGAACCCAGACAGCGCGGCGGGCCGAGCCCAAGGCGAGCCCCGCGTCTGTGTGCGAGCGCGACTGAGGCGGCAGCGGCGGCTTCTGCCAGCAGCCTTCTCTGGGCTGGCGAGGGGCTGCGCGGGGAGGGGGCCGCGGCACCGCCCCCGCCTCCTCCCCTCGCCCGGCGGGAGCTCCCCCGCGGCGGCGGGCGGGCGGTATGAGCGCGGCGCTCTGAGGGACCGGCGGAGCCCCGAGGGACGGGCAGAGCGTAGCTTTCTCCGAGCAGCCTCTCCTGGGAGCCGCGGCGGCGGATCGGACTCGGCTGGGACCTGCCATGACTCCCCTGGCTCCTCCCATGGCATGAGCCCGAGCTCTCCTCCCCGCTCCGCCTGCTTTTGGTCTCTCTCCGCTCCCGGGCTGTCAGATGGGATAGGACACACCCGGGCGTGCGGGGCTCGACGCTGCCGTGGGGGAGCGGCGGAGGCAACCGGTGACGGCCGTCGGCTCGCCTGGAGTCGAAGATGAGCTGGCGGTGGCCTCGCCAGCACTGGAACGGCGGCTCCTCCGTGCTGCTGCTGCTGCCGCTGCTGCTGTGGCACGGCCGGGTCCGGCCGGCCGGCGCCGACAACGCCAGCCAGGCATACTACACCGCCCTCATCAACGTGACGGTGCTGAGTCCCGAGCGCGGCGGCCCCACGCTGCTGCGGATCGACCGCGGCCGCTACGGGCAGGACTCCCCCAAGGTGGAGGTCAAGGGGCTGCTGGTGGCTCCCGTCCCCATCAACGGAGGTAACGCTTCCCTCGCTCCTTGCCGGGTGGTTGGTCCTCGCCTGGGCTGAGCGGGCTTTCCTAGACAGTTCTGACAAACGAGGAAGAAGAGCTTGCCCAAAGGAAAATAAGATAAATCCATGATCTGAGAGTGCTGGCTTGAAAAACGGCTCTGCAAAGCATAATGTTTTCCTGCATGGATCCCAGTAGACTGGGCATATTGAGCGGTGAAGGTGTTATTCCTTAACTAATTACAGAGAGGGTAGCGATAGTTGACAGTATTTGGTTACAGCATTGCCTTGAATCTTAGAACAGCTGCATAGCCATCTCGCTGTGCATCTGGATAGCTCTGGCAGCTGCATGAAGTCACAATTTTTCAGTGTGCAGTTCCTAAAAACGCTGTTTAAGCTGCCCATCAAGACTTGGAAGAACTGAAGCTATCGAGTTGTTGCTCTTATAGCCAGCCCAGAATGCGCTTGTTTGCAGTACTGAACACTGGACAGAGTGTCCAGATAGTTTTCTTTTAATTAGGTGAAGCTATTGTCCATCAGTTGTTGTGGTTTATAGGGAGCACTAATTTGAACAGTTGAGAATATTGTCCTGATTTTTGCCTGAAGTGAAATCGATTTCTTCAGTAATAGTAATGTAGTTTTAGTAGTATCTTTAAAACCCATTCTTGACATTGTCTAAACTGCCATCTTTAAGAAATGGACCACTTGATGGAATACAGTGGTCCCAACCCGTCTCCTGGACAGTAAACATCTGAATAATGTATTAAGTGAAATACTGTAGTTAGTTAAAATTAGGGTCTTAAGTGGTAAATACTGAGAGTGTTTTATAAGAATGGATAACACAAAACTACTGTATTTTTCGAAGCTTTAGAGAATTTGCCAGATCTTAAAATCAAGACAATACTTTGATGCTTTTTCAGAACAAATGCATCCTGCTAGGCAGCCTCTGTAAGCTTCTGGTCCGGATGGATCAGGTTGTACATCAGCAGGTGCTTGCCAGTCTCACTGAAGCTCAGTTTCGTTAGCTTTGCAAAATAAAATTAGAATATATTAATGGGGTGGATTTTTGGGTGGAAGGGTGAGGAAGCAGAAATTGTTGAAGAAATCTGCTGTAAAACGATTTTTATTTGTACTTCAAATCTTGTCTATCAGCTATCATTAAATACATTGCAGTCATTCTGCTTCCTGATATTCCTCACTTACATCCCCACATAACCCCCATGAAATCAGGAGTCTGTGTTGAAAGTTTTAGGCTTGTAAACACTGTTATTGCAAGTAGTGTTTTTAAATGCAGCCTTTTAATATATGCAAAGTATCAAAGCACTTTATTTTTTAAGAGTGGCATTATTTGTCAAGAAAAACTTTTGATACTAATTTCCTTTTAATCTGCCCCTATAACTTTTTCTGCTTTCTTTTGAAATGCCTTCACTAAGGTGTGATTAAAAAACTGAGGGAGTCTTTGACAGTGTATCAGGCAGCTGATAATGAGGAGAGCTAAATAAAATTATGAGCAGTCCATAAACAGCATTTTTATACCTACTGCTAAGTACTATGATGAATAACTTTATTGAGAAGGCACAGCACGAAATGTGAAAAAGTCAGAGCTGACATAGTTTGATGTGGTGCAATCATTAAAAGTTTGTTATCAGTTTTTCGGGAAATTCCGTTTTGCCCTTCTGTTTCACAACAGACAACTTAAAGCAAGCACAATAGCACTTGTTTTTCTTACTTATAGATATGATGAACTGTTCTGTGTAGGTTGTTATATACTTATATTTTATTTTAATTTTGCTGAGGTGCTTGTGATTTAAAAATGTTCCATGTAGTAAGAAAGATTGGAATATTTTATGCTTTTAGTTACACTGTTCTTGAACATCGTCTGCTTTTTTATATTCAGATTTGATAAAAGATGATGCAGTCCTGTTGAAAGTAATTGCTCTAATGTTTTTTTAATCAGCCTGTTAATATTGCTGTAGAACTCGTTTGCAAAATTTTTTCTAATAGCTCTAAACACAAGTAGCTGCCAGCCACTGCTCTTAGAACAGTAAGTGCTCTACCCCAGTTTTCATGTATCCCAGAAGAAAAGGACTCTACAATTGTTAACAATTTTATTTGAAGATACCTTGCATTTGAAACTGCTTTGATGTCAAGCATTCACCCATTTATGGGCTGTCTTTGAAATTTTCGCACATGTGGGTGATCTGTTAGCACCTTGAAGGCATGGGCTGTTTTAGAGCTGAAATGTCCTTAATTTCACATTTTTGCATGCTCTGTAAAGAATCATAGAATCACAGAATGGTTTGGGTTGGAAGGGACCTTGAAGATCATCAAGGTCCAACCTCCCTGTCATGGGCAGGGATGCTTTCCACTAGACCAGGCTGCCCAAAGTCCCATTCAGCCTGGCCTTGAACACTTCCAGGGATGGGGCATCTTATTACATCCCGTACTCATTGCCTGCAGAAAAATAAATGAGTTTACTAATTCAAGATTTAGGGCTAATGATCTGCTGACCAGACACCATTTGTAATAGTACAGCCTGTGATTTTAAGTATTCTGTGATGTTTTCTGACTTCTATTCTTGAATATGCCCAGTATTTTACGTACTGCTTTTCGAAGATGCCAGTCCCTTGTGATCACTCATTCTTTAAATCTCAGCGCAGCATGACAGTCAGTCACTTCTCCTGTTTCTTTTGCAGGACTTCTTTTGATGGAATTCAACCTTGTCATGTTAATACATGTATTGAAACTCTTTCAGTGTTCTTTTTATAGAGCTTGTATGAAATTGATAGGGGCTTTCAAAGGCAATGTTCCCCTGGGAGTGGGGTGGCGGTAATTGCCATGACCGCCTGTGAATGTGACCTGTGAAAGTACAGCTCCAGCGAGCTCTTGGTCACAGTTGGCTGCTGGTGTACATTCAGCACCTGTGTGGGCATATTTTTCCAAGTACATTAAATGCACGATAGCATAGTTTCTTTATTAATCTCCCTTCCGTTCTGCTTTGAGTTCCTTTTCTTACCTCCTCTAAGTTGTTAATCTCGTCATGACTTAATTTCTTATTAGAAGAGTGTTTTAAACCATTTCTGGATATGAATGCTTGCAGATTCAAAAAAACCCCAAAACTTCTCTTGTTCTGCATGGAATGATAAAATGCAGGTTTTCTGATAGTTTAGTAAAGGTTTATGGTGTTCCTTCACTGGGGTTCCAGAATAGTTCTTTCTCAGTCCCTTACTCTGTTATTGTGACTTTGTGCAAGCAGACATTTTCGTAGAATTATAGAGCAGTTTGGGTTGGAAAGGACCTTAAAGATTGTCTAGTTCCAAGCCCCCTGCCTTGAGAAGGGACACCTTCCTTGACCAGGTTGGTCAAAACCTCATCCCATCTGGCCTTGAACATTCAGCCCAATCCTCTCACAGCAGCTGCCTGGGTGCTCCTGGATGTCTCTACATGCACCATGCAAGTGTTCAGCCCTGTGCAACTCAAATGACCTGTGCTTTTTTTAATCTTCTTTAGTACTGGGTGCCTGACACCAGTTGTGGTGCAGACCCTTTGGTGTCAGGCATATTCCTCTTGCCATGGCAAACCAAGCTAGAAGCCACTGAATGCTCACCTTAATGGTTCTTGGTGGAAACTGCAGTGCTTTGTGGCTTAGTTCCTTCAAACGCATTCTCCATGGGAAGCAGCACTTTTTGTGGCTGTTGACTCTGGGTTATTGCTTATTGTGCTTGGATTCCAGTGTGAGGGCTGGAAATGTCAGTTCTCTGTGCTCTCAAGAGTCCCCTTGCAGGTGGTGACACCTTGCTGGTCACACCAGTCAAGGTTTTGTGCACCTTGGCTGGCTCGGAAAGCTGGGAAGCAGGCAGGATGATCAGGAGTGGGGCTGATAGGAAGGGAAAAGCAGCAGAGTCAAACTTGAAAATTTAAAATTCACTGAGCCAGTAGGTCAGGAATGAGGGGGTGAGGAGGGTTGGAAAGGGATGGAGCGTAAAGGGCTTTTGGGGAGGTGATGGTTGTACGAAAGCTGCTTTGGAGCAAGAGCTCCTAGAAAGGAGAGCTCTCCCGAAGGGGTAGAAGGGTTGGGGCTGGGCAAGGAGGCTGAGAATGGGAGGAAAAACATATGTTAGGAAAAGGTGAAAGTGTGGAAGAAACAATATTGGCTCAGTGTTAGGAAGGAGGTATGTCTTGTGTGTGGTGCTGTAAGTACAGCATTCTGTAGCATCTGGCACTTCATAAACATGTTGTGTGAACAAGTTTTAGCTGCAGAAGATTTGAAATGCCAGTTTCCTGGTAACTGCAGAGCTTTAGGCAGCATTCAGACAGAAATTCTGGCCCAGAATCCAAACCAGTAAGGCTTAGGAAAATGCAACAAGCAAGTATATCAGTCAAATAGGGTAAGAAGAACCTTGTGCCATGCTTCTGTCCTTCATAATTGGTCTCGGTATCCAGCTTAATTATCAGTCATTAATTGATAGCAAAAGTGGAGGTTATATATTGGAGTTTATCACCATAATTGTTGAATACTTACTGAGTTAACAAGATTAAATCTGAACTATTATAGGACTCTTCTAAGCTTCACTGATTTTCCTTTGTTTAACTTCGTCCCTGAAACCAGCTTACCTCTCATTCAAAGAGTTTGTTTTTGTGCTAAAGCCAGCTTTAGTCAAAACAATTACCTGAAAGAGTTATTTCTAATAATACATTGCTGTACATAACACATAGATTCATTGGCACAACCTTATAAAGTAGAAATTATGACTGGCTTGAATAAGGACTGTATTGATAACATATTGATAATAACAGTAATGCATTGAAAGAAAATATGTTCATCGCATGTATTAAGCCCTAATGGGATAGTAAATAACTAGTACCATTCCTTGAAATAAGAATCAATCACAACTGCTGAGTTGCCTCTGAATTTCCCAGCTGAATTCCTTTTCTGGAAATTTTATCACAAGTTTATAATTAATGTGTTGCACAAAGCTGTCTTATTTTGCCTGTCAGGTGTTCTACATAGGACCTACCTGGGCAGCACAACTGTAGGGAGGGAATGCTTTGGGGTGCAGCATGCATGGCAGGGCACCTTCCCGTGTTTCTCCATGGGTTGTTTCCCAACAAGCCTCTTGATCAGCTGTCCCTCAAAATACTAGTGGTGTCTCTCCAGCTACTGTATTACAGTGACTGAAGGTCAGACTTTAAAATGATTTCTGTATGTGTAGCTGAGACAGACCAGCTCTGGCAACTGGCGCTGGCTTCAGAGAGTACAGTATTAGCTAAGATGAAATCAATAGAAAGATATCTGACCTTTAAAGGAAAAAAAAAAAGAAGATTAAAAATCCCGTCATAGAAGAAAATGGTTAATTGCCCAGAGAGTGGAGTACTTCTGTGAAAAGAGGACAAAGTCTGCTAACAGGCAGTGTAGCAACCTTGGCTGAAGGGGGGTGTCACAGTTGCATTCACAGTGATGTAAGAGCAGCAGGAACACACAGTGTGAGAAAGAGCAAACCTAGCCACAGTTCAGAACTAGGGGACAGTCTGCATTCAGACAGGTATGCACTTCTGACAAAGCCTCTGAGAGCTGCTCTATTAATTTCATTTCTACTCCCACAAAATGGCTCTCCTTCTGATAGGGAGAAGGCTAAAACATGGTCAAATAATTGTAAAATAAGAGATATAAGTACTGTTGCTGTGCTGATGTTAGCTTGCCACTACTTCTTCAGTAGCTGAGGAACCTTGGTTGGATCTGTTGCATTATAAACTTTTTTTTTCACATGAATCTCTAAAATGCTGTCATAAACCTTAGTCCTTCAGCAGGAAGGAGTCTTGAATTATAAAAAATGCTCAAGGAGAAACAGTTACACAAATTGAGCCACCCTGTGTACTCTGCAAAAGGAAACTGAAGCTCTCCTAAAGCAGAAAACAAAGACGAGCCCAATGGTAGGCACTTAAATCACAGCTGATTCTTCTGTAAAGAGGCTCCTCTGTGGTGTTGGGACTTATAGTAGGGAGGGAGATATTTACAACAACGTTGTACATAGCTCTTTAACCCAGCGGGCTGCCACTTCTAACAGAAAATTGGGGTTTTGCCAACACATGACACATAGATAAACACAGAGACAGGCAGGGTAAATAGCTTCTATTTCAAATAAGCCAGAAGAGTAGTACACCTATAGGGAAACTTACTTAAATGGCTTTCTGTATGCTTATATCTTCTGTACTTCCATGAGTGGCTTCTGAGCCGATCTTTTCCTGTGCAAGTGATCTGTTTTAGAATAATTCAATGTGAAGTTGCTTTTCATTCTGGCGAGTAACATCGGTTTTGGGCCTCTCACTACAAGAAAGACATTGAGGTACTGGAATGTGTCCAGAGAAGGACAAAGGAGCTGGGGAAGGGGCTGGAGCACTAGCCTGATGAGGAGAGGCTGAGGGAGCTGGAGAAAAGGAGGCTGTCTAAAATTCCCTGACAAGAGGGTGGAGCCAGGTGGAGTTCAGCCTCTTCTCCGAGGTAGCAAGTGGCACAATGAGAGGATGCTGCCTCAAGCTGTGCCTGGAGGGGGTTAGATTCGATATTAGGAAAAATTTAATCACTAAAAGGGTTGTCAAGCACTGAACTAGACTGTCCCGGGCTGTGGTGGAGTCACCATACCTGGAGGGATTTAAAAGGCTTGTGGATGTGGTACTCAGGAACATGGTTCAGCGGTGAACACAACAGTGGCAGATTAATGGTTGGACTTCATGACATTAGAGGTCTGTTTCAACCCAAACAATTCTATGATCATCCAGTTAATACTTGCAACTCACGTGTTGTTGATTCTAGTTGAACTTTGGATACCAGATCATAGATGGCAGGGTAGTCAAGAGCTGTCAATGATGATTCTGGCTGACCCTGTTCATGTGTGTCTCTTGCAGTGCCCACTGATTTCCCTGGCACCTGAGCTGCATGAGAGATGTTTTATTGTAACCATCTCACTGTTCTAGAAAGGTGACTGTGATTCTAAGACTTCCACGCTTTTTGGACTATCTTCAGTCTATTGAAAAGACAAGCAGGACACCCCCTCATTTTTCACTATTGTTTCTGAATTTTATTTAGTTACAAGTGGAAAGATTACTTAACATTTTTGTGGTGTAATAGGATGCTAATGCAAAGAAAAGTGGGTTGTGACTTTTTATTAAGTCTCAAGTGACTTGCAGACACTCAGTTCAGATTTATCTAAACCGACCAGATTTTCCTCAATGTTTCTATATTACTTAAATAGTACTGAGATAATGTTGTCAGCTGTTAAATTTTCATCAGGATATGCTGAATACACCTTGTCAGGAATAACGTGCTGTAAGCATCTGAGTGGTGTTTGTTGGTCTATATCTGGAAAGCCTTAATCTCTTAATATCTTGTTTCCTAATTCTGTTGCTTTATCCAGTAACGTTTCATAGCTCTGTCCACAGCTGAGAGAGACTTTGATCTCTACTGTGGTAGAAAATTTTATACTACTTTTCCCACAGATGCAGTTTCTGTTATCTCTTACTGCTTTCTCTGTTGCTTTTTAAGCTAAAAATTTTCAAGCACAAATTTCAAGGTGCCTACATGAATTTTGAGAATGCTGCCTCCTCAAGGTGTTCTTGGTTGCTTTTATGGTTTTTCACTGTAATAACCCATTACCATGTTCTTGTGGCCATTTTTGTTTTCACTTCATATTTTAGTTTTGATCCTGATTGTACTGAAGCAAACAGTACATAATCTGTAGGAATAATGTTTTTAATAATGCCATATATTTTGGGTAAAATTATGTTGGCCACAGTGTCCACTCTCAGAGTTATTTTTGGCAGTTTTAGGGGATTCTGTGGAATTGTAGCCATTTAGAAAATGGTATTTTCCAACAGATGTATCATACCTGAGATTCTTGAGTATCATTTCATGGGAGAAGGATGGGATTTTTAGCTTTCAAGGCTTGGGAAGCTTCCTATTGCAGTCTGCTGGTGCTTTTCCCATTCCATGTTTTTGAGTAAAAATACTCAGCGCAAGGGGGAATTGTGTGTTAAACAGCCTTTATCTTAGCAGAGGACAAACAGGTTGGTGGCTCACGCACTGTGTTGTGATTCTTCCATGTTTTCAAAAAGGACTGTAATTCCCTTAAAAAATACATACTGTTCCCAAATTTCAGATTACAAAGACAAGCTGCAAAAGTGCAGTGGGCATGAACATGCTCTTCTGTGATTGTTGAGGTTTATGATGGCCATCACCAGTGCTGCAAAGCAACGTGTGGATCAGTGCTAGCTGGCAATTTCCACAGGGATATAAGTAATGATGTTAGGGTAATGGAAGAAAACACTCTATAAAATTTGGCTTCAAGCATCTGTATTTCAGATTTTCCCTGGTGCCAGTATGAAACAAAAATACAGCAAATAGCCCTCTGTATCTGAGATGTCTAATACAGGCTTGAAAAACAATTGTGAAAAGGATGTGCTGGTATCTGGCTCCCCACCCTCCTTCCAGGGGAACAGGGAGAGGCACTTCTTGTCCAAATTAAGAGATGGAATGACTTCCTGTACGTCTGCCACAGTATGGATTCATCTGCACTAGTTTTCTTTAGGCAAGCAGAAAATTTTCTTTCTTGTTACAGAAAACATCTTTAGCTCTTTGAATCTCCTCTGTTACAGGTTTTAACCTCAGCTATGTTAAGCTGAGAGTGCTTAAAAAGACGTTTTGTTTCCAGCTGATATGTTAAATTGGATATTTTTTTGCTGGTAGATTTTTTGCTGAAATCTCATAGTTGTGCTGAACTCACTTCTTGAAAAGGAAAAAAATTATGGGACACTTCATTTGAATTGCTCTTACGTTGCAGAACTGTAATGTTTTCTGAGCTATTGTGCAAATAAATTGTTTGTTTGTCTTGAAAAATCACTGTTTATCCCAACTATTTTTAGTAACCAAAGATTCTTATACTCTTGGCATTTGAAAGGATAAATATATTTGCATTATAAACTGCCAATGGCTCTAAATTTATAAAATCCTTTAATGATATGACCACAGTGTATCAGACTAAATGGTGTATCCAGTTGTCCAAAGAGATCCAACTTTCACTGATTTCGGCTGCTGTGAAGTTATCTTCTGCCTTGGGTTTTGTGCCTTTTGTGCACAGCTCTGTGGGATTGGGTTGTTCCAGGATATGTTACACCATCAGAAAGGAAAGAAGAGCTTTGCACACTGTTGAAGTCAGACATCTGGCATTTGCCGTTTCTGTTACTCTTCCTTTATACCATCTATACCTGTTTAGCTGACAAGTGCATTGCGTTTGCAAACCCATTTGTTTCTCTATGAATTTGAATACATTTCCTTGTAGACAAAATGTGCATATGTAAAACGCTGATGTTGGCTGCTGGGGTTGTACAAGATCAGCTTTTAATATTGTCCTTTTTTACAGTAGCCTGGACATGGCAGATAACTCTGAAATCTTGTTTTCACAACCTGCTTTGTTTAGTTGTACTTCCCACTGCAGTGATATTTATGGCTGCATTAGAAAGAAGAGAAAAGACTTGTACTCCCCAGAATGACTGATAAACAGGTGTTTTGTAAATGCCTATAGCAAATGAACCATATTCTAATGTTTTTCAGCCTCTAGGCAGGTATTGATTTGAATGTGAATTCATTGTTCTAGCTGCACTGGAGTTAAAAATAGCTTGTGTTAGTGAGCCTAATTCTCGGGCATATAGTCACATCTTTCTTTGTGTGAGACTGCTTTTTTAAAAATCTTTTTTTCCTCAGAATACAGTTATCTTTAGACTTTTTAAACAAGAAGATAGTGGCTTCCTAGTGTGTAGAATTTAAGTATTTCAGCAAACTTGGAATTAGGATTTTTAATTTTCCTTTTTTTCCTTTTTTTCTTTTTTGCCTGTTAGAAGAAATTGGCATCTGTGTAAATTTGTTTCCCATTTCAGTTCCAGATCGTCTGGGCTGTGACCCTCGAACACGTTTCCAGGTCCCACCAAACACCAAGCAGTGGATTGCTTTACTACAGAGAGGAAACTGTACATTTAAAGAGAAAATATTGCGAGCAGCTTCACATAATGCCTCAGCTGTGGTCATTTACAACAATGTATCCAGTGAAGAACCTGTCACAATGACGCATCAAGGTAAATAAAATGTAATCTCCTTCACTATAATGCTTTTGCTGTAAAAACTATTGCTAAAGAGGCCCTGGCATTGGACAGATGGTATTTGAAGCAGCCCATTCCCTAATGATATTTGCATGTATGTAATAAAGTGAAATAAGCCAATAATTCTGAAAAGTTGTTTTCCTTTAGCATAAGTTTATCCAGTGAGGAACACTTTCCTCTGCAGGGGGGATGTGGGTGTGTTGGAGTGAGGAAATGCTGGTGATAAGATCTGAGGAGCAATCTTTCAAACCTTTCTGCAGTAGAAAAACTAACATGCATATATAATGGAAGATCTAGAATTTAACAAATCATCTGTACCTGAAGAATTCTGTAGCAGCATGTCTTCTACTCATTGCTCTGGTGGGGACCTTCAAATGTTGTGTTTTGGGATCTGAGCTTGCATGCTTTTTTTAATGACAGTTTACAGAGCATTCTCTTTCTACAATGAAAGTCTAAGTGCCATATAGGAATCAACACAACAGTGATTTGGAGGGCAGTTGCCTCTGTAAATTGTCCAGAATAATGTTGGAAATCTGTTTTTCTAGAGGGTTCTACTTTTTTACAGCTGCCTATGTCTAAAATTTTACTGTTCCTAGTTACTTACTTTTTTGTTGCTGGAAGCCTCATATGTAAACATTTTCCTTGATTAAAAATTATTTTTGCAATTCTGATAGCTACCTTTTTCATTTTCCAGAAGGTTTTCTTGTTTTGGAACTATCTAACTTAACCAGAAAAGGCATATCTCTGAATTTGGTAGTGGTACTGCTGCCTGATTTTTTTTTTTTTT